>CM057813.1:80749791-81350354 GCA_030067965.1 Latrodectus elegans
TGTAATGAACTATACACAAAGTTTATAAAAATTACTATAACATAAACTGTCAAAGAAAAATAAACAAAAAGCGCGCATTGTAAACATAGCAGACTACAACTGCACTTCATCAAACATAGCTGTTTACTGATGCTGATCAACTGATAATCGATTTTAAAACCGAAATAACTTTCATCATCATTAAATATAGCCTCATTTTGTATTCATCATTATTTCTAAAAACTGATTTTTCTAACATTTTAAAATTATAAATATATTAACGTTTAAAATTTTAACTTTCATAAGACATTTTATGCAAATAAAGAAATTAAACAAAATTTTGTTTCTTACAATTATTAAAATAATTTGGAGTCATTGATGAAAATTCACACTGAAGTGAATACACGCAATTTACGCGATGTAAATAAAAATACTTTGTAGTTTTGTTTTATTGTTTTAATAGACATTGATTTTTTAATTGTAAAATTTAAATTTTTGTCTCTGTTTTTCACTAATTTATGATTGTTATTATTCTTTGAAACATGAATAAATCCAAAAAGCAAAAGTTAAAAAAGAAAGGTATTTTCTATTTGTGACATAAAAATATTTTCCTACCACGTGTTTCATGATTGGTGAAAATTGTGTTCATTGATTATTAAAAAATTATGCTGTAAATATTAACATTAGTATATTTTTTACATACTGTAATTCAGTTTATTATCGTGTAAAAAAATTATACCGAGCTGTATTTGCAATACATTACTGTTATGTTTCTTATATTGTGCCCATTGTTTAATAACATTAATGTTATTTAATTTTTTAAATTATAAACACAATTAATGTCAATGCAGTAAATATTAAAAAGACAAGGTGGTAAATTCTCTTCATATAAAGAAAAAGCAATTATTAAAAGAAAAAAAAAATAGCTATTATAGCTAGTCAAGTGAATTATTTTCGAAAAGCATATGTAATGAAGAAAATAAAAATAATATTTTGAAGTTATTTTTTCTTTTTTTAATATTTAACAAGGTGATATCCAAGTTATTTTAGTAAAAAATGTTTTAAAGTATTTTTTTTTCTCTGCCTACTATATTGTTATATTATCCAATGAAGTCACACCTATGTCATCAGAATTGAAAAATCCCAAAAATTGACTATCATTTCTTATTAAATTATTAACTAATGAAATATATTTAGCATAATTAATAGAATTGTTTTGATAATATAGAAGAAATAATCAGTTTTCATCTGAGAGAAACATTGAAGCAATATTTTTACATGTTGTATAATAAGATTTGTTTTTAATCATTGTTTTAATAATTAATCATTTTTTATATATTATTTATTCTTACTGTCAGGAAAGTCTTATATTTTATCCACTTTTATGTAAAACTATATTTAAATAAAAGACTAATGGCTAAACTGAGTATTACGGTCACACCTCGTAAATCTCAGAAGGTCGCCACGGTCTGAGCGAAAAGTCGCCAAATCGGTAAAATTTGGCGATTATTTTTCATCGCCAAGTTTTTTCGCCATAAAATCACCAAAAGCGATTAGTCGCCAAATGTGTCACTATGCATATCGTCCGAATACCCCTGAAACGCTAGTCATTTTTATTTTGCATTTTTTTATCGGCTGTAAAGAGCGGTAATTTAAATCTTGATTTTTCATATTTATATTTTATTTCACTTCGGATGTAGCGTGTAATATAAATATTATATATTTTATATACACTTTTTTTTTATTTCGGGTCGGATATAGTGCCGGAATTTCAATCCTATCTATTTGTTTTATTTCGCTGTGTGGATATTGTGCAGAAATTTCAATAATGTCTTTTATATTCCTTTTGTATTTTGCTGAGAATATAGCGAAGGAATTTCTATCCTGTCTTTTATATTCGTTTTGTTTTTTGCTGTGGATATAGCGCCGGATTTTCAATCCCGTATTTTATATTCAATTTTGATTTTGCTGTGTGTGTAGAGAGCCTGGTGAAAAATGTAGGTAAGAATTTTATTTTCTGCAGGCATGCTGAATTCCTAGAAGTGTATGTATTTAAATTTCCAATAATAAACGAAACTATAAAATCTATGCTCTAAAATTATTCTAAATTTGCTTACTTTTATGTAGTAATGATTTGTAATATTCTGTGTTTAATAGCTGAAATTCTGTTTTTTTAATTTGTTTTTAACTAAATATTATTAAATGTTATTATTTTTGCTACTCTATTTACTTAATTTTAATCCTGAAATATTTTTAAATAGAATTTTTAATCAATTCTTATTACGATCAGTGTTTTCTTGCATGCGGTTAGGCTTAGCGATTCGAAATAGGGGGGAAAACCGGCATTTAGTTTTAGGGGAGGGAAGAGAAAATTTCTAGTCGGGTGAAACTCCCGCCGTTTTTCTGCGCCAATTACAGGTCGATTGGCACTTTTTTTGGGTTGCCAATCAATTTCCAAAACACCCGTCTCAGGCCCTTGGCGAAAAATAAGTTCGCCAAGGTGTGACCGTAATACTCAGTTTTACCCCTGAATTGTGCATATGTTTTATCAGTCTGTTTAATAATCATTCCCTTAGCATCATACTGGCATTTGTGATCACACATTTTCTTAAACCTGTGTTTATAATACAATTAATGAATAAAAATTAATTCAATTAATTACAAACATAATCAGGAATTAATCATATAATTTTTTGTGTGAAAGTTAAATTAACACTTGCAAAAATTCCCCCAAAGAAAAAAATCACAAGAAAACAGTAGTGAAAGAATGAAAATGACTGTAGAAACAAAACATTAAATCACTGAAAAACAAGGACGAGATGTAAACATAGCTTAGCTAGTAAATTAGACAATTAGTCTACATCAACTAATTGCCTAATTTGCACTATCTTCAGAAACAATGAGAGACTCTTTGCCAGGGAGTAAATGAATATCTGTGCAATGGTTACATATTCTTGAGGATTGCTTCTCATGTGGATAAATAAAAAGTGATTTCAAAATAATGATAATAACAAAAACATTGCATTTGTGAGAAGGTGAAAAAGATTTTTGCAGATGTTAAGAAAATACCAGGACTATCAATGCATGAAGAAGTAATATTTAAGGAAAACTGTGGGTGGATCGAGAAGTTCAAGAGAAAAAGCATCATCCATAACGTTGTGAGGCACTATAAAGCAGCAAATTCTGACAAAAGTGCAGCAGAGCACTTCATCTGTGATTTCAAGATGCTCATAGATAAGATAACTTGCTGTAACAGGCTTTAAAATATGAGGAAACAAGAAGACCCTTCTAGATACAGATACCAAAGCCAATATTTGTAACAACAAAAGACAATATATTACCAACTCACAAACCAATAAAAGACCATTTCATGTTGCGATTTTGTACTGATTCAACTGGTGCTTTGAAAATTAAGCTGCTACTTATCATTACTATTTAGGAACTTAATGAGACTTTAACACTTTACCTCCTCTTTTGGAAATCTGAAAGAGGAGGCAAAATGTGAAGTGAAAGTCTGTAGATTATGGTGACGCATAACCTTTTCACTGAATTGAAGAAAGAAGTGTTTGGTCCTGCTGTGAAAAAAAGAACATGATTGATATGAATTTTACCTTCCATGCCTTCCTTGTTACGGATAATGCTGCTGCCATCTTCCAGGCCTACAAGATGATCTCCCTGAAGGATTTAAGTTCATCAAGATCCAGTTTCTGCCTTTCAACACTACTTGGTTACTCAAGCCCATGGAACATCTGGTTATTTCTAACTTTAAAAGACTTTACACTAACATCTTCTTTGAGCATTGTTTTCAGATGACTGAAAAAACCAACCTCACTCTGGGAGTTTTAGAAGAATATTATCACATCATTTCCTATCTCAAGATCATTGACAATACATAAAAAGGGGTTAACCAAGATAACCCTAATTTTGGCTTGGAAAAAGCTTTGGCTAGAGAACATTAACAGATGTTATTTTGAGGGGTTTAAGATAGTACCTATGGAACTATAGTCAGTAAGATTGTGTCTTTTGCCATTGTCATGGGATTACAGAGCTCCAGTGACTCAGTAGCTTCACACTGCTTTCCATTAAGATCAGCAAAGGGAAGCATCATTTGCTGTGGACAGTGATTGAGAAGGAGACAACATACTCTCCCTCACTGGATTACTAGAGTCCTGTGGGTTTGGGATGTGTCTATGCTAATCTGTGACATTCAAAGTCCTTCTGCTAGTGTGACTTGGATGTGGAGAAGAGGATACCAGGTAACCATGATTCAAAATTTTATAAGGTGTTTAGTATTTCAAACCCATTAACCTTAAGGTTCATCCCTTGGTTTACCTGTACCATTATGTATGAATCAAGGGATTGCAGTGATATCAAAGAGCTTGTGGAAAAGTACAACAAAAAGCTTATGGAGTTGCATTGTGTTTTCACAACAAGTAGCTTTGGAGGAAAGTTTGTAAGAGAAGTTAGCAAAATATCAACTATCTTCTGGCAAAATAAGAGAAAACTGAAGTCATGGGAAACTGTTGCATCTTACATTAAGAAGCATTACCCTAATAAGAAAGAGTATAAGTGCTTCAAATTTAAAAGTGGAAGGAAAGATGAAGATAATTCACTCTCTTCAATCTATAACTATTATTTTTTGAATAAATGGTATATATATAACATTTTGTGAGTATTCTTTTTGACATGGAATGCTATGAATTTTACTCCAATATATATGAGAAAAAATGTTTCTTATATGAATCAAAGTAAAATATGACAAAACGTAATGTGTCTTTCACTTTATGATTCTAAAATAAATTGTGCTTATTAAGCTAGGTTCCACTGTATTAATGTGTTTTTTATGTATTCAATTGATGTTTTTGATGGGTTAAATGTGTTAATTTATATTGAATTGAAATATTTCCTTATTATAATTTTATATGAAGGAACTTCTTTATATATTTCATACAGTGTTTTTTGGGCTCTGTGATTATGCATACCAATAAGTTTTATTTGAGATCAAAATTAAGAGTCAAGATCTTGATTTTATCTTGTTTTGCTTGTATATATTTTAATTATCTGAAATTAAATTGTGAAAAAAATTCCGTATATTATTTCTGTTTTTTTTTTTTTTTTTTAATTGAAAGTTTTTTTTAATGTAACAGTGTTGTGTGCATTGAAATGCTAATCATCTGTTAGTTTAACCTTTGACTATTTACTTGTTAATTAAGTTTACACAGTAAATTGATTTTATTTAATTGTAAATTTTATATTCATTAAAAATGTAAAATTTTGCTGTTTGATTTCAAGTTTTATTTTTTGGGTGATGAATATAGAGAGGAAGAACTAAATTCTGGATGAATCTAACGTTTCCTCCATGATTTGCTTAAAATAAAGTTATTATGCTGAATTTTTTTTAAAGAAAAGTTTAACTTATTATTTAACTGTTTGTATGAAAAGCTTTTCACCATGCAATAATAAATTACCAATTATCAATGAATTGTCTCTTTCTAAAATAATGCCTCTAAAAATGACTAGCACATATTGCTTATTTAATCAAACAAATTCTTTATTTGATTACTTAATTTTCTTTGCAGCTGCCAAGAAACAGGAAAATGAACTCTCACAATTAGAAAGACAGAAACTACAAGAAAAAGTAACAACATTGATTGAAGAGGTATTTTTGTTATTTCAAGTGTGCAATAATAAGTACTAAATTTTGTATTTAAAACTTTATTAATAATCTATTAATTGTAAATTATATCAAGTTTACAATTTTAGTATGGTTTTTTTTTATTTCAGTCATTCTTTTATTTTGTTAGTCATTTGAATATTTTTTAAATTAAATGCTATTGTATATATTAGAAGCATATTAGTTACTGCGTAATGGCTTAAATTTCTTAACACAAGTTTATAATTCCTGCATTTCTAGTTTACTTGCTATCCTGTATCTCAAATGCTATTATTGTTTTCTGGTTCAAGATAAAATCATGTCCCAATTTATAACTTACTCAAACCTTAGAAAATGAAGTCTTCATTTAATGGTGCTTTTATACTAAAAAAAAAAAAAAAATTTAATAAAAAAATTTTATACTGATTTTTTTTATTTTTCTTAAAGTAATTATTTTTTTTTAAAAAATGTGTGAGGATCTTAGTTTATTAATATGTGTGTAATATAATAATTGTTGAAAATCATCTGTTGTGCAATAATTTTTATACTTTAACGTACGGGAGAGTGGTTCCAAGAGAAAATAGTTTTGCAACCAAAAGTTTATTGTACTATACCTCAAGAAGAAAACCCTTAATTTAAAGAAGTCAATAGCTGAATCAAAATTTAGCAGACATTAAACAGAGATATCCTGCACCATCCATGGTTTAATTAAATGCTAATTTAGGTGTTCAAATCTGTGTGAAAAAAGTTTCCACATAGAATATGTATAGAAGTTTTCTACATATATTGATAATCCATGCAAGATCATCTAATATCTTATTATGTTGAGAAGTTTCTTAAGGTGGTACTGCTCTTTCTAAACAGTTGCTATTGAGCTTTTAGTAACTTTTTTCGTCTTTGATCATTTGTGTTGTGCTAGTACAAAAACTGTTTTCTGAAGAGATCAAAACCACTGCCTCATATCAATTTTTTAAAATACCTGGCATTAATTCAAAACTAAAAATTATCAGTTGTTGATTCAGGCTTCATTAGCTAACTTACTGTCAAGAGCAGCATAGTGCTTGGGCACTCACTTTAAAATAAATGAATTAGCATTACCTAATTTTCACAGAATTAGGTAGCATTTCCAGACAAGATCCGAAGTTAAAGTAGATTTCTGCTGCAAAGACTTTTTGTATTTTAGGAATAAAAATTACTTTTTTATGCCTCCAAGTAATAGATATATAGCTTAAGACTATACATACTCTTAAACTTTTATAGAGAATTTGGGTAATACACTGTACTCTTTCAGTAAGTAGAGCCAGTACAATACCATCCATTCCTGATGATTTATAAAGTTTAAAGGCTATTGAAGCCCATTTTTTTTTTATCATAAGTTATAAGATGAAGAATAAATTTGTTGCGTTTTATGTTGTTATTCAATGAAGTGAGATTAAGTGTGCAAATTAGTATATATTGTAGTTGAGACACTGGTCAATCAAGAGTAGAAATATCAGTCAGAAAAGCAGATCCACTATGCACATTCACAGTCGTAATTCATAACAGTAGCAAAGAGAAATGAGTGTGTCAAAGGAGCTCATTCTGTATTTGATTTACAACTTAAAAGTAGGCTTATCAGCTACTGCATTAAGTCACTGAATATGTCTGGAGGCAGTGCTGTGAATGAAGTTGACTGAAGGTACTGGATGCAGATTAATCTGAAGACAAACAATGGTCTATATTTTCTGTAAGTCATGTTCTTTATGGTCATTAAAAATGGCAAGAATCTTCTTGTTTATCTTATACATTTTTTTATGGTGTTCTATTTAATTCTACCTCAATTGGATGTAGGGAATGTCAATATGTGAATTCCAATTTTCTTTTGAACCTGAAAAGTGAATTCTGAACAATTCAGCCAGGAACCCTCGTGATTCTTAAAACTTACCATTCTACATTTTAAGGGTATTTAGATAGCATTTTCTGTCTTTAGACATTATTTTAACAAGTTTTGCAGTAGCATATTCTTAATGTCATGACAGTAATTTTTCCAGGAATTCCTGATATCTTGATTATTAGTGACAAGTGCAATGCTTTTCTTACTTTTATAAAACAGCTTTCTCTAGCATTGTCTCTGTAATTTACTTAAGTAGGCCGTGGGCTCAACACTCTTATCTTGCATGTTTGTCCCCGCAACTTGGGGGCAATTTAATTTCATTCGCATTTTATTATTCAATGTTAAATATTACTATTTACATAAAGTTCTATGCTCAGAGTGCACATTATTTTAAGAATTTTAAAAATTGTAGAACTACTTCCATACAAAAGCTATGTTCATCCGCAAATTAAGCCAATCAAATTTCTTTTCTACCATGTTCCTTTGCTCCAAAGTTATCCAATGAGAAACGCGGTTACAAAAATAACGCGCTTTACACATGGTTCTGATTGTAAACAAACAAGTTTGTATGTTTTGTTGACAATTATAACGCTAAACTTAATCACTGTTAATACTTGAATTTTAACGATGACTTCAATTTTAAATTGTTGTTTACATTGTGGGAAGGAAAATCTAGGAATTGTCTCTCCTTTTTCTGAAAAAGTTGGAGCAAAGTAAAAGATTGCATTCACAAATGGATATTGCTTGATTGTTATGAGCTGCATAAATTTCTGAGAACTTAATGCTTCAGGAAGACGAATGTTTCAAGCTTACTCTACTGATAAAACTCTTGGATATCATAAAAATGTTACCAACTGTTTACATCGATAAGACTAGAATTTGTGCTGCTGAAAAAGGATGTAAAAATTCATCAGAAGGTAATGAAAAGATTGCTTTAGAAAACACACCTAACCGTAACACTAAGGCAAAAAGTAATCCTGCTTTTCAAAGTCGATCTCATATATTGCCAGAAATATGTATTATATGCCAAGGAGAAAAATTTGTGAAAGAGAAACATTCCGGGAAAAGGAAAAGAGAAAACTAAGTAAATGTGAAACAAATACAAATAACTTGTTATCTGCAGCAATTGAAAAAATGATGAAAACTTGTTGCATCACTTAAGAAATCAGGATATTGTGGCCATAGAAGTAAGATACCATCTGCTCATGTTACAACATTATACAAAGTTTTTAACTGTAAAAACTTGTGAATCTGAAACTTCTGAAATTCTCTATGAAAAGTCCTTTAAAATTTTTTGCAAGGAAATCATACAGGATAAAATTATAAATCAGCATGCAATTTATGAAATGACTAAACTTACAGATTTATTTGTAAAAATTGTTCTTAGGGAGGAAGAAGAAGATATAAAAGGATATAGAAATGATAGATTAAAATATAGAATACAAAAATTGTATCCACAAATTGAATTTGTCAAAAGATCAGCCAAATACCTTTTCTGAACTTGTTGTTTGTTCCTCTACATCAAATAATGTTATCGAATTAAATACTCCATAGCTCTACTGACAGTGAAGACAATGAATTTTCTTTATTTGAAAATCAATCATCTTCACAAATATTTTGCATGATTTGTTTATGGCAGCAAGTGTTATGAAAAACATTATTTATGATGCACTAATATGTCCTGTGAATGGCCACCAAAAAGGAGAAGATTTGACAGTTGAAGCATCATGTAATACTGTTCCAATACAACTATTTAACTTCTTAGCTTGGTGCATTGGTGCTTCAAATGATGTCACCTTGATTATTTTGTAGAAGTAACTCAAGATACGAAGCTTAAAATTTTGTCTATTTCTCAAGATATTCTTTATTTAGCATCCAATGGTAGGAGACAAACACCAAAACATTTAGCTTTAGCCATGACCATTCGCCATTTAACTGGTTCTGCCAAACTAGTGGGATTACTAAATGGATTTGGCCATAGTATATCTCACAGTTGTGTTTTAGAAAGTGTTTAGTTGTAGAAAGTGTCCCTGAATTAGAATGTGACCACGAGGAAGCTGATACACGTATATTTTTACATGCTGCTCATGCTTCAGCCTCCCTTAAAAATATAATTATTAAAAGTTCTGACACTGATGTATTAGTATTAGGTATTTCCTTGGCACAAAACTTAAATTCTCAATTGTTTATTGCCTCAGGAACAACATCTGAATTGAAATTTTTAAATATAAATTTAATTAGTGAAAATTTAGGAATTAATGTTTCTAATGCTTTGATAGCTTTACATGTATTTACCGGGTGTGATTCTGTGAGTTCATTTTGTGGAAAAAGCAAAGTAAAAGCACTGAAAAACATGATGAAATCAGACGACTATACATTAGCTTTTCAAAATCTTGGTAAGTCGTGGAATCTAAAACCTGATATTATAGAAAATTGGAAGAATTTACATGTGAACTCTATGGGCATGCTAACTGCAACTACATTGATAAATGCAGATATGATTGGTTGCGTGTTAGGATATGTAACAGATAATATGCTACCACCAAATAAAGATTCTCTAATAAAGCATGCTTTACGCGGCAAACTATCAAACTGCTATATTTCGCAGAAGTCTTTTTTGAAAATCAGCAAGCCATCTCCAACTGGTCATGGGTGGAATATACGAGACAACGATATACATTGATTGGATGTCATTAGAAGCTGTTCTTCCAGTATCGTGAGAGCACACATATTCTGCAAATGTAAAAAGACTGCTTGTGTTGTAGCATCATGTTCATGCTACTCTAAAGTGAAATGCACTGAAATTTGTGCTTGTTATGGATGCAAAATTGTCAATTAGAAGCTGATATGGATTTTGAGGGTGATTAATCTTGATCAAAATTGTGTTTAACTAATGAGATTTTTTCTTTTTATTCAAGAAATTATAAGAATTATTTCTGTAAGTACATAAAATTTCAATATTTTAATCAATGATTTTCAAATGCTGTTTTTATTTGTTTTATTATATTTATTTGTTTAATAGTAATTTGTTTTTTATAGTAAAAATGCATGTTGAAGTAATTTATAATTTAAAATAATGTGTTATTCTATTTAAATGTAATTCTGTTAGTCAAAATAATCATTATTTTAGAAAGTTGAATATTATATTGAAGTAAACTTGCATAGATTTGGGATAAATATTGTGTCTGCATTTCAATACTGTATATTTTCTCCTTCACTTTAAAATATTTATAAAATTATATATCTAATGTTTTATAAGTTATTAAATTACTTATTTATTCTATTGTACAGTGTCAATCATGTTGATATATAAATTAAGTAAAAATATATATATTTCTTGATTTGGATTATTAAATCCATGATATTCTATATTTTGCTTGAACAGCATTGATTCAAACTTTATTATTTTAAAGATAAACATTGAAATGTGTAAGACTTTTTCTGCCATCTTCCTTATTACTATAAAGACTATTTGTATGAATTTGTCCTATCTTATTTTAACATGTAGCTATAAAAGAAAAGAACACATTAACAATGAAGTTTGGTCATTATGCATTATTTATTGAAACTTCAATTCCAATGTAATTTATCAATTTATGTTTTATAGTAAGATATCATTGTAAATATTAGTTGAAATAATGATGTGTGATGAATAAATTTACTTTTCTCATAAATATTTAATTTAAAAGGATGATTCTAAAGGTAGAATTTATTTTTATCTATCATTTTATCTACTTATGAATATTTGATTACTTATTTATTGCTGTGTAAACTGAAAAAAATCAAAATAACAGTTTTGGATTTTATTGCATTTATTGAACTAAAATGTTAAATTACATATAATCAATATCCATGTTTTTGAATGAAATTTAAAAGTTGTTTGTGTTTGTTTTTAGTTTTGTTTTTGGGCTAAAATGTGTGTACATTTTATTTATCCAGTACTTTATTCTATGTTTATATTTTATTATTATTTGTAATGAAATAATATAGTCATAATATTTATGATTATGGAAAATTGAATCTTATTATATTGCATATTGTGTTACGGTGTATATACTTTTTTTCACCTAAAGGTAAATAAACAAGAGTGAAATACTCCGTATGTGATTGGCTGAATGAATGTGTAACAATGCGCTGGTGTTCAAAGGCACAATGAAAAGTGCAATGAATTTTTTTATTTATAAAAAGGAGCAACTATTTCTTCCAGAACTTTTTGCATTTATGTTTGCCACATATAAATCAAGTATAATTTTATGTTTTTAAATTGCCCCCAAAGAAGTGGTACAAAACTCAATTTTTAAGCCCCTTAACTGGCTTCAGCCCACGGTCTAAAGAGCTTCAGTGGCTCTGTCAACCTTAAGGTACTTGCACTGCTATGTGCGCAAGTAATTTGCTCAGCTCTTTAAATCACTAAGAAATAAATTTTGATAAACAAGCATTACTGACATTATCATTTTGATTGTAAGCTTAAAGTATGGCATGTTACAATAGGTCAATGGCAAACTCCAAATTTGCTTGCAAAGTTCATTTACTTGAGTAATTTTCTCTGACTAGAACTTCCAGACCTTTTTGTAAGAACCACAATTAGTGTTTTTTGAGTTCCTGCCTACCGTCTCCACTACATTTATTCCTGAAATAGGAATGCTAATATTGTGGTCAGGTAAGCTTACTTCATCTGCCACTTGTTATTAAAATCAATGCACTACTACATTGAGTAAAATCAATGCCTTCTCTTCTATTTATGGTAATAAAAGTAATTCCTTTATCAAGGATGATTAAATTGTAATACAAAATATGTTCTAAAAGATCTTTACTACATTTGTTGCAATCGCTACTTTCCCACATGATGTGGTTAGCATTTGCATATTGTCATGAGTTTTTTATTCAGATTACTATGAGCTAAAAGACTAACAGTTTGCATAATGAATGTTTAATGGGAATTTATGAAAATAATGATGATTTCATCTTTGATTCCTTGCAATTAACTGATATTTTTACAGTAATATTATCTTAAGTAGTTAACCAAAATAAGGATATTTAATTTATTATTATTGCTAACAATACAAGTTCTTGATCTCAAGCAACATTTATCATCAAAGAGTTTAAAATTGTTAACATGTATGCCCAAAACAGAACCATTGAATGCCCATAATTCCTGACTTAATGTCAAGCTCTCTAGTCATCTTGTTAAGAATAGCTTAAACTGATCTACAATAATGAAAGTTGATTTGTGTTACTTTGATGCTTACCATTGTGGTATTCAAAGAAGGTAAGAGAAGTATTGTTTCTTATATAACCATAAGTAGGAGACTCATTTAAACTTACTGTAGAAAGCCTTTTCTAACTCATTTTCAGACATAAGAGAGATAGGCTGATAGGTTGTATTGAAACTAGTGTCTAATTCCAATTCGTTAATGTTAAGTAACTTACTGTCTTTATTTGAAAGTAGCATAGGATTTACTCACCTGAGAGAAAGCTGTCTGGTTTTCTGGCACTACTTCCATCTTTTGTAAGGTTTGAATTACCTTAAGGTTTTCCATCTCATTTAAGACTTTGGTTTGGATTCTCAGGGATTTGAAAAAAATCATTAGTTCAAACCTGTATAAGTACCATAATTTGCTTTTTTGATGGCTTCTGGAATTTCAGTATCAACCAAAAAATTTCTTATAATTGAATGGATCTCTACAGATTTTTGCATAATGTGCCATTTAAAGACTTCAACTCCAGGTATAGAGTCTTAATAAGTTGTTTCAGAATGGTGGCAGACTCCCTGGCATGAGTGTCCACCTTAAAAATCATTTTTTCTGTTTGAGGAGCTCACTGGGAATCCATATTTCTAGGTCTCTCACTCCCAAATATTTTTACCATGGAAGACTTTTTTTAAAATCAATTCCATGGTTTCAAAATTGTCAGTTATGACATCAGTGCTCCAGATTATAAACTGGAACCATAGACCTTCAGCAAAATTTTCCCATTGGCACTTTATTAATCTCAGTATAGATCTTCATCTGTGTTAAGATGACATTCTCCTTTACAAGTTTGATGGATAAAAATACATTCTTCTCAATGTCTGTTTTTACACATTTAGCAGCCCTTGTTAAAGTCCCATGTATGGTATTCCAGGGGGGGAAAATGCAAATAATTTTTTATTCATAATTTTTCACTGTTATATGAATTACTATAATTAATTGTTGTTTCTCAAATTGATTTCATTATTTCAATTTTACAGGCAGAAACTGCAATTGATTCCTTCAATTATGATGAAGCAGAATTAAAAGTAAATGAAATCCTAAAATATGACCCTGTCAATGTAAAAGCTCTTGAAATGTCTGCTGGTATACAGATTGAGAAATTTAATTGGATTGAAGCTCAAAACGTATCCTTTAAACTATATGTAAAAAATATATTATAATTGTGTATATATGAACTTTTTATTAATCAGTTCCTATTTTATTTCTATTTTAACATAAAATGTTATTAATCAGACAAGTAAAAATAATGTACAAGCTAAGTTGTGTTTTAAAATGGACATTATTTATAGTTGAATTTTAAGATAATATTAAATATTATTAAAGTGAAACAAACTTTATAAATGCAGATATGCTTAACAAGCTTGTTACTTATTAATATTGAAGCAATCAAATTATAATGATTTATATTTAATTTCTTTTTTATAAAGAATTTAATTATTAAAATCTCATACATACATATATATATTAGTACAGTAAACTCTCATTTTAAAAAGCCTATAATTTACAAATATTTATGATTTTACGAATTAATTAAAGCTCTCGTACAGATTTCTACAATTTGTTTTTCTGTAAAAAAAAAAATTCTTATATGGTTGAGAAACTTGAATCTATTTTCATTCAAGAATTGTGACATCTTTGCATTGTCTTCTAACTGCATTGCTGATATTGAAATCTCTGATATTTTGAGTTATATATCTGATTTTCATCTGCATTAATTATATCCAGTCTTAAAACTTATGTATCATGGTATAATCATTATCTTCAAGTGCAAATAAGCAAGGTTATTTGTAAGGAATTGTGTTATGGAATTTCCGTATGCAATTGATGTCATAGTGATGATGCTCTTATCAATCTAGGCAAGGAATAATGCTGCCAAAAAATTATGTTTTGTTTAATTTGACATGCAGCAGTCACTGTGATTGATAAAAACTACCACAGTGGTTTCTTTAATAAAAATCAGGAACATTTCCCTGTGACTGAAAGTAGATAGGCCAGTCATCCATGAAATTTGACAAAGAAACCCACTGTATTTCAGAAATATTTAAATGTGGACTTTGGTGTAATTTGTATGTAAGAAATACTGATTGAGTAAATGAATAAGAAAACATAACAAATGAAAATGAAAAATGATTTTCTGTTATCAAACAAAAGAATTACATAATCCGAATCAAGCCGATGAATGCTGACAAAATTGAGGTATTTTATTGAACAAATAACTATAAAATGCATAGTTACAAGGTAAGAAATGAAAAAATGTTTTTCAAAATGCAGCTTTAAAAAAAAAAAAAAACTTTGCCAGATTTTTTTTATGAATAAAATGAAAATAAGAATTGTTTTTAATTATTAATTTTATCTTGCATGTATTTCTTATGTAATATATGCTAAATAATATTTGATTAATAAAAAGATCTATTTGATAATAATAGGTTAGTTTTCAGATTAACTATTTTTCAGTTTTGCAAATTTTTATTTTACCATTTGAATCAGTTTTACAAAAATTAGTGTCTGCCACAATAATTGCATTGTTAAATAAGCGGAATTAAATTATAAAATTAAAAACTTTTATATTCCTCAGTCTATTATTTTTTTATTTTTTTAACAATAATTCCTTAAATCTTTATATCATTTACTGCTAAAATTTAATTAAAAATTATAAAAAATGTGGTGATTTTGTTCAAGAAAGAACAAATATTAATTTAAAAGATGTATTTATTATAATTCTTCTGTTGATAAAGAAACTAAATACTGCTGTTATCGAAAGTATCCAAAATGGTTTATTTTGATACTTTTGATATCATCTATAATTTACTCATTGTCTGTGCAAACTTTTATAAAATATTTTTATGACACCTGGAAGTAATCAGGAAGATGTTTAATTTTATCTGTTAACAACAAATTATAGTTTTTAATAAGAAAATAATTTTATTTTATTGATTTTTTCGAATTTATGATTTTATTGCATTAAATTTTGACAATGAAATTTCTATAACAAAAATTTTTACAATACTGCAAAAATATTTTAAAGTTGATTATTTTTATCCAAATAAATAATTTTTTTAATTTGTAATAAATGTTTAATGCATATATAAAAGTATAATGAGAAAGTTAAATGGTTAGTATGAAAAGTATGGTGATAGAAAATCTGTCAAAGATGATCAGCGATCTTCTGAAACATCCACTTTAGTTAATTATTAAATCATTCAAGACAGAATTGATATTGTTTACTATTAGTTATTTTTAAATCATAATTTTATCCTACTTGGAAATATATTTATGTATTGTTAAAATTAATCTTTAAGCTTTAATTCACATCAAATGTTTCCTTTTTTGTAAACCTCAAATTTAAAGTTTTTAATGTATGTTTTGTTAAAAAGACAAAAATAAATTTATAATTTAAGCAGAGTGAATTCAGTTACTTAGAAATGTCATTGTTTATTTTTTGAATAAAAAAAATTATTTAAAGAAAACTATGCATCTAAAGCAACTGGATAAATGTTTAGTCATGTCTAATAAGATATTGTGGCAAATAAGATTTTTAATATTTGAATTAATGTAGTCTTTAGTTAAGTTTAGTTAAATTTATTTTAAATAGATATCTTTACAGAAAAGAATATTTATTAAATATTCTTTTCTGTAAAGATATCTATTTAAAATAAATTTAAAATTTAATGTTTTAGTTATTTAATTTTTTTGGACAAGATTCCTGTACATTTTTGCAGGTGCTCTGCAAAATCTATAATTTTTAAGATCTGCTCTCTGCTTCCTATCATTTCTCTTGTATATTAATCTACAGACAAATATATCATTACAGAATTTAAAAAGCTGTATAGTGAACTGTTCTTTGAATGCTTTAAAATAAATTTAAATATTGATCTCATTCTCTGACATGCCATTTTAAGTCGCTCTTTAACATAATTTCTTGCTTTATGAAGAAGATAAAGTATAGAAATTATGTTATTTATTTCTGTATAAAACACACATTTTCATGTTTTGACATAATTTGTGTAGTTTTTCTTAACTTACTAATTCTAGCTTTTAAAAAAGTGTACTGAGCTGTCCCCAAATGAAGGATTTTCAAAATACTTTTCTCTGGGCCAGCTATATGAAGGTGAAGAGTCTTTAGAATATTATCAAAAAGGGATAAAAATTTTAGAAAAAGAACTAGAAGATTCTGAAAATGTTGAGCCATCAAAAGTAATTTTTTTATTTTCTTTACATTTGATCTAAAACTTGGTTACTATTTAGTAGATTTTTATTTTGTTCATTTATTTATGCGTGATTAAATATTATTTAATGTAAAAAATTGTAACTTTAACCTAGAAGAAGTTTAAAAATGAACTCTCTATTATAGTTTTGAAACTTTATTGTGCTTATTACTATTTGCATTCTTAATTTTTTTTAAAATAGTTATACAAAAAATGAAAAGGAAAATATTACTCAGGTAGTAAATAACTTAAAGCTGTTTAAAATAATTTTCTGTTTGAGAAGCCTTTTTTTTTTGTAGGAAGCATGAAGTACTAAATTAGGATTAGATATTATTCCAAATTTATATAGACTTTATATTCATATATATATTGTATTCAAATAATATTAATATCTCAATGTTTATAAAAATATTATTTAATTGAAATTTAAAAGTAATTAAGGTTCAATATCAAAAGCTGAATATTTGAGAAAATTTTTTCTAGTAATTGCTAAGAAAAAAATATGTATATATATGAATCAAATAAATAGCTCAGAGTAAATAATAGTATGCACTGCAGTAAATTCTTTGGACAGAATTATTGCATATTTATCTAATTTAATTTCACCATCTCTTTGAATGTTGTACATGGTTTGTGTGTGTGATGACTGCTCTATAAACACCCTTTGAATAAAAAATTAAATCTTTGATCATAGCTGGTCCTCAATAACATCATATATACATATACACATATTACTGAAATTTAAAAATTCTATTTATTTATTGTTTTGGCTCTTGCAATGTAACTATTTAAATATGGATTTAAAAAAATGTGTTATACCTGTTTAATATTTTGTAATAATCTGATATATAAGCTATTACTGTTTTCAGTGTTCTGTAAAAAGAGCATCACTTAATAACTACAGATAGCTAGTGATGATGATCAGAAATATTTATCATCATCCCTGATTAGAAATCATTTTTATTATATATAAATTCTAATTCGAGAGCAAATGCATCTTCGTATAGAATAAACCAGGAATTAATTAAAATCTTGGATTCTGCTCCAAAATATTTATCAAGTTCTATATGTGCTTTAAAAGATTAAGGGTAACAATCTAAATTTGATTATGACATTGAACTCGATCAGAATAAGAAAAATGGTTGGAATTATGAAAATGAGATATCACTACAGGTGACAATATCATACATGTGATCATCAAAAGAATTTTTATAATTGAAAGAGATTCTTCATTTATCATCACTGAAATTGTGTTTAATATTAATAAGAAAGTTTAGCATGATAATTTGAATTTTGGCAAACATTTTAATCTTGATTTGATTAATTATATTATATATTTTAATTTTAATTTATTTCTATATTTGTTTCATATTTTTTGTACTTTTAACTCAATAGCTGGTATGAGTTTTAATTACTTTGGTGTATATTTTTTGATAGAAAATTTGCTACTTTTAACATTTAAATTGCCAAAATATTCAAAGTTTTGGTAATTTAAATGTTAGGTTAAATTAAAAATTATTATGTAATTTTTTGTATTAATTCTCTCTCTCTCCATTAGTACATAAAGATATTAGATTTGTAGTCTAAAATTATTAAAGTGCCCTTATAATCTAAATAAAAATTCTTATTTAAACATCTAATTAATCTCTAAGTTGTTGTACATGAAATATTAATGAAATACAATTTTCTGTGTTAATTTGATCTAGTTATTTTGCTAAAGTTGCTACATTTTAATTGCATAAAATATTCATATCAATAGTGTAACTCTTAAGATTAATCAAAAAATAAAGTTATTTCTATTCATAATTTTTCTAGTAATATTTGAATATAAAAATGTGTGCATATTAATTTTACAGGTAATCAGCTATGGATTCCTGTTTCTTTTTTTATGTATATGTATTTGTAAAACTTTAGAATGAATAAATAAAGTTTGAAATTAAAAAATATTATTTTATTTAGTGATGTGAATGGTAGAGATGTATTCTTTTTAATTAATATCTTATCAGAAATTATTTTAACTACCATTTATATATACAAAATATTTTTCTAGGGAAAAGATAAAAATTCCTTAGTTAGAGCACTTTCTGATGCTTATTGCTCCATATCAGAAATATATATGACAGATTGTTGGTAAGATAATTTTTATTACTTAAAAAGGCATCAATATATTCAGTTTTAAATGGTCGTCTTTTTTTTTTTTATTTTCAGTACTCAAATATTTAAATAATTTTACTGCTTCAGAAAATATTGAACAGAAATTATTTTAGAAGCTATTTTTTAAGTTTTGAAATATGACGATTATATATAATACTAGTTAAAAAAGATTAAAATTATGGCACTTATAAGAAATGTAATATATTAAATTTGTTTAAATAAGTTATTTTAAGTATTGGATTATATATTTATTATTTTAAGTATTAGTGGTTGATTTTTTTTCTTTAAAAATTAAGGAATTTAAAATTAGAACTGTAATTTTGCATTCATTGAAGGACTTGTTATTAAAGATTAAAATATTATAATGGTATACCAGTTAAAGGTATGCAATGAATTTTAAAACATCTAAGTTTGTTTTGTCATTCAATGTGGTTACGTTTTTGTAAGTTAGTAAAATTTTTAAATAAATAAAATTTTAACAGTCTGCAAAATAATAGGAGTTTCTTTTATTTATTTGTTAATATTATAATTATTTGTGTAAATAGCCACAATATATTGTAATAAAACTATATTTCATTAATACTATGAAAACATTGTGTTTAGAAATTCCACAAAAGTGTGACTTTAAGATATATATTTATTAGTATAGGAAAGAGTATACTATAAAAATTTTAAATAAAATCAAAATACCTTGAAATAAATAAAAACAATTTAACTCTTCAATAAATAAATTAAATGCTATTTTTGATATTCAAACTCTGACATTGAGATATAAATTCACTGTAAAAATTTAAATGTGTAACTATTAAAATATTAAAAAAATTTTAAATTTTTAAGAACTTTTTAAGATTTTAATAGTTGCATTTTAATCTAAAGTTTTATTATAAGTAATAATTTATCATTGATTTTTTTTTGTTCATGCATTTAAAAATTATTTCATCAGAAAATGTTTTTAATATCAAAATTATTTTTAAAAGAATTAATTGTTGTTGCTTCATAATTTTTTTTAAATATTGCATATGTAATTAATATGTGGGCACTTTGAAAAATTTTTAGAATAAAGTGTTGCAAAATCTTGTAATCAATCAATGAAAACTAACTTGTTGAGAAAAATTATTAATGTCTGTACTATAGTTTGCTAACCCATGGGTAGTGTGAAAGCAGTTTAAAAGTTTAAATTAAATTTTATTTCTTCATTTCGCAATAAAAATATAAAAAGGGTAAAAATTCAAATTCTAAATTTTTTGTATAAAAATTTTTAAAAAAATATTTAATTTATTCAATTCTTTGTGTAATTCAGTTTTGAATTATATTACGGAATAAAAGAGTTGACGATTGAAAGCTTTTATTATTTTTTAAAAAACCATTATTATCTATCAACAAACAAACTGAATTAACTCAAATTTCTGTTATTATAATTTCTCACATTTTTTAAAGAAAATTTACACTACAAACAAAACTTTTTTAATTTTCTACTGAGATTCAAATTTAAAAAATATTATTTCTACATATCTAAAACTAAATAAAATGGTAAATTATAATAATAAGCTGATGAAAAAAAAATGTATTGATTTGACTATTCAAGTTCATTAAGTAATGTGTAATATTTACAAGATATAGGTGATTTGTTCTTAGGAAAATTGCTTTTATAACATGAAATAAATAAGCAAAGTTTATTTGAGGACAAAAAGATGGCTAGATTTTATTTCTTTTTGTATACAGAAATATTTATATATGTATTTTCTTATCAAAAATATCTTTCAGTTTTTTTCATTAAGCAATGAAGAATGAAAATTAGCGATTTGAATGTTAAATATTTTTATATAAAAAAATCTTAACCATTCACATTTTTGCTTTTCATTTTCTAATGTTTAATTCTAATATATTATTTAAAATTTCCTTCAGTTGCAAACATTTCATTATTTTCTTAAATGTTTCAGAAATTTTTAAAAATGAATTTCCAAGGATTTTATTTGTACCCTTAAAACATCACTTTTATTTGGAAATAAGTCCCTTTCGTCTTTTTTCTATGGAAACATGTGAAACTGCATGAGGTTGCAAAAGAATTTAAACGAGCAAAGAAAATTTTCACTTTCTCATTCATCACCCATATTGAATTGATATTTAAATTCTCATATGCTTGAAGATTTGAATAATTTTTTTTTCAGGGCTTATATATATATGTGAAGATAAATAATATTTTATTTATCATCTCATTCACAACTTAATTTTAAGTGACAATCATTTAAATCAATCCTTACATTTTTTCCAAATGCAGATAATCATTACCATCATCACATCATAAAAGGTTCTTTGTAAATGCTCTGTTTCCATTTTTTATTCTCTCTCTCTCACACACACACACATATATATAATTATCAATTCCATTTTGTTTATCAGGTGACAAGTGAGTAGCTTAGGTGTGGAGGGAAGAAGTTCTTTAAATATTAGTAAATTTATAAGATTTATTAACTAATGGGATTATTTGCTGACATCTCTTTAGCTAGCTCCTTCTCACAATCTTTCTGCTAAATTACTTGAACATCTCTCTTAACATGACATATTAAGCACTGCCATCTAGTGGCCACTCATTATTTTTTAAGTAATATTACAGCTTGATGTTAACAATATATATGGCCTAAAAATGCAATTTCTTTGACTTGTATACTCTTCTATATAATAATGAAATTATTTATTTTTTAAAATTCTCTTATAAAATTAATAAGAGCCTTATATAATTATTAAAATAATCTCATATAATTAATAATTGTTTCTGTCTTCAAATTATACAATGTAGAAAAAAGGTGATTAATTTTTAAAGTTTTATAATATCTGTTATAATATCTGCAGTCAGCTGAATAATTAGGTCTTTAGCCTTCAATTTAACAGTTTGTGAGTTTGAATCCCACCTCAAATATGGATGTATGTTGTGTTTTAGAATTCTTTAAATTGTAAATTATATTCAAATTATCGCATATGTGCAAAAAGTGACCTTTAAGTGAAAAAGCAACCAATCAAACTAGTGTATGTAAATTATTTATTTATTTATTTATTTATTTTGTATACCAGATCATTTTTTAAAACATTTCCTAACAATTTTTTAATAAATAGTGAACCTTTTTTTAAATTTTATCTTATTTTTCATAATTTTTCTATCTGAGATTTAAAAAATTGTACTTGTTGCATCAAAATTACTTAAAAAAAAATAATTGATATTTCTTACATATAGTTTTGCTGAAAATGCTGAAGAAAAATGCTATAATGCTATTGAAGCTGCCTTAAAGGCAGACCCTACAAATCCAGAATCCTATCAATGTCTTTGTAATTTCCATCTAGTCAAGGAGCAGATAAATGTATGAATCTTTTATCTTGTGTAATTGAAATAATTTATGATAAAACCATTTATAATAAAACTAAAGATTATTAATTTATTGTGAAATTCTGTAATTATTGTTTCTAATTTTTTACTGTTATAAAATGTGTCATTCATCGATTACTATGCAAGAATTGCTTATTGCTTGTCTTGTAATCCAAATTTGCTGTGAAAAATTATTTTAATTTTGATTATTTGAGTATTGAATTGATTTTATTATTTAAATTTGATTTTGCTTTTTAAATAAAGTTATGAAGAAAATATAATTTTGTTTGTTATGAAAAAAGAATCTCACTTTAAATGTGATTCAAGAGTACCATTATTTGCTCCTACATTTTATTCAATTTCTCTTTTTTCTACCAAGCTTTGTTGTATTCTTATGTATTCTCCAAATCTAAGGTTTCATAATATGCATTTTAAAATCGTTATTAAATTTAGGTAGTATCTCTTAAGAAATTAACACGAGTCAAAATATTCAAGTTATTATTATTTTGTTTTTAGCTTTACAATTTTAGACTCGCAGCAGTGTAGGCTTCAAATCTTCAGTATCTATATCAATTGATTGAATCTGTGAAACTATAATTTTCATTATATTATAACTATATTAATTATATATGTATTGAAATAACTTTTAAAATTCAAAATTATTATTTATTCTTTCATACCTTTTCTTGTGCATATTTTTAAGAAGTCAATTAGATATTGATAAGGAAATCATTAATCAGGCAATATTGATTCCTGTTATTTATTACCTGCATGATATATATTGAATAGATACTTTTTCTTTAATATTAATACTTCTGAATTTTAAATATTAATTTACATATTAATTCACTTTTTTGTTTTTTGTATATGTAATGCAAAATGAAATATTTTACAATTTGTTGAGGTAATTTTTTAATTTAAATATTTTATTTAATTTTGATTTACACGCTTTTTATCCCACTTTTTAATAATTTGAATTTAGAATATTTCAATACATATTCATTAAATGGTTATGGGTGTGAAATTTTATTTATTGTTAATTCTGATAAAACTATTTTTTTTCTTTTCCATTTTGTGCTTTGGTTATATATTTTTAAACTTTTTTTTTATTAATTTATGATTGATTTTTTGTGTTGAATTTACAGTTAAATTTTATCTTTAATGTTTAAAGTTATACCTAAATGCTTAAAATAAAAATTAAATGAAAATTTATTTTTATACTTAAAATTCTTAGGAAGCTAGAGAAGATATGGATAAGTGCCTTTCTTTATGGTTGCCTCATCATGAATCCTTAAGAGATGGTGAAGCTGATGCTGCTGCTTCTGAAGTATGTAAATTATTAAGAATTATTTTTAATTTAGTTATTCCATCTATTTTGATATTTAATTAACATTTTTATATTCTTTAAATAATAAATAAAAATCAGTTTATCTCAATACTTAAAGAATTTCATGCTCAAATGAATAATCGAACTTGTAATAAAAAATTTTATATTATTATTGAATTGTATGTCTATTAATTATATTAAAATATTTCAGCAATTGTTACATAGGGAAAACATAATAACTTTGTAAAGGGAAAACATAATTAATAATCTATAAGAACATTGTTATTTTATAGTATGGACTTTGAATTTTATAAAATAAATCATTTATTTAAATTAGTGAAATAAATCACATAATCTTTGCCTTTAAAATGTAATTCTCAATGTTACTTCTATATACTTTAAAACATTGCTTTCAAGTATAGAGGAAATTCTTAATATCTGTTTTATTCCTTATTAATTATTTCCTTTTGAATAAAATTAGAAATTAAAGAGAGTATTTAAAAGTACTTTTCTTCCTTTTAAAATTGTCATCTATGTTAACCACTGATGGTAATAGAGAAAAAATTATATCTTCAGATCCTTCCTTTTTCATTCCCACAGTAAAATGAAAAGAAAAAAAACTATAATTTTTCAATTATTATTATATTTATTTATTTTCTATTATTATTGATAAATATTTTTTTTTAATTTTGGAAAGTTTATTGCAGCTTATATATTTATTCTTATATCTCATCACACTAAGATTGGAAGAGCATTTGAAAGTGGATGGAAAGAATCTGAGTTTTGATATCTAACAAATTTGTAACCAACGAGAATTTCAAGCTTTCAATAGCTCATTTGATTTGACATCAGCTGATCTATTTTCAAATATATTAGCTGAAGTTTATTTTCCAATTTTATTTGGTGCAAAATGGTGATTTGAACAAAGCTAAATAAAAAACCATTGTTTTTTTAAAAATATCAATTATTTCCTGAAATCTATGTTCTTAATTTCCACTGAAAGCTATGATTCACAAGTGCATATTAAAATCAAATAATATTTGTTGAAATAGATTTTATTTTTGTATGTAGACATATAGATTAAATTGTTGGGCAACTTGTTTGACCTTGCATAAAACTAGTATTAAATCTTTATTTTGTTTATATTACCTCTTAAAAGGAATTAGTGCTAGAATTCTCTGACAACATGGATCTTATTCAGTTTGAGATTAATAAATACCAAAACTAAGAGGCTAAATTAGTTCAAATGACTTGATATTTCAATTGCTTAATTATCAAGGTTGATGTGGTTATTTTTAGGATATTCTTAGCTCAGATTCTATTGTTATGGAATCATTAACATTAGCTACATTCAAGTATATTTTATGTTACATCAGAAATGCTTTGCTATTTTAATGTTATGGCTTTTAAAGACAATAAAGATAAATAAATTCCAATAAAAACATCTATTGAAAATTTTAATTTGATTTGAAGTTGTAAAGATCTTAAGTACAAGGATATCAACATTAATTAGCCATTATTCTACTTGATTACATGATTTTCAAGCATTTTAATATTTTTATATAAATGTGAATTTCTTACTTACAATTTTGTACTATTGCTGTTTTTAAAGAACATTGTATATTATATTTAATTTAAAATTTGCATTTCTTTCTGAGTTATTGTTATATGCCTAAGCTATGTAATTATTGCACCTGTAAAAACAATTTCAAATATGAATTATTAGAATTTGGATAAAAAATTGATTATTCACTCTTTTCTTTTAGAATATAATCCCTTCATATGATAGTAGAATTAAAATTGCCAAACTTTTAATAGAACTTGAAATGTTTGATGTAAGTATTTTTATATGTTTTTAAATGTATTTTAGGTTCATTTTATGTGAACTTAATAATGAATATAGAATATGCATGTAATAAGGCCTAAAATTTTGTGAATTTTCATTAAATATCTAAATATTAAGAAAATGTTAGTTGTAAATATCAATGAAATTGTTGAGTGTGTGAAATGCATTTATTGTTGAATCAATACAGTAAATCTTTAAATGTAAAAAATGGAAGTATTATCTTGTTATATTTCATGAGCAAAATTTTCTTTAATATTAATGTTTTGATGAGTTAAAATCTTTTTAGAATACAATATTTTTCAGAAATTTTTTCATTAATTGGTAATTCAAAAAAGCCTTTTATATTCATGAAATTAAATAGATTATCTGTATTTGAATCAAAATTTATTTGTCTTTAAAAGTTTATTATCATAATTTCTTGAAAATGCATATTTGTTATATTATCTGACATACAGAAATTTATTTATAAATTTAAAGTTACAAAAATTACTTAATTAGTATTTTATTATTGTAGTAAATTATAAACTGTTTGGATGTAAAAATTATTCATTTGTGGAAAAAAATTAAAAAATAATTTGTGTGAACATAGGAAAACAACATTTAAACCTCATCAAATCTTATTTAAAGAGAGGATAGTACCCATCCAGACAAGCTATAATTACATAGGAACATAGAATCACATTCCATTCTGAGAGGCACTAAAAAGGAATTCACACTTGACAGTGCTTGCCCAACACTTATAACAGTGTTGGGTAAGCGAATGAATAATACTAAAAGTTTCACAATCATACTTATTGTTTACTGAAAATCTCACAGCAAATGCTCAAAATTCCACCCATGTATGTTGTTGCACAATTGACACAGGTGAAGGACTGGTGCATCCAATTAAAGATTCCTGGTCCTCTATTGTTTTATCCTCAGCAAGAACGATTCTAACCACAAAATCTTCAGTTGAATCCACAAACGTCTTGTCTAAAGATAAGATTTCATGTGCCCTCAGAAGAAAAAAATCCATTGGATTGAGATCTGGTGAGCGAGGAGTCCAAGCCTCAGCAGTGCCTTGTCCAATCCCTCATCCAGTAGCATTCAAAAGTTATTGTGATAGAAAAATGTGCTGGGGCTCCATCATGCATAAACCATATGTCTCTCAGGATGGGGAGTGGAACAGTTTGCAATAAACTGGAAAGCATTTGCTCCAAGATTTGGTATGTTACGCTGGTCAAACAGACTAGCATGATGTAAGGGCTTACCAGGGAATCGCCAAGAATACCTGCCCAATGTTCAAGGAAAATTTCTGCTGGTGTCTACTTCTTCTCTGTTGAAATTTACGTACAATAAATTTGGGATGGATTCTTGATGCATTTCTACTTTCTTCGTTTCTGCCTCTCAAAATGAAATGCAACCCATGTTCCTATGTAATTATTGCTTGTATGAATAGGTACTATCACCCCTTTTAATTGTAAAAACAATTAAGAATCACCTTGTGTGTGTGTGTATATTATACTTAAACATAACATCAAAACATTAGCATATTTAATCTATATTTTTTTTTTAATTTATATTATACACAGACATTTTGTTCCATTGGTAACAAAAGTATCAAATAATTTTATCAGTTTTAGAATATTAAAAAATATCTTTTGACACTGACAGAAATTTTCTTTGAATATTGTTTATTAAATGTTTTTGCAAAACTTTAAAAATATTTGCTTTTAATCATCACAGAATATAAAAATTTTAAAATATATCTGAAATTTGCTTTTTATATATATTTTGAAATAACTTCACATTTGTGTTGTAAAACAGAAATTATACTTTTTTATTGTAAAATTTTAAGTGTACATTAAAACATAAAATTTAGACGGTTTTCATTCACTATTTTTTCTCCCTTTTATCAACAAATATCTCTTGTTTGTAGTTGTTTAAACTATAATTGCTTCTAGTATATAAAATAACTAATTATACATTTCTGATTTGTGTTATTTATTTATCTTTAATAATAAATAGAAAATTGAATAATTAAGTTATCAATAAAGGTTGGAAATTATGAGCATTTCATGTTTATTTAAATAATTAATGTCTGACAATATAATCAATGAAAAAAAAAATTCATGTATACGGAGCATATAGTAATTTTAAATTGATGTGAATGACAAAATTTCTTTAAAATGCTAGAAACCTTCAACATTTCTTTTCAAATCTAGTTTTATTCATTATTAAAATACATTTGCATTGATATTTAAATTACTGTTAATTATAGCATTTATTGATAAATTTCTTTTAGTAAGATTTGAAATCGTTTATATTAATAAGTTTCAGTTTTGCAAAAAAAAAAAAAAAAATAATAATAATAATAATTATAAATAAATTTTCCTTCTTAATAATATTAGTATAATACTTTATTTTTTTTCATTTATCAGTAAGAAAATTTTAAAAGGCTCCTTCATTAATTAGTCTTATAAGTATATTTAACAGGGGATTCCTTTTATATTTTAATCTTTCCAAAAATTCAATAAAGTATAATTTTTATTGCTTAAACTGAAAAGTGGATTAAAAAGCAATTAGATTAGTCTTTTATAAATGCAGATTATCTCTCATCTCATTACTTATACTATTTAAAACATATCAATTACATGCAACATTTATCTTCGACTTTCTTTATTGTTTCTTTTTTTGAAGTTATTGTTTATTTCCTAAACCTAATAAAAATTCAGTTATTGTCTTTAGTCTCATTTATTTATTTTAGTCAGTTTCTTTTACCAAAGACTTTTTTCAATTAAAATGGTACTTCAATTTATTTTTTGAAACGTCTTTGTTTTGTGTGAGAGTTTTTTGCTGTATTTAGTATTTATTTTTTCCTGTAGTACTAACATTAGTATAAAAATAAAATAATATATTTTGCAATAAACTGAAAGAAATATATTTATATAGAAGTTAACATTTGATTGATTTTTTTCATTAAATTCAATCATTACAATTTTAACTTGCTTTTAGTAAGATTTCTACCTAAACTAAATATATACTGAAGCAAATATTTTGGCCATGTACATTTTAACATATTTATATTATTCTATTTTTGTTATTTAAGGAAGGTACTAAAGTTCTTGACGGTTTAATTGAAGAAGATGATGAAGTTGTTGAAGTTTGGTATCTTCTTGGGTGGATGAATTATATTCAAGGACATGAATATAAATTAAATGCACACTATTATTTAACTAAAGCAAAAAAGGTATAGTAAAATCTTATAAAAATATATATGTAAATATGATAAGATTTTTGAAAACTTAAATGATCTTGATATGTTACTTACAAGTATTAAATCTTTAATTTGAGAAACTTATACCATTCTAAAATCTTGAAATTTGCATCAGTAATGACACGTGAAAATTTCACTCAAATGTGTCCACTTTATAAAAACTTTTTTATATTTGTAAAATTCAATGAAAAAATGTGACATCTAAGAAATCTTAAAAATTTAAAACACCAATTCCCAAGTATTTTTGCTCCAACATGTTTTGTTATATTTTCTCTAATATGTCAAATTCAAGTATGATATAAAAAAATATATAATCATTTTATCAACTCTATTTTTCTAAAACTTTCCAAGTTTTAATGTGTATTTTTGATTGATTCTACAAAATGTTACCATCTTTCAATTTCACATATAAATTTTGTGAAAAGTAACTAGTTAAACTGTTTTGTTGGATGAAAATCAATTGACTTTAAAGGAAGAAAAAAATAAAAGTGCTTTCAAGACTTAATTGCTTATAAAGCTGTTTATTATAATTTTCTTTTATGAGAAAAATAATTTAGAATGTCTCTACTTATTGACTTTCACCACTCGATTGAAATTCAATCCAATACTAAAAAAATAGTTTCTATATGTTTTAGTGTAATAAAAGCACACAAAATGAGTTTGAAATATTTTACAGTGAAGAAATAAAATTGTAAAAAAATCTCTAATCAACAAGTAAAAAAAGCTATATTCATTCAAGTAATTTCACGGTTTAGACAAGTTTTGTCAAATATTACTAATACATTCACTGACAAATTTTTCTAGATAATATTATAAAAATATGTTTATGTGATTAACTTTGATATCATTCATATCATAAATGCCATAAAACATTTAAATACTGTTTACTCTGCTATTGTGAAAGAACCATTTTTATAAAATTGCAAAATAGTGGCCATATCTTTTAACTTCAAATGATTAGAGTTGGTAGATGTTTAATGGATGGTTATATAAACTCCCAGCAAAGAGTTTTCTATTATAAAAGTTATTAAATCTAAATCAACAGAATTCAAAGAGAGAAAAAATTCTTTAGATATTCTATTTGTATAAATGTATGATTTTCTAATGTAGTTGTAATAGTATAATGTAACCTTACTATGCTATGAATTGAGTATGTTTGTTTTGTATAATAAAAGACTTCCATTTTAATATTATTAATTTTCTTTCATTGCTAATTTCATCCCGATGTTTGTATTCATATTTATTATTGAAATAACTTTCTGATTGTCTATACCAATAGATGAGGTATTTATGCAGATTTTGTGCATCTTTTTATTTCAGATCATTGAAAAGACAAAAATGGAACATGAAGATTATATAGTACATATACATGAACTGTTAGAAGAATTAAGTTCAATTGTTCCTGCAGATGATGACATTGAAGAAGAAGAAGAAAGAAATGATGATAATTGGGAAAGTGATTTATCTAGTGATTCAGAAAATGAAAATAAAATGGAAACGTGATAATAATGTTTTTATAACATCTTGTATTTGGCTTCATTCACTATACAAGTGGTGTAAAAAAAATCATTTCAAATATCTTATAATTTTAACTACCTTGTATCCATGGAAATGTGCAATGTGGATCAAAAAGCTTTAGTGTTTTCTATTATGAAATGATACATGAGTTTTTCAAAATAATGGAAGTTTAGCTGAAAGCAGGGATTTCCATGTTTTAGTATAATATTAAATATGAAATTAATTTTCCATTCTGTTGCTTACAGTTTCAGTGGTACATGTGAGTGTATTGTGCATCAATATTTGCTTTGATTTGAACTTCAGAAAAAACGAAATTGAGACTTGTCAGAGCTGGTTGGTGCACTGGCAATCTCAACATTTGGGGATAGCAGTAAGTACCATGTCAAATATAATAGCATACAATGATTACGGCAAAAAATGTGTCCGACAAAACTGTAGAACTAAGTGTTAGAAACACGTAAAATAAAGATTTGAATACCAGGAGGAAAACCATGATAGCAAAAATATTCTATTCATGCAGTTTGAAAGGAATTGCACATTAAGAAAATATTTGGAGCAGAACTGTTAATTACGAAACCCTTTATGACTGATGTAAATCAGAAATAATGATTTACATCTGTCATAGGGTTTTGCAAGTATTATAGAATCTAGATCACAAAAATGTCTTGTTTTCCAACAAATCCAGACTGAAGCATAGGAGTGGTACCTTACTCCAATCCATGATACAAGTCCCATCACATGGACAGGTTACAAACACTGACTATACTACTATTTTGGCTGACATTACACCATAGTCAAACTCTTTAATCACAGGGTTTTAGGAATATGAGAACTCTCTCAATTGCACATTTTCTCTGACATGCCAATCATTGAGCCCTTGTGATCTGGTTTGAAAAAAGTGAGGCCCTATTATACTTTCCCTCTATATCTGCAGGAGTTAAATTCCCATGTGAAGAATGGTATAACATCTCACCATGTAGAACTTCTACACGTCCATTTCAAGGAAGATTTAATAGCAAAAGTTGCTTGCATATTAATTTTTTTTATTATTTATTTATTTATTTTTGCACACAAAACACTCTGCATCGGACTATTGCATATCTGAGCTTTTTGAAACCTTAAATATAATATCAGAATATTATGATGTGAAATAAGAGATTTACGAAACAATTATAAAAAAAAAACATTTATTTACACTTTCAACAAATAAATAATTATTAACATGAGCTAAGTTTCCATGGCATCACTTTGTTGATTCTTGTCAGAATCCTAAAATACAAAAAGCTTATGTTTCAAATGTAATAATACAGATGATTTTTTTTTTTTTTTTATATATAAAATTATGTGTTGAATGAGAAATATTTTTAAGGTAAGTCACTATCAAAGCTAAGTTAAAAAGTTACGATTTGAAAAAAGAAAATTTATATATTTTGCACTTAATATTTTAAAAATTATTTATGAAAAGTACAACAGAGCTTATATATATATATATATATATATATATATATATATATATATATATATATATATATATATATTCAAATTTAAAATCTAAACTTTTAAAGATAATATTGTCTATGCTCAAAAAAAGAAACAAATAATGGTATTAAGATTTCAAAACATACCATAAACTTATATGTTTTAACTTGGTTGTCTGCACCTCCACTAATGATAAAATTTTTCACTGACCAATCTACAGCAAAGACCTTGTCTTCATGTCCTGATATATCAAACAAAGGAGCTTTTGGGCTGCAAAGGAATTGTTTAATGTTTCTAAACTAATCTTACATTGAATATTTTGGATTCAATAAAAATGTAAATTAATAAAAAAAATACATAAAATGTATTACGTTATTAAATATTTAATTTTAAAAAGAAATCAAAAGAAACAGCTATTTTATTATTTGCCATAGTAAAAAATTAAAATATTAAAACATGGAAATATTGTGCTAAAACAAGAATAGCCAAGATTTTATTTTTTAAATTTATAATTAAACTCAATGACCACAAATTATTAGCCCATCTAGTAATATGATAAATATATTCACAAAATTAAACATCAAATACCTTCTAGTATCCCACAATTTTACAAGAGTATCCATTGAACCTGATATAAACTGATATTCATCATCAGGAGACCAGCAAAGAGATGTTACCCACAGATTATGTGATGAAAATACAGATTTTACAAGAGTTCCATCTGAAAAGTTTTAAACATAAATTTTTCGGAAATATGCTTTAAATACAAAAATATTACATAAAAGTATTAATTATATCTTCAAATTATCAACCACAAGAAAGAACATCACATCTTTGTAATATTTTTTTGGAAGGTGATTATTTCATATGAGCACAAATTGTAAATATAATTAGATATTTAACATAAATATTTTATTGAAATAATTATTTAACAAACCTTTGGATCTTGGATCCCATAATCTGACATGTCTATCAGAAGAGCCAGAAATAAGAAGCCTGGATAATGGAGAGTATGCAATGCCTAAAAATGCCTTTGAACCATTCTAAAAAAATATATATATATACATTAATTTCAAAATCTGATCAAAATAATAAATACAGCTTTAAAACCTGGTTAGCAAAGTTGCTGCTGAACTGTTATTTGTCTCTCTCACACATAATACCAATAAAATGAAATTCTCTAGAATTATACAATTTTGTAATAATAATTGATTTTAAATAACTACAAGTTAATATACTCAATATTTAACAACAAAAGTTACTCTTTATTTGATATATAGGCATGAGACATGAAATCCATCAGAAGCTACCATAAATTTCAGTATTTTGTTTTCAGAATTTATTCTAATTTTTTATTGATGACATTTTACATGGATATTTTATAAAAGGAAGAAATAATAAATTATGAAAAAAGTGGATATAGAAAATATTTTGATGATGGAAAAATTTGTCTTTTGAGTGTCACTAACTTGAGAAATATGCTTTTAAATTAACATAGAATTAAAATAATTTTCACAGGTAGAATTTCCTAGTTGGGAAAATACAACTGAATAAATTATTAATAAAAGGTAAATAACAATTCGTATCTAGAAAGCATTACTTGCAATAATATGTCGAATATTATTCATTTGAATGTATTGTGTAGTACATAATAAGTTAAAGAAGAGTTTTCCTTTGTTTCTGAAATCATGCTGACTGAAAATAGATAATCAAAAATCTCAAGTGCTCATAGCAAATCAACTTAGGAAAAAATATGCAATTCATCTTGTAAGCACATTAAATTGCCTTGTTTATTATATGTTCAATTAAGGAATAAAAGATTTTGGGATTTTATTAAATACTAGAATTTTAATTTTTCTATGACACATTTTGTTATATATAACTTTAGATATTAAGGAATTCCTATTGTCCAACTGTACTATAAATTTTAATACAAAGCAGTTTCTATTATTGAAACTATCAATATCACACACACACAAGTAATAAATCTAAGTTATAAAGTATTTTCATAGAATTAAAAATGAAAGATGAATGTATTAAATAAATATTGAAATTAATTTTTAAGTGCCAATTTTTTTAATCATAACATAATTTTATATTTTTGCAACCATCATAATTTAACCTGTAAATATATTACAAAATTCTATGTTAAATTGGCAAAATAAAAAAAAGTACTTTCAATTTAATTTTTTTATGCTTCATTTGTTTATTCACTGTTATTTCCATTTGGTATATCATCTGTAAATTTCTGTTACTGTTTTAATCAATGCTTGTTTTGTTCACTTGGGTTTTTTTTACATTATTATTAATTAATAAAATTAAATAGAATGTTTCATCATCAGGATTCTGACAAGAATTTTCCTGATTTGACGTACATTTAAAAACTCAAGCAAAAAAAGAGAAAAAAACTAACCAAACAAATAAATTAGGTAAAATAAATAAAATTAATGCCAATTATCTTAATGTTAATTGTCAAAAAAGTATGAAGACAATAAATTTTCAAATTAAAATAACATATCCTTTTCCAAGAATTTTTAAAATTGTTTCTTTTATGCCACATGTGTTTTAGTGCATATAGCAGATTCAATCTCACTTTTCGTTCTAACCTATTTTGAAAGTATTTTTTAAATTACACACAAAATCCAACTATATTTTTCTGATTTAACAAATGTTAATTTAGTTATTTAGGTTTAATGATAACTTCTGGATTTCTTTATATTTCAGAAAATTCCACTGATGTAGTTTAATGCCATCTATTTTTAAATTTTTTTGTCTAGAATCCTATTTGATTTTTTTTTTTAAATTTAATAATCCAGCTTAAAATTCCATTTAAATATTTAAACTTCAATATAACTTTTAGTGAGATGATTAAATTAGATTTAAAATCCACATTCAATTAACAAGAACAACAAGTAATCCAATATAAACGGTTAAAAAAAATTAATAAGACAATTTTATTTGTTTGTGAAATATATATCTTTATATATTTAAAAATTCCTGTAAGCATTTTAATTCTTATAGATATGCTTTAGAAGAAATTTGTAGATGTATTTTAATTATAGTGCTAAAAAGCTTCGTACAGGTTTCATATTTATTCTATCTTTTCAAGTCATTATAAGACTATATATTTTGTGGTTTTCTTTAATATTTTATATTAGTCATTCATTTTCAACTATTTGAAATAACAAGAAATAAATTGTGTAACATGATTTAAAATTATATTGACCATATATACTGTTATATTATTTTCCATTCATAGATTTTAAGAAAAATTATTATAAAGTTATGTGTGAAATATACCAGCATCAGATAAAATTAAATTTAGATGGAGCAAAATGTGATCTTATCTTTAAAAATAAAGTTGATAAAGATAAAAAAAAAAGATAAGAAAAATTAAGATTTTCTGATATTTTTGTTTAAATTAGATATTCAGTTAAAAGTATAACTACATTAAAAATGTCCCAATAGAGTTTTTAAAAATTTGTTCCATACATTAATTTACAAATGAAATATTTGTGTAAATGTTGCATATAGAAGAGAATATATCCTTTGTCACTGTATTAGATTATATTCTGATCCTAATTGGTCTACACTTTTTTATGATATTGCTTTTTCTTTTATAAGTTGGTATATATCCACACGCGTTACTACAGTTCTCTTAAGTAAATTTATTTATTTCATTATTAATTTTGACCTGAAATATATTGATACTTTTCTTTTGAAAAATGCACTCATGTTAAGCAATATGAATTAAATCTCATATAGTGTATTCAATTTAAAAAAAAAAAAAAACAGTAGTACTTACTAATTGTGATTTAAGACCTCCTAACTCTACATCCCAAATTCTGAGTGTGCAATCTAGTCCACAAGTGGCTACCTCATTTGTATCAATCCATTTTACTCCACTCACACCATCTGTGTGACCTGACAAAGTCATCAGTGGAGTCTGAAATATAAAATTTTAATATTGCTGTATCAAATTAATAGAGAAACTGCTTTTACTCAAGATTTCTTAAATATCATATTTTACATAAGAAAGAAATTATTTATTATAAAATTAGCATCTTATTAAAATGAAAAATAAAGAAAAAATGAACATCCTAGTTTGACTACTGAATTTTTTAATATATTAAGCTATATCAATTCTTATTATTTTGTAAATAAATACTATCTCTGATTTTTTGCAAATGTTTATAATGACAATATTGTATTTTGAATATTATACATATACATGAATAGCCATTTTATATAGAGTAAGTATCTCATAATTACATCAATTAATTCTTATAAAATGTGGAAAATTTTTTACATCAAATACTAAAAAAAAAAAAAAAAAAAAAAAAAAATATTATCCTATAAATTGAAATTAGTATCAAAATATTATTTGCCATATGCAGTTTTACAGAGAAAGACTACAATTGAGCAGAATATCTTACACAGATTTAAAACTGCACCAAAATTCCACACTGTTGGAGTAGTAGCCATATTGTCAATATCACAGTTGTAAAATCTTAACATCTAATGATATATGAAATATCAATTGAGAACAAAATGTACAAAACAAAAACATTAAAAAATGAATTATAAATGAGAGATTTAGAAATTATACTACTGTACTAATATTTATTCTATCAAAGCTCCCTCATGCATAATGAATATCTTTATATAAATTCAATAATAAAATTATTTATAATAAATTGAATGAAAATGTTTTATACTTGCTAATAAAAATAGTTATCTAATTTATTATCATTTGAATACCAAAAATCTGATTCTTTCCTATTTGATTAAAAAAAAAATTAAGCAAATTCTTATTTCAACAATCCAAGTTTGACATTGTTCTTGTTCATCTTGCTTACAAATTTTTTCCTATAGATGTAATTTTCAAATCTTGAAATCGTAATATTTCCAGATTTCAAGCACTTCTCACCGATTCTATTTAACTACAGTAAAATATTTTTAATTTCACACAAGTGCCATATTATTTAAATTAAAGCCCCACTAAAAATTAAATTTTTTACCAGTAAATGCAACAGCGTTTCTAAAATTATAGTTTTAAATAAATCATTATTTATTAATAGTCAATGAAAATCAAATTAATTTATAGTAATTTTTTTTACCTTGACTTTTGTTTTAGAAGAATCTGTTTTAAATCGCTTTTTGTCATCATCACCACTAGCACTTTCATTAGTATCATCTGCATTAAGTAAGAAATATTAATTAATCAATTTATAAAACATACACATCTAATATAATTAACTTAATTTTTAATACAAATAAAATGTTAGCATAAACTTAAATCTGATTAGCTTGCAATTTATTCAATTTAAAAAATAAATTTTTATATTAATGAATATGTATTACTTTTGACATACATAAACTGTTAATGCTTTAAGAATAAAATTTTTAAAAATCTTATTTTTAGCAAATATTAAATATTTCATAATGCTTACTGATCTGTTTCACGCAAACATTTAAAATATTCATTTTTTAAGTTTTGGAACTATTTCAAAGTATTAAAGGAAAAAATTAAAGTTCAGACACAGAAAATTTAGATGCAAAAATAAAAATTTGCAATTCCTTAATAATATGCACCAAAACAAATAGAAATCTCGTGTTGAATCCAACAGAATTAATGAAACTATATTTAAGGTTTTTAAAGGTAATATACACATCCAATAAATTTAAAATTTGTGATGATACTTAAAAGAAAAAATAATAATTTGAATTTAAGAAATATTTCCCAAAATCTAAAAAGTGTTCTAGGTGAAGAAAATTTTGTTTTTGTATACAAAATTTTAGTTTTTAATTTTTATATATCATTCCTTTTAATGACTATGTTTATATATATTATATTCGTATAACTGTAGTGAAAACTTTAAACAATACATAGCATATGGAGTGTTAAATGCAAAATATATTCAACATTGATTTTCCCAGGACTTCATAAAAAACTTGAAGGGAAAAGCAAAAAACGTTGTTAGGAATCAACTATATAAAAAAGCATTGATAATATATTATAATACATTTCAATCAACATATGTAACTTCAGTGTAGATGCCGATTCCATATGATCATTGTGAGTTATTTGAATTGCTAAGAAAATCCTCTTTGTCCATAAGAACAGCATCACAAAAGGTATCCATAAGACATCAACCAAATCACTAAATTGTTCAGGTGCATTAGATTTGTAGAACATGGTTTTTCATTGCAGTGGAGCAAGATACTAGATCTGCAGGAATCCTTATATGCTGAAGACAAAAACCCTGGAGCAAACATACAGGTGATTGTTGATGTGATCAATTTGCTTTGATAAATTATTTTGAGCATGTTTTATGGCACAGATTTACAGTTTTATTACTATCAATACTTTTAATTAAATGAGCAATAAAGAGATAAAAGAAGATTAATTTAATTCAAATGTAATATATTGAAAACGTTTACATTAGACAAGCATTTTTCCTGTTAATTTTATTAATAACAAATTTTAAGAAAAATAAAAAATGCAATTCCCAGTAAAAGTTTACCTGCAGACCAAATTTTCAGCATCTGATCATATGATCCCGTAGCAAACTATAAATAAAAATTTATTATTAAAATATTTTACTTGAAATTAAAAGTGAATAATAATACATTTTAAGCAGTTATTAACTTGAGTTTTAAAAATTCATCTATAAACAAAATAATAAAATACTTCCAATTATTTTAATTAAAACTGATATAGTTACCATTTCTTTCAAAATAATTAAATGAAACAAATTTACTTATTTGCCATTCTGTGATCACATTTCAAGCATGAAAGCTAATACAACTAACATTTAATTTGAAGTGAATTCACAAAGACTAAACAATTATGCCCAAGTGAAGAATTAAAAACTAGAAACTTTTACGCTAAATCATCAAGTGTGTTTAACTTCTTAAAGTAAACTACAATTAACTTCAAAATTCTTAAAAATAAAAAGTATAAAATGAAATTTTATAATAAGGAACAATTATTAAGTAACATGATTTGATCTAGAATGCATTACTTTTCAGGTGAGATGTGACAAAATCTACCATATTTAATTATTTAGAAACTATTAAAATGTTGCTTTGATTGTGATTAAAAATAGTGGAACTATGCACTTTAAAATATGAAAAATGGTTGTTAAATAATAAAATAAATTATAATAAGTTTTAGCAACTTCAGTGTTATATCAAAAACTTTTCTCACATGTATTGCTTTTTTCCTAGTAAACTCAATATGTTTGACACAGAAAAATTCTATGAGAGCCAAATATAATTTTTATTGAAGAATTATAGCTTTCTGTTTAACAAATAATAAGAATTAGCAAAATATAGAAAAAAATTAAATTACAAAAATAGATATTTCTTATTAAAAGCAAATGGCTAAGAGCAAAACTGATTAATCTTTGCAAATGAAGGAAAAAATAGTTTACAGATTTTTTTTTTAACAAAAATAAATTGTAATAACCTTATGACTGAAAAGTAATTATTGAAACTGTATCATTAAAGGAAAGGGAGTGAGGTATTATAAATATTAAAAAAGAAATTTAAAAGATATTTCTAACATTTATATTCTAATATTTATGATTAAAAATTAAATACATCAAAATAGTCCACTTGATTAAAATGAAACTTAAATGTGGAAACAACCATGATAAATATAACTTACTCTATTTGTTTCTGGACTAACAGAAACACAATCAACACTTCGGGCATGACCCTTACATACATGTATGCAATCAACAGCATTTGTATGCTGATTCCATTGCCATAGGATTGCAGTTTCATCAAATGATGTACTAATAAATATACTTTCTTCTTCAGCTGAAATGAATGTCAAAATTATCAAAAGCAGTTAGAATTATGATAATATGTTTAGATATGTGATAAAATGTTTAATATAATTTTTTTATATAAGAAAATGTTATCTTCAGATTTACAAAAATACAAAAAAAAAATCGAACAACATTATTTATGCTATTGAATAAATAAAAATACAAGACAAAATACTTTTAAGATAAATGTTCATTTTTAGAACAAAAATGCTTGTATCAACTTTTTGATAGCATAGGAAAAGTATATTTTAAAATATTATATATAAATTTATATTTAACAGCCATCTTAGAAAATATTTTGGAAAAAGTGTAGATTTGTGACTATAGTGAATGATTCCAGGAAGTATTTTAGGCATTTTTTCAGTTTTACAAATGCAATCAATTTGTATTATAAGCTAGTGTTTTTTAAAATGTAACTTTTTCCTTGAGAAAAATTGGTTTCCATTGCACAATTATATTTTTTAAACATAAAACTCAAATTTTAATGGTTTTGCTTTATATTTTACTTTTTACAGGTAATTTACTTTAATGCTTGGAATCAAGAATTCAAATGTTAAAAAGACTATTTGTTTGAAAAATGGTTTCATTTTATTTAGTCATAGTAAAATTCTAATAAATTTTCCCTTCTGGAGAAGCTAGAAAATTTTTATGCTTTTCTAGTTTTGACTTTTCCTGTCATTAGTAATAACAACATCTATAATGTTGAAAGACAATACTTTCAACCTTGAAAATGCAGTAATAACTACAGGAGAATATGCACTAAGAATAAAAAATTTACATTATAGAAAGCTATTTTAGGTTATTTCAAAAAATATTTTTCCTGTTTAAATTACGCCCGCCAGCATCCTCTCAGATATAAGGCGTCTTGCATATCAATACAACTCTGAAACAGCATTTCAAAAAATATGAGATTATTAAATTAATCCTGGTTTTATTTTCATTTTATGCTTAAACATTACACATTTCATTAATCATTTTATGTATTGCTTATGATTATTTTAAAACAGATAACCTGATTTTTTTTCAGACATCACAGAAAGTAAAAATTAAATTAAATTTATCAAAACTGAAAAATTTGTGGATTTGTCTCTTCATTTTAGATTTAATACGAAAATTAAATCAAACATTTACTATCCTGAGGTAAGTTCATCAAATTTGAAGTTGTTTTCCAGTAAGTTATTCAGAATGATTCATACAGCATAATTTTATCCAATTTTTTCTGCAATCTATGATATTTTATAAATAAATGTACCAAGATGTATAAATTTACTACCAAACTACTGACAGGATCATTAAGAGACATTCTTTAAATCAAACAAAGTAATGGTAGCAAAAATTTAGGCTTTATACATACAAAAGTTTAATAAAATTGTATTATCCAACATATATGAAGAAAAGTATTTTCATTGTGAAATATTTTTACTATTTATCAAAATGCTGTAAAATACATACGTACAAATTTGAAAGAAAGTTATTTTCTTATTGCCCAAATAATAATGTTAAAACACCAATTTCTTTATATTTCTATTCCAACTGATCTAGGTAAATTAAGTATTTTTGAAATTGCGCTAAATTAAATTGCAGCCTATATGTCTGCTATTCAGCAAATGCTTTATTTTAGGAGATTCCTTAACATCAAAACAGACATTTTAGTTACTTCATTAAAAATCCATTAGCAAATTTCAAAGAACTACATAATTTATGTGTGAACCATACTACTATCTAATACAAAATCCCCATCTCAACTATCAAAAAAGGATTGTTATTTTTTTACAGATAAGTTTTTGTACACTATTTTCTAAATGGGTAACTAAAGAATAAACATTTTACTTTACAAATATTAAGTGTCTATTTTCATTTGAAATTCTTTTTCTTTAATATTTATATTTTTCATAGTTGATTCAAAATCTAAATGTAAATTTTATTTTTTTTATCATCAGCTTTAACCATGATTATTTTATCCCATTCATTTGTAGTTTAATTAGCATTTAATGAAAAAATATGATTTAATTTCACTGAAGATTCATTCAGGAGACACTGTGATTCGTTATATATATATGTTGCACAATTTTTCATACCTTTAATCTGAACAAAGCTAATTTATTATTGGCTAAACCGGTAATGATTACAATATTTTTTAGATCTAAACTAAATGTAAGATTCAGTGAAAAATGTAGTGGTAATTGCCTCGTCTGCTATTCAGCAGACGAGGCAATGTACCTCTACCGTATACATACTGAAGATTAATTAACTATCTCCTAAAAAAAATCAGAAATCTAGTGCTCGGATTTTTTTTTTTTTTTTTTTTTGGATCAACATTATCCTTATTTTGTTTTGATAACAATTTCTGTAATTTATTTCCCTTGAACTCAAATTGTAAGCTGTAGGCTCTTTCAATTTACACATTACTACATTCATATTTTCCCCATGTATTCACAATAGCATTAATTACTAACAGTAATGTCAAAAACAAGCTTCAGAAATTTTAAAATTGATATTCATTGGCATTTTTAATTCATATCCAACAATGAAAAGGAATGTTCTGTTCTCTGCTCCACTAATATAAAATTAAACAGTCTCTGTAACTGAACTATTTTTACATACTGACAAAAGAAATTTTAGACTTAAAAATTTTAGGAAATAAATTTAACAGCAAAAGTTTTAAAAAGATGGAAATCTATCCAAAAGATATAAAAATGGCACCCCTGTGATTGTATTTGATTTCCAATAGAAATTAGTTTTAAAAAGAATGTCTTTATTAAATATATATTTTTGGCCCCAAAATTCTTATCAAAATAACATTGCTTTGCAAAAAATAATTTAGCGAGAGATTAAGTGCTCCTTACTTCACATATAATATATACGATATTTTCCAGTATATAATTCGCATTTTCTTTTGTACCGAGCATGCTTTGTTTTTCACCTTATGTTAACAAATTTGCCGCCATTTTTTATTTGCTTTTCCTGTTACTTTTAATTAAAAATTCACTATGTAACTAAATGTTTTCTCTTCCATAAGACGATATACAAATTTAAATGCTTCCAAAACATCTCAGGTTAAGACAGATGGCAAAAAGATTTTAGCCAAATGCAACTGTACCATCATAAAATAAATAACATATGTCACCATGACTTAGCTGATTATTTTAATTATAATCAGCATTGAATAATTACATTCAAGAAGAAATTTGATTTCTCAGAGCATCCATGGGTTACATACTGGATAACACAAAATTAGAAATTATCATCCACTCATATATATATATATATATATAACATTTTTATTTATGACTGAAAGCAAAATATTAAAATTATAGTAACAGGAATTTGTTTCACCTTTATATATCTATGCAATGTATTTTTGTGCATTGTTAAAGTATGCCATATATGGAAAGGAAAAATACCTTCCTATTCAAAAATTCTTTTAGAAACAGATAGCATTTAGTTGATTTCATGACCCAACAAAAAAGAATGTTTTTCCTAGATTCAGATTTGAAGATTATTTTCTTAAAAAATTAACATTCATGCTAGTAAAAAACAGAATAAAATTTTAAAAAGTTAAATTTCAAAACTAAATTACCACATTTTAACCAAGATACTGATTTTACTGGAGCTGAATGCCCAGGTATAGTCAATTTATGTTCACCATCAACATTCCAAATGTGAATAGTATTATCATAACATCCAGATAATATCCTAGAAAAAGTAAAGGGAATAATTATAATCATAGATTAAAATTTAATCACATACAAATGTAACTATACAGTAATATTTAAAAACAAGATGTGTTTATAACAGTCAAGTAAATACAAAATTCCCTCTTTAAAGTATCAAAATATGGTAGAAACTGACAAAATTATTATTTTAATATTAATTTCTATTATTACAGTATTAAATGTAATCTTAATTTTTTGTATGTTATTGCTTATGATAAAATGAACATTGCTGTCTCCTGGTTTTAAATTTCTGAAGAGATGATAAAAACATGTCAAATTTTGTAACCAAAAAAACTTCTTTTTAACAAATAGTTAAGTATTTTATGAACTTATAAATAGATTAGTAAAAAAGAAAGTTTCAAGGATAATTTACACATTCATTTTTAATATATTTTGTAAGGTATGCTAGAAATGTTTAAAAAAATACATCCATTTTTTAAAAAAAGATAAGTCAGAAATAATCCAACGACTGGATAGGTTATATCTAAATACATAACCCACCCCATGAGAATTTGATTATAGTCATACATTTAATTTCTTTAACTATTATAACACAGTTATTTCTCTTCCATTTTATTCAAATGAAACTGTACTTGTAAAAATAAGTTAAATTTTTTAACAGCGGGCTACATCTTACTTACAAAGCAAGACTAACTTAAAACAAAAAATTTTATAAACTCAGTTAATTTTCTGAATATTTATTACATTATAGAATTATTACCCTACTCCATGCTTTTGGTATTGACTTTTTATATGTTGACTAAAATATGTTAATTATGCTTTTAAAATTTTCAATTTAAATTTTTTCCATCAATTATATTTGCTAGTTAACATCAGAAGGGTTAAAGCTGCCTCATTTTGTGATTAGCCTCTCATGTTGCATAGGAATATTTTTAAAGCTCACAAAAATGGATGCAGACACATGTAGTTAAACTTATTGGGTTATAGAAGAGAAATATATCTCCTCATTTGTTAACTTTTTTAACACAATGTTTGATTTTTAAGTCTGTCTCAATAATATTCAGAATCACTCACAATATATACTTAAAAAATTTTCAAGTTGTAGTTCCATTTATTCTGAATATTGTGCACCCTAATAAGTTAAAATGAATTCATAATAAAATCATAGAATTATTAAATGGTATTTCTCTCTATTACATCTAAATATATTTTTAGAGATTTTTAACATTATGCCGTACATAGAAATACTTGAGCAGCAATCATTAAACAGTAGTCTAAAAGAGTATTTTAATATATTTAAAGATTTGAATGTATTACAAGTAACTGTGAATCAGAAAATAAAATATTACCTTATCTTATTTGCCAACAATTAAGTTTTTGAAACATTGCAATTTTAACATTCTCTTATCAATACAGGAAACATATATTTTTCATAAAAGTTTTGTTTTGAAACTTAATTTTTGGAATTATATTCATTACTAATAAAATTTAACATTTTTTTTGCCACATTTTACATAATCATACCCTTTGCTTATATTGATTATATTTATTAAACATAAGGCAAAAATACTTATGTGCCTAACAGAAAATAGCTATTCATTTCAGCTAACAGATTAATGCAGAAGAACCTAAGGAAGAGACTAGAATAGAAAAGTAATAAGAAATGACACTCACATATTTTAAATAATTTCAAACATTTTTTTAATCAAAAAGTATAATGCTTAGAGAGATGCTATGAGGCAAAATAAAGAAAATAATACAAAATTACTTCTAATTGTAAAGAAACCAAAATAAACTTTTTATATATCATGAAAAAATTCTCATACATCACTTAAATATAAGAAAAGCTATCCTTAAAAAATTATGAGTAACTATTTCAGTCACTAAAAAAAAATGTGTTTCTTTTTAATTATCATTCATTGGCACTGAATATTTTAGAAGGAGTATTGTTAAAATAAGATGTCTGGCTGAAATAAAAGACCAATAACAGTCCTGTATGATATTTTCAACAATAATTTGAAATTTAAGTTTTTATATGATCAAAACCCAAACACATACAGATACTATAATAATATTTTCCAAACAATTATTAAATAAATCAAATATAATCATAAGCACTTATATTTATAATAAAGCTCACCATTTATCAGTTGTATGTACACCACTAACCCAGTCATCATGTGCTAAGTTGTTTTCAGGTGAAGGGGATGGATATTTTACAAAATATTCAATTTCATGCACTGATTCCTAAAATTTTAAAATTAATAAAAATGCAGCAAAAATATTAATTAATCACTGAAATCACAAATTATATTTTAAAATTCTTAATATTTAGTCATTTACATAGAATTAAGTTTTAAAATTCACGATAAAAATAAGAAATCCATTTTATAAAATATCAATTTCTTTATAAAATATTAGAAACCAAAGATATTAACAATTTTTTTGTGAAAATGACATGAAATTATTGAAGATTGCTTACATGTGGGGCATCTTTAGATGCTAAATGATCTACTAGAGATGTCCGAATAAGTTCACCAAGCAATAAAAAATCGAATTCCACTTCTGAAGAATCTTTTTCTAAAGAGATTAAATATATAGAATAAATTAATTACATGCACTATTTTTATAGATCATAAACAAAAAAGATTTTTTTTTATCCAATAAACTTGAGGTAAGAAGATGCAAAGTTTTTAATGAGATAATATACATACAGCTACTTTCATATAATTTATTAAATAAGTTATTAAAATTTATGATATTTGCAGGAGGAAAAAAAACCTTATAAATATTAATAACTTTGAAATTATATATATTTTAAATGTTAATCAATGGGAGAATTGAAATATGCTCTATGTTATTTGAACTTTTTCACAAAGTTAACAAATATAAAAAAATTACACAAAAAATATAAAAACAATAACATAAAATATTTGGAGTACAAGCAGAATATTAAAATTCACTAAGCATCAACCATCTTTTATATTTTAAGAAGTCCTATTTAAAACTGATTTAAAATGTGAATAACAGGAGCATTTATCACACACAAACTTACTATTAATATTCTGAAGAAAATCATAAAAATATTGCATAATAAAATTCAATTCAATGCTATTAAATTTTGTCATTTATATGACTGGGAATAACATGCTAGTAGAAGGATTAAAAACATTTGACATTAATTTTTCTTGTAACTAGCTTGAGTAATTATTTTAAAGATTGTATACAATAGATATTATCAAAATTTCAATATTAATTAAATGTATCTGAGCACATTTGAACATTTGTTATGAAGAATAAAGTGTAAGAAATCTTATTTGAACCTTTATATATAATATGAAATCATAAATGTAAAAGATACCCATAAAATTTATTGACCTAAAAGTAAAAAATTTATTTAAAAGTTCTTCAAATTAAAAAAAAAAAGTTTTTCATTCAAAATATATTTACAAGGCTTAGAAGTACAAGATGGGACCATGATCATCAGATTTTCATGAATGCCATAGCAAGTTAAAATATTGATATTACTTAAAAACACATTGAAATTAGAAATAAAAAATATATTAGTTTCTTCTAACCTCAATAAACACATTTTGGAATAAGATAATATAATTTGTGATGTATGTCAGTCACACAATTTAAGTAAACCTATAGTTACAATAAATTTTATGAATATAACAAAAAAATAAAATTCAATTAGAAATAAAAACCAGTGGCAAAAAAACAGAATCAAGTAATGAAACAATAGAATTTTTATTGCACAACAAAAAATAAAAATATAAAGAGCTGGTCTAGGAATAAATTTAAAATAAATGTTTTATGTTATTGATTTTTTATAATTATTTTTAAAATAAAATTCTAAAAATTTGATATTTTGATATTTGCATGAAATAGTTAATAAATTCAAGAAAAAACTTATTAATAAATAAAAGTATAAACCTTAAACAAAACTAACTAATTATTACTAGAATATGTCATTATTCTTAAATTAAAAAAATTAAATAAATATTTTTAACATGAAATCTATATCATTTCAATGAAATAAACTAAATTTTGAATTTTTTTATATAACCAATTGAATATTACACTACCTTTTAACAGAGAATTTATTAATAAATTCAACTCTTTTATAGACACAGACTCCAAAACTGAAAAAGTTGTATCAGGAACTGCATACCTAAAATAAATAACACATTTATTTAAACACACAAGTAATAGACTTGTTAGATATATTGAATTTTTAAAGATTTTATTTTATTTATTTATTTTTTTTTTTTACAAATCAATTGCATAACAGACAACATATTTATACAATTTGTTTTAATAATAGAACAAATTATACAAAATATTCTCCTTTTATAAAACAGTTATTTAAAGTAACCTAATTTAAGATTTTAATAAACAATAAGAATCTTAATAAAACATGCAATATAATTAAAATAAACAGCTTTTGAATATCAAATTGTTTATACAGATTTGGTAAGCATCTCGATCAGAATATTTCCTAAATGAATAATAACCAGCTGTTTTACAATTATTTTATTAATCTTAAACAATACTTCTCAAATAAGTAAAAACTAAGCTCATCAAAACATACCTGGGCTAAATATATTTATAGGCTAACAATATATACACTAACTACAAAGTATATAAAAAAGGCACTTTTCAATTTTGGGAGGCCATAAAATAATATCTAACAAAACATGACGATGGATTTAAAAATCCTATATTTGGAATGTAAAAGTGTCATCATATAATAAAATAATATTTTTTGATAACCCTACATGAAATTCTCTATTTTTTTATGAATGAGTGAGTGTTTAAAACTTCTTTGTTTCTAAAATATTAGCACTAATTTTTACTACTTACCACTTATCTGCTTCTACCGTTTCTTTTTTGCTTGCTATAAATTTCAATATTTAGAAATCACAGAAGTGTTCAGTAAATTTATTCTAAGCAAAATAGTTTTTCATGAATATAAATTAATATTTCATTTCTTAGTTTTTCCTTGGTGATTTGGGGGAAATAATTCTATTAATGCTCTCCTCCAAAATTGAAAAGTACTGAAAATGATATTGATGGTAGATGTAAAAATGGAAATTTAAAAGGGGGATAAAAAAAATAATATATTCAAATATTTAATGAGCCTAAAAAACTCTCTGACAAAGTAAAAATTCTTGACTAAAAAGAACTGTGAGAATATTGATATTCATTTAATATTTGAGAATAAATGATATTTAAAACAAATAATATGTGTTCAAAACTATATTTTTAATAAAATAATTTCAAAAATTCTAATTCATGGGCTGTTTTATCTGATTCTGGAGTATTTTAGTTCAAAAATAAAAGACAATAAAAAAATATGTTTATAGTGAAAAAAAACGAAATAGTATCAACAAAATACTGTACAAACAAACACAAAAGCTTAACTGCATTGTTTAAAAGATAGAATTAGTGATTTACATTTGTACAAAAATATAATCATAAGAGAAAAAATTTTTAAAAGTATTCATCAAATATAATCAACTTTATTTCATGGTTAACTAAATGATTACTCTTGATATAAAAAAATCGCTATGCAAGCACAGATATCTCCTATACAACAATTTTTATATTCATCTGACGTCAAAGATTTACGGATAAAATCCTAGAAAAGCCCACCCCCTTGGTGACAAACTGGAAAAAAGCGCCAAGTCAGAACGAAATTCCAGAGCTTGGTTTACTATATCTAGTGAATGGAAGTAAGATTACCAAAATTAAGGTTAGCCACAATTATAGCCAACCAAAATCATTTTCCAAATAATTCAATATGCAAAGCATTTTATGAAATTTTCCAAATATAAGCGATAACGTTTAGAATAACAAAAACCGTTTCGAATATAATTTCGTTACATTTATGATATTTCTTACGTTTCAGTACCATGAAGTTGAATATTGCTTAAATGCATTCAGTAATAAGATTAAGATTTTCAATAACATAAATATAACTGGCCATAACTTACTCAGATTGTTTAGTAACAAATTTTACTTGTACTTGGGATTCCATTTCAGTCTTGATGTGAGATTGAAAGATATTAAAACAAAAAATGATTATCGTTTTTTAACACCGGTTAAAAATTCTTGTTTATTTTTATTAGCAACGTTTTCAAGCATGCTTGGTTACAATTACAGTTACAGTGATAGATTACATTACTCAAATAGAATCAAATTAAAGCTTATTTTTAAAGTTAAAATTTAATGAAAAGTATTTCAAGAAATTATCTATTCATTGCAAATTCTAGAATTCAAGGCTTTCTGTATCAAATAAAAAATATTTCTTTAAAATTAACCTTCAAAATTTGTATATGAATAGACATAACCTAAAGTTTATTGTAGGGGGCGTAGCTCAGATGGTAGAGCGCTCGCTTAGCATGCGAGAGGTACCGGGATCGATACCCGGCGCCTCCATTTTATTAAAATTTTTAATTCCCAATTTATATAGCAGAGAAATCGTAAAAAAATAAATAAATATTACGTTCGTAAATTTTCTTAAAAATTTCGCTTATAACTTATCTGTCTTTGAGTAAAAAAAAATTCGCACTGAAAGATTAAATTATTATTAAGGATTAAATTACATTATGAATAGAAAAGTGTGTTGTTAATTTATTTAAATTAATAACATTTTACATTGTGTTAGTTAAGAATAACGACGTTGTGAAAAGCGGTAAAATTATATAATATTTTCGGTAAAATTATATAATATTTTTAATTTTACCGAATTATTAACATTACTATTTATGAATATTCGAATTAAAACAAAGGTATACAAAAACTCACATTTATCACATGATTCATTGGATCAATTAAATATTCAAAGTCGCTTTTATATTTTAGGGGAACAAAAATTTATTAATAAATGTCGGAATTAATGCAATTCTGTGCAAGTGATGAAATTAATGTGTTTATATATATTTTTACGACGAATATTTTTTAAATAATAATTACTATAATATTAAAATATTTTTAAGTTCCCGAGAAAATGTACATTTGTTGTAATGCAATGCGCATTTTTGCAATGTTAAATTTTTCTCTTTTTATCACCTAGATAAATACTTACATATTAAGGAATTGCCATTTAATTATTTTTTGATCCTAGTGAAAGAGAATCGTAATTTCGTTTTGTGCAAATAATTTTAACTTTGCGTAAGCCAAAATGGTTGTTTTATTTTAAACGATAAATATGATGGAATGTTAATGCAAAAAAACACATACGGAATTATGCAATGTAAAACAAATAAATGTATAAATTTTTTTCTTTAGATTTTTCGAAAATATTTACATTTATTTAATTACGGATATTACCCACATTTCTTACGGAAAAGATGAAAGTTACAAAATAGCTCTGATGGACTGTTACTTACAATCTTATTATTAAAAAGGTGCCTCATACGAAAATAAAATCAAATGCAGAAATTTTTAAATCTTTGAAAAGAAACATTTGTGCTATATGTCTCCTGTCGCCATCTGTGAGAAATAAAAATTATTTTTTAAATATTGCCGTGAAAAAGAAAGAATTGTCGTGAAAAAAAATTTTTAAATAATAAAAGATGTAATATAAGTTAAATTACTATATTATTTTAAGTTTACAGTTCTATAAAATGTTTTATAATTAAATAAGTTATATGACTTGTTCCTAACTATTATTAATTCGTGAATTTTTTGGAAGAATTTACTTAATATAAAGCTGGCTATATGTTAGCTAACTTAAAGTTAAGAATTTAGTTGATAAAAAAAAATTTTAATAACATTTACTGTAACCAACAATGTTAATTCTGCAATATGAAATTTTCTCTATTTTTGTTTTAAAAAAATGCAAGTGAATATAATAAAGGATACTGTTTTACGGAATTAAAAATTATTTACTTTAAGCGTCAACCCAAAGCAACATCGATTGGGAATAGAACTCTTCATAATGATTATTTAAATCGATATTTCGGGTGTCATTTCTTTTCTACTTTCTAAATAATCTAAATATTTACCGGGATATTTGTGAATTTATAATTAAAATTGTAGTTGAAGGGTTCAATACATTGATTAAACTTTTTAATAGAATTTTTTCTTACTTAGTTAAATTTGTTAAATTTGAAGAAATTGTGCAAATCTCTTAAACTTTCAATCAATATTTCCCTTTTACATAAAAAAGTGGTAAAAAAAATTAAAATTACATAGCAGGGGGCACCCGGGTTTGAACCGGGGACCTCTCGATCTGCAGTCGAATGCTCTACCACTGAGCTATACCCCCGATGACCTACATGTAAAATTAATTGTATAAAAAGGTATTAATGATAAATATCTAGTTTTAATTGTAGAAATGTATTTTCATTTGAAATTTCTTATATGCTAAGGCTTCAAAATCGAAGTACGTCATTCAGACAAATGCAACATAAGAATTATTTCTTAATAAAATCACCCATAAGTAATATGGTTTAAAAAAATTTTAGTTATTTAATTTCCCATCACAAAAAAAAACGATTATCTTTCGATTGATTGTCAGAGAATGGAAATAAAAGTACGATATTCGTTTAAATTAATTACATGGCGACATAAGCAATTGTATAGTGGCTTCAAATTCCAAGGTTAAATAGAATAAAGACTGCATTATATATTATTAATTTTATTATGAGATGTTAAAAGATCGTAGATACTTTTTTACTTTGTTAATTAATTTATTCATTTTTTTAAATTATGTAAGAATGCATGCACTGCCTGTCTTTGATTTAATAGAAGAAAATGTAATAACTGATAAGAATCTTTAATCATAAGAATCTTTATTCGATATGATTAATCGCAAATATATTTCTTCACCAAAAATATTTAGGTCCTTCCAACATAATGATCCATATTCATTTGTAAAAATTAAATAAATAAAAATTACTCACCAATGAAGCCCTAATTATGTCATTTTAATGAAGTTTGAAACTCTATATACTTTCTTGAGTTATAAGATTTTTTGCTTAAAAAAAAATTAAGCAAAAAATCTATTGATTAAACAAAATTTTAGTAATTGTATTGCGTTTCATTTCTCTTTTTTTGAGAATTACAGTTTTTAGGCATTTTATGCAAAATTAGTTTGTAATGTTGAATTATGATATTGTTTAAAATAAATATGATATTATGATATGAAATATTATGATAATGGAATATTATGATATTGTTTAAAAAAAATAGGCGAATTTTTTAAAGCTCCTCTAAATTTTATTGATAAAATTATATTTGTTAGTAAATTTAGGAAAAGAAAAAGAAATAAAAAAAATATTTTACTATGAATATATTTTACTGCGAAATGGGGGATATTTATCAGGTGAAACATAAAATATCAAAATGAAATTGTATTGAAATATAATAAGTACATTTTCCCCTTTTTTGAATAAAATCTAGTTACATTTAAATTATTGCTGTTTCTCTTTATATAATGAACAAATAATAAATAAAAAGTAAAATTGGATACGACACAGTTAAAAAATAATTTTCGAAGTTTGAATAACTCTTTAATATATTTAATACATATAAAAATGAAATCTAATCTTTAAAAAATATTAATTTATACATCTTATACATTTAGGATTAGAAACCAATCTTAAAGCTATATAATTTGAAATCTGAAATTTCAAATATAACATGGGAAATATAATAATTTACAAATTTCAAAATAAAAGAATTGCACATGCTTTTAACTATCTTTATGTAAATTTCTTAAAGAGGTTTTAAATTGGACATTTATTCAAATTTACTTACTGATTTTAATGTCCTTCAAATAACATATAAATAAATATTAATATATTTAGCAAAACATGTAAATTAGAAGCAAACATATTTAAAAATGTGAAAGTAATTTGATTATAAACCTGTTGGAAATAAGAAAGAAAATTCCAGGCCTCAAAAATTTTAAAAACCTACTAATCATTAATATATAATGAAAGAATAAAATGAGAAAATAGTGTGTCTAGAGATAATTTTAAAAAAAGATTTCATCTAAAACTGAATAAAATATTCTTAGAATAATCATAAAATTAAAATTAATTTTACGCTAAAATTTTTTTATATGTTCAGTTAATTACCTATTTTTAACAAGCATTAACAACCAGTGGAATTTTAGTGAGTTATTATACTTTGGAAGTTATGGCCATCTGAGAAAAATATGAAGAGAGAAATTTAAATTCACTTAAACAACAGGTATATTGAAAAGACAGTTTCAGGGAAGCTGAGAATTTATAATCTCAACTCTTGTTTTCGTAGAAGGATTAACAGGTTTGAGTATATGAATGTCTGTATTCAAAGTCAACCTACGTACAAAAAGTACCTATGGAGATTAATTTTTTTTTTTTTTTTTTTACACATTTCAGAAAATTTTAAAAGGAATAATTTTTCAAGCGGAATTTGTTTCAAAGAGATGAGCATTTTTTTAATTTGTAACTTTACTTTTCTTTTTCTTTTTTTTTTTTTTTTAAGAATTAAACTTTGAATTGATACTGTTGGATGGGAAAAGTAAATAACTCAAAGAATATAAAAAAAAAAAAATAGAATTATGAAAGCACATTCTTTATATTTTGTTTACTTGAATTGACTTAATGACGAAAATAAAATGGAAAATCATATTAAAATGTCCAAACGTTGTCAAAATAAAATCAAGAAACACCGTTCAGGGCTTTTGCGAAAGTGTGACGTCATTATGCAGTGCAAGAATGTTGAGAAAATACCCAACTTACATTTAGAACTTAATTATATAATCATATAAATAATTTATAAATTTATTTTATAATTTACATACAAATACATTAAATAATTTATAAATATATTTAAATGATTTTTTTTTTATTTATTGACATCTATGAGGGACTATTAAATCTATTTCTTTAATCATACTTCATTAATTGGCATCATGGTTATTCAGCAAACGATAAGCACTTTAATTTTTCAACTCTTTAATTAAGACTACAGTTTCTATGAATTCAGATTGTGGCATCTGAGCAATTTAAAATTAAATGTTAAAAAAATATTATCAAGCTTCAATTTTGTTTATAAAATACTGATGTCTAACTGCTTTTATTTTTTATATTTCAAGTTGTTTTAAGCATCAGTTACCTATTTCTGTAATATCGTAATGAATTATAAATAAGTTGATAAGACGGTATTTCTTTCAAAGGAATAAATTGTAAATAAAATTCGGCTTCTGTGGTTGCTGCTTTTAAAATTCTTTTCTATAACTCTAGACTAAATTCCACTCAAGAACATCCACTTTCATAATGTTTAAGAATATTGCAAAAAAATTTTTACTTCTTATTAATCTTATCAATTGCTATACTGTTTAATCAAAAATACTAGTTGTTTTAATGTAAAGGGATGGTTATATTAAGAAGACCGTGATTGACCTGAATTCCTAATGCCTGCAAAAACATTTTAGGTCTATCGCCGATACTAATTTTTATGATCCGCATACGTAAAAATATATTTGTTTAACCTTCGATTGTCATTGAAGATAATCGAAAGACAAATGAAAAATGTAAAGTACCTCATGACCCTGAAAAATCTGTCCACCCCTTGCTATAAACTAATAATTTGTTGAAAAATATAAAGATTTTATCTGATTATTTACCTATATTTACTAATCATTTACTCAACTTGAATTTAAAATACCTTATTAAATAAAATCCGAATAAATCTGCCTACCTGAAAAAGAATAAAATATCTGTACCTTATTTTTCACATTCATAAAACGAAATAAATTTATCACGATGAAGAAATTTCTGATATTCGAAACATAAATTTATTCCACTTAGAGTGTTCAAAGAGTACTATATTGTTTGTACAATTTAATCTCGAATTTTATTATAACTTTTTTATTGTCCTTTTTAAATTCATTACCTGGAATTAAGCACTTTGGCCATTTCTGAATTCAACCTTGATAGACATTTTAGCTGCTCCGATATATTTTTTTTCCCATGTACATTATCATTTTTAAAATGCGATTCGTTCTGAATGTTTTTTTCTCTTTATTATTTTTTTTTAAATTTCTTTCTTTTTCTAAGATAAATTTTTTATTCTTTACTATAATATATGATTATTAGAAGAAAACTATAAACAACCGAAAATTCATTTCATAATGTTTAAATTTAAATGTAACATAGAATTAAAAATCGAATGGGATGAGAAAAAAAAATCGAGTATTAGCAAGAAAAGTAATTTAAACAAGTAATTAATCAAAATTATTAGAATACTTCCATCTACCAACCAAAATTAATTCTTATCACTAAGAGTTCTTATTTTGGCACATGAAAGCTAATTCGAACAATTATCATTTAAATTACAAAAATTACTGGCAGATTTACAATGTGAATAAAGTTAGTTTTTGGAACCAGATCAGTTTTTTGTAAATAACAAATCAGTTTTTGGAACCAAATTTATAAAAGAGGAACCATTTCATGCGTCCTTTTTTTTAATATTAAATTTTGAATAATTTTGGATGGAATAAATACTGTTTATTACTGAGCAATTGTTTAATGCGTTTAAAATTTTAAAAATGTTATAATATATAGAATTCTTCATTAGAATAAAGAAAGAAAATCTCTTTTCTTAGAGCATAGATGGTAAACAATTTTAATTTATAAAATTCTTTTTCTCTTTTTTTACCTAAATTTAGTGAAACGTTGTATGTTCTGAAAAACGATAGAACTATATGTATAACAAATTTGCTTAATATAAGCACTGCTTAATAAAAGTATTAAATTAGTAAACAATATGATTGTTTTTCCCCCTTTATACACATGTGTGTGTCCTCTTTAATCTGACTAAAATCATTGAAAGAAATAGTAAAAGATCTTCGTTAACACAATTTAACTTAAATTGTACTATCCCAGTACAAATTTATCAAATGAAATTGAATGCCTTAAATTTTTGTCCATTTTATTAATTAATCTTATAATTTTGTTTTAAGTACCATAAAATTCTTTGTTGAGTTTTCTTTCATAATGAACTTATGTTATATATTAAATTATTCAAATCATTTTTCCGTTATAATTTTTAAATATTTAAACTACAGCTCTCTATTAACATTTTCAACCTTTCTGCTTTCGTAAATGGAATTTGTGATATGATAAAAATGTTAAAACTTTAGACTGCATCTTTATTTATGTATTAGAACAGATCACTATTTTGCTTCTAGTGACATGTCGGTTCAATGTCACTTATTTCATTGACACATTTTTTTCTACTAGAAAAAAATATTTTTCTCTTATATCAAAATTTATTTATGAACAATAATTTTAAAAACTGCTTAATAAAGTTTTGGAATTTTTCTTATTGAAACTATTCTTTCACCAAAAACAAATGTATCAATATATAAATTAGTTGCTAAATATTTTATTTAACTTGAGAAATAATATACTTTAATAACAATACATGTAATACTGACTCCCTTACTTGTGAGATTGTTTGAAAGTTTTTCGTGTTCCTCAATGGCATTTTATAGTAATAGTGATAGATTTGTCCTATAGATGGCAGTAGTATCTTAAAATCTTGACAGTGGAATGGAGAATCTTGATGGTAGTAGCACTATTTTATTGTGTTTTTTATAAATAATGTATTTGTAATGTGTGTGTTTAAATCGTTATACAACCCTTTTTAGGTTAGTGGAGATTACTTTTTATCGAAATGAATAAGTATTTTACCAAATAGTTCCTTTTGTGTTGATATATTATCACTGAACAAAAATTAATAGTAAAAAAATATCTGCATTTATATTCACTCTTTCAATATAATTCACGATACGTCAAAGAACTCTGTTTAAGTAGATGGGGGAAATGACTTTGATTATTAAATAAATATTAAGCGCGGAAAATTAGAGTCTAAAATACATCATCTCAGTTTATAAAACTTCCATATATTGCAAAATATAACTTTTTATTCGAATTATTTTATTTAATCAATTCAACATTTTTCAACTTTAGGTCAATCCTAAACCTATTTTATGCTTTAATTTTTAAAAAAAATCTAAAATGACCTTTAGGAATACTTATTATTTAAGATGCTCCAGGTCTATAACAGCTTATGTCAGTTAGAGAGAAGAATGTTAACTTAACTAAAATTCTTGTTATAAATCCATTCTACGCGATGATCAATCAGCGCTTAAGACAATGTATATGTTGTTACTGAAAGAACTAACAAAAGGAAATTCCTAGAGGATTGTCATTCTCTATCTCCATTCTACTTAGGTTCTAGAAGCAGTACTGTAGCTGCTTATCGTTTCATGACATTCGTGTCTGCTTATATGTTCATTTCTACGAAATGCAGATGGTGGATAGCTCTGCCTGCCCCTTCTGGATCAGTGGTAAAACGGTAAATGCTGATCATCTTCCCATATGTTCTGCCTTTATCAAAAATTGTATCCACTCCAGGAGTTTTGAACTAGACACTCTTTGAACAATGTATTTTAATTTTTGTTTACATTGTTTGGCATTGGGCATTGAGAATTAAGGCATAAAAAAACATGCAATGTTTTTTATGTCTTAATTCTTACTCAGTTTATGGGTTTGCCTTATGTTATGTATACCTATTTTGTGACTTACATACATTTGTTTTTTTATATACTTTTTAATCTCTGTACGACATGAGGATAATGTCTGTATATTACCTGCTGCTTTGAAAATTAAAAACAAATTTACTAGATTGTTTTTATAGCATTCTACTTAGGTTCTAGATATACTTAAAAGCTATAGTATCATTTGAATGGTGACATTAAAAGCAAAGAAATAGTCAAATAACCGCTTATACTTGTATGTAATAAATAACAAATTACTTCTGAAAAAAATTAATTTTTCATTTCATTAATATTTTAAATATATAAAGAATTTATGCATTTAATATTTTCAAGTATCGTACATTGATTCTGCCATATTCTAATACGGTGGTCGGCAAACCGTAGATCACAAACCTAATTTGGCTGTTAGGCTCCTCGAGTGAAGCTCTTAATTGAAATGGTTCACGCGGATTTGCGTACATAAATCAAACGGGAACGATGAAAATAATAATAATTTTGACCCTATTCATTCCTCCTCGTAGCAACATCGTTTCAAAGAAGAGACAAACTAAAAAGGAAGATGAAATACCCTGAGAATGTCAAATTGAATGGGCTGAAACTCAGGTATTTATTTGAAACTCTAATGGCCTTCCAACTTGTTTTATTTGTCAGGTAAAATAGGCGAATAACAAGAAATCCAATGTGGGAACGAAAATGTCTCATTTAGTAGTAAATATCCTATCGGTAATGCAAGGGAGAAAGCAGTTGAGGAACTTCAGAAAAATTCAATAAAATTGAGTTTTAGATTTATTAACTAAATGTATTATTTCAATTGTATTAATATCACATTTTCTGACAATTAGTCAAGTGATTGCTAAAAGAATGAAACTATATACAAACAACGAATGCGTAAAATATTGTTTTGTAAATACATGTGTGATTCCAAAGAGTTATTTCAAAGTTTTAAGAATTAAGCCGGTATTCTGAAAAATTAAGTACCTATAAATAATGGTAACTCTTGGAAAGACAGAGCAATCAAGATGTCTTCGAATAAAATTAACCTGCTGGTCAGAGGTTTTATGTAATTAATGCCATTTTTATCAACAGCATATGACGAATCTTGTGGCTTAAATTATATACCGCAGGTTTAACTTTTCGAACGATTTATTACATCTATACAGGTCCAAAAAATATGGCTTTTAGGATTATTCCCATTCAAAGGTCAAATATGTCTAAAGGATTTAACAAATACTGATTTTGGGGATGTATTTAAAAATAGCATATTCCACAAGATAAAATTATCTCAATTGGAACAGATTAGATGAAATGTATAACCACAGTAAAAACTTTGACTGTTGCAATTTTAAAAAAAATCAATCATGGGACACTTATTTACCGTTATATCGTTCATCAAGAAGTATTTTGTACGCAGTCATTTCCAATGAAATGTTTAATGTTAAAGAATAATTGAATCAATTGGAGATTTAGCTTCATAATAACAAAAATTTTTAATTATTACCAGCTTAAAGAACTTTTGTTTGTAATGGAAAGTGAGTACACTTTATACATTGGTTATCAAGTAGAAACGTTTCGCGTATCCTTGTTATCAGAAATTAAAGCTTCATCATTGAAAACTATTTATTTTCTAGAGCTAACGATCAATCAGTGGTTCTAAGAATTTTATTTTAAAATAGACATTACGTTTCATCTAAATCAGCTTAATTAAAAACTACAAGGGAAGGGAAACAAATTTTTCAAATCTTAAAAAAAGTTGCTTCATTTCAAAAAAATTATCGCTGTTTTACTCAATATATTGAATGGGAAATTACTTACTAGCAAATTTCTGATTTTAATTGATTGATTTGTACCCTGCAGAGATTGCGATTTATCATACTATAGGATTTCAAATTTATTGTTGTCATGATTAAAAGCAAAAATTTATAATTCTGTTACATTTTTTTTTTTTTTTTTTTTTTTTTTTTTTAATTAATACGATTGTATAACAGAATTATAAATTTCATCTTTTAACCGTGACAATGATAAATTTGAAATCCTAAGATACGATAAACCACAATCCGTAGGATGCAAATCAATCAATTAAAATCTGAAATTAGTTAGTAAGCAGTTTCTTTCTGAAACCAAGCAAAAATGTTCAAACGTACTTTGTGGATAGGGAACCAGCTGTACAACTTTCTTAATTAAGCATATTGTAAGTGTCTACATAGGTATCTTTTTTATGTAAGTACTTTGAAAAACTAATCATTAGCATATCTTCGCATCTTCTTTATGTCACATAAAATTCACGTGCGTAGCATGTCTTATTTTGATGTAGCAATTTTAAAAGCTGTTACTGTAGTATTGAAAATAATTTGAAAATAAATCTATGGATTTTTCTTATGAACATCCATAGGTTTCTTTTAATACTATAAGTATAAAGAGTTAAATACTATTTCTCCTCTGCTTTTACGAAGAAAGATAATGCACAACAATTTATCAGTTGTCTAATATAATGCATGAATTGCTACAGCGAATATCAAAAATAAATATTTGTGGAAATTTTAGAAAAATGCAAAAATTTTCTTCATAATTAAAATAAAAGAGGAAAAAACTGCATTGAAAAAGAAAATACTCTCAAAAAAACGAACAAAAATTCCAAATTTCTCCGGATTAGCATAAGAATAAAAGTAGCATGCTTCACTTTCTCCACTGATATAAATTATTAACACTGTAACCGCATTTCCGTGGGCAACAATCACCACCCTCTTTCATGCAAACCATCCATTTTCCATGACTCTATCAAATAGTGAAGGCGGCGGCATGAAAAGCGACTTCTAGTGTTATGGAAGCTTCAAGTGCCAGTTGCCATAGTAACCGGAAATCACTTATCCAATAACAACTTGCTACTTTTCCCCCACGCATTAATGGGAGAGTGGGGAGCCGTAATAGATGAAGGGGAACAAAACGACGTTCTTTGGAAAAGAAGAGCCAAAGAGAATGAGGTTATTAAATCCTCTCTGCCCCCTCCCCCCTAAATTCTCATCATGAGGGTTCTTTCACAACATAGGTTATCCCATTTTCCTCCCCCCCCCTATTGTTTCGAAAATTAAGTCTTGAGAATACTGCATATTGGATTATATAAAGCTTTTAAAATGTTTCTCTAGAAATCTTAGATCACTTACCGACCGAAAAGAATTATCTTTTATGAAGTCGGAATTACTTTTATTATTTTAAAAAGATAAGAAAGGGTTGTATTATGATATCTGTGTGCAACAAAAATTTATAAAGAATCAGAATAACCACAGAAAAAAAAATGTTAAATGTTTTTTTGAGAAAAATTTGAATGTTTCAAAGTGATTTTCAAATCAAGATACGTTTTTCTATTGGGCAATAAATGGCTCTTGTAATAGCAGAAACACACAAAAGAATGAAAAACTTTAAAATGTTGATGGAAATGATTTTAACAGCATTTTTTTCAATTATTTACATTTGAGCAGTTAAATTACACTGTTGAAATTTCGTTGTTTTCAGTTTTTTCCGGTTATTTTCGTTGCTGTAATTAAAACCAGAAAATGAAATCGAAAGTTAGCTGACATTTTTTTTTCCCTACTTACTTTCAAAACGTATTTATGACTCCTCATTAATTGATTCTGCAGGTGAATGGTTATCCCATCCGACTTCAATCCAACGATTCTTGGATTCCATTTTCATTTCAGCTATGTCATTTGCACTGGTTCGGATCTACTTAAGACAGTACGCTCCAGTCGAGTAAGGCATCGTATGTAATAAGCAATCATAAGGAGACAACTAAACTTTTAGAAAAAGTAGAAATACATTAGATTGTGACAAGATCTTTAAATAAGAGGATTTTTAATGATAGTAAAAACTAATTTATGTGGAAAATACGATTTTTTTCCATCGTCAGGCAACCTGTCGTACTAATTTAGAATCCTACGTTGAATTCCCTTAGATAACTGCTGATTGTTCAGTTTTTTACTTCCAGTTTAATTATTCGTAGGTTCGACTCCCACTTCAAGTGAGGATGTCTGTAGACTTTGGAAATCTATTGTACACAATAAATCCCTATTAAATTAGCCATCATCTTAAAACTATAGTTTTAAGATGATGAACTAAAGTTTAAAACTAACTTAAAACTATAGTTTTCACTCGTCGTTGTGAAAAATAACTTATTAATTATGGAAAAATAATTATCCCAATTATTTGCTAGATACTGATCCAAAATAGAGAGAAGAGATTCTTCTATCTAAAATACTAATCTATTTAGTTCAGGAGAATCCAAACTACAGTCCGAAAGCCAAATTCACTCCGACAGTGTCATCCATTAAGCCAGCGACAGTTGGGTTTACATTAATGTTTTATTGTTTTTAGGATAAATTGTATAACAAAACAAAAAATAATAATAACTAGGTTTTATTTTTTTCCTAAGTAAAGCTTAATGACAAGTTTCCAATACAAAAAAAAATTTGCAAGATTTTTGTAATTGTAATTGTATAGAACTTTTTTTATACTTTGCGCAGTTGATAGTTTAACTGCTGAAATCTACAGTACGGACTTAAAACAGTGAAGTATCATTACGTATTTAACTTCCTGAACTCATTAAAGGCAGGCTTAAGACAGAAAATTCACCTTACAAAAATTCCTTAACCTCTACTTCAACAGACGTGCTTGCAAAAAACACACCCATTTTTCAATAACCACTAGGATCAAATCTGTCACTTTAAACACTAGAATGCAGACACAGAATAATGTGAATCACTAATAACCGACAAAAATTTTCAATTGTCCTAATTTCTGGTATGAAGGTAGCTTAACTGCTCTGGGACACAAATGAGACTTTACACATTAAATGAAATTGACAGGTAAAATAACTCTAAATATATAGCAAAAATAAATTAATTAGACACTATTATTGTACATCTAGGGTGGCGCTATTGATTTCTGAATAAAATTGGACAAAGAAATGGTTGGGGTTTCCATTGACAACAATTTAACTGTGGACTAATTTTTCTTTGTGTGTACAATTATATTGAAAAAGATTTATATAAAATTCCACTCAAGACAAATTGTGATATTTGTTCCTATTTACATCACTGCTCTCTAAATATAGATTTTCTATCCGAAGCTCGTGACTATGATTTCAATGTCAGTATAAATTTTCTTCTCAATGATGTCAAAATCTGTTAAATAAGTTTTAAAAATTATCTTATACACACTTGAATTTTCCATTATATAATCGATGGGAAATTCATTCTCAGTAGCGTGGCTATATAGTTCGTCTGTTATATTTATTTGACATATGGAATACTAATTTAAACAGACATTTGTTAGTTTATAATTTGGTAAGACAATATTATTTTTCAGTAAAAAAAAAAAAAAAAAAAAAAAAAAAAAAAACCTGAAAGGTTTTTTTTAAATTACAACAGCTTTTGTAATATAATATGGTACAAGTCATTTTTTACAACGTTACTGAAATAACTAGCTGTATCTTTGGCATTTCAACCCAGGGGATCTTATGGAATTTACAGTTTATAAAACTACTTACTGTATTTCAGATACATCCAAACTTTAACTTGACAATTATAGTTTGATGTGTGATACAATGTATATATATATATATATATATATATATATATATATATATATATATATATATATATATATATATATAATACTAGTGGTCATAAACCAAAATCATTTTTTTTTACTCTAGAATAATTATAACTTTAGAATAATTATAACTTTTAGAATAATTTTTACCACAGCAACAAGTGTGCCTCCTCAATTGAAATAGTACTCACGTTTTCCCACTAAAAGTTACTTTTGATTACTGACTTTTATTTTCTTAAAAATATCTTACATAATGTAAACCCATAAACCCAGTAGTCGTACTGGGAATGCTATCAAAACCTAGGAGCTCTTCATACATTTCATAGCTTTTATCTATTTCCCGAATACATATCAACACCTGACCAGTATCTGATGTATCCGTTGACTCATCCAAGGTCTGAGAAAACCACTGAAGTTGTTAATTTTTGTCAAATAATCGATTTGATATGTTTCTGTGATATATTTTACCCTCAGAGCCATAGTATTGGATGAAAAACTGATCGTTGAAAATTTTAACTTTTCAGGTCACATTCCTTCGGTTACAGTAATTGCAAATTCTTTGATCAATTTTCCATTGGGGAATGGTTTCCACGTTTTGCAATTTCAACAGCCAAACTGTCATCAATTGCAACTATTTATACAATATTGACTTTATTTAAAAGATATTGTTGCAAATGTGTTTAAAAATTTTCTGTCTTTTACTTGCTGCATAATTTGAGTAATTTTAAAAATGTTTCGTTTCACAATGCGTTTAGTGTTTTATTCTTTGAGAACGGTTATGGTTTTATTGCAAATCAAGCATAGCTCTTTCTGGATTTAATCTCGAAATATTGAAGGTTATATTGATATTTGACTGTTCTACACTCAGCGTCTATTTTTCGCATCCTTTCTACATTAATAAATCACTACAAAAACAAGTCAAATCAAAATTATGTTGCATGGACGTTGGGCAGTTCAAAAATATCGTTTAAATAAGGTAAGGTACCATTTTATTTGAGAAAGTCAATTTCCTTTCCTTGGTTTTTCCTAGAATTTTTCATTGCTATATAATCCTTTGGAAAAGACTTTAAGCACATTTGTTAGCGTACAAAGGATACCACCTGTTTTTACTTTCGATAAACAAATGCCTATAATATGAAAACAGCTTAGGTCCTTAGAACTTATTCAAGTCAGGCGGTAAGTTTGGAGGTCCCTGGTTTTGTTCAAAGCATCACAATTTCAAATTAAATAATTTCTACATATTTTGAAATCTGTAGTATAAATTATTGTATCTGCAAATCTAACAATCCACAAATATGCAAAATAGCAATTTTTTAACTTTCTTCATTCGGAATTTTGACTACTTTTAAAACAAACTTAAAAGTTAATATTGTTGAAAACAATTATGTTCTTTTCTTAAAAGTTTTATGCTAAGCCTACCAATCTTAAATGCAAGTACGATTCAAACGAATCAAGTCCTTTGGTTACAATCTCTATGCAAACAGAACACTATTAAAATTGATTCGGTTTAGATTAATAAATTCCTGTGCTTTCAGTTTAAATCTCAAACGAACCAACATAAACACTACTATGGAAATAATAAGGTGAAACACTACAATATCAAAGATTAAGAACTCTTATGGGTTCGAAAATCAGAAAATTAGTTATAACTAACAACTGTTTTAATTTTCTGCCTGGAATGAGGTAAGAGAAACTATCAGAATAGGTATTAAGGTTTGAATATGAAAGCAATTGTTGCATGTTGATTTTATTCGGGGTTATTGTAAGGCTCTTTTGCAATATATTTCTATCTCAAATTCCGATGAATTATTATTATTATTTTGGTTTATTTTGTTCCCATTTACTTCATACTGAGAAAAGAACCTTGGATTGCTCTCTATCTACGTGCATATAGTCGTCTCCTAATATATACGTCTTAAATGATTATTTGTTGGTCTAGTGAAAAAGGTAAATTAGTGTTAGTGCTTAGTGTTGCGATTCCTTAAAAATTGTTCATAGTCTTTATCTATCTGAGTGATGACTGGTTAATGAGAAGCTCACAAGGATCAAAATAAGATCTGAATTTTAGGCTGAAAAAATCATAAACTTGTTTTATAACTTAATAAAAATAATAAATACAAATATCAAATTATAATAATTAAAAATATATGCGTAGTAAATTAAGAAAAAAAATTTTTTTCTCTCTGAATATATGTGTGTGTGTGTGTGAATGCTTGTATATATATAAGCGGATATAAGTACACAATTACTATTGAGTATTTTATTTTTATTTTTTAAAGAAAAACTGGGCTTGGTACAGCGAATAGTGTTTCAACAGCAATTAAATAAGTGTACTTTTAAAACTGACATTAAGGAATGCCATTAATTTTATAAATGTTACCATACATTTGTTAAATAAATTGAAAATGTTAGAAATAAATTTTATTTTTATACTGCATTTCTAAACTTTACCAGTGCAATTTGATAATTGAAGACCATTTAAATTTCGCATGCACATTTAAATTCCACATTTTTATAAATATGACTTTAAAAATAAGCACTTTATGTTTTGATTTAAATGCACTGTTATTTCGTAAAATGAACGCATTATTTGATTTTACTACAGACATGTGAACAAATATTGATAGCATATTTATTACCAATATTTTAAAGAAGTGAAATTCTTTCTAAATGCAAACAAAATGAGACAAGTTATTAATTTCTCCCTCCACTTCGACTAATGCTTTGAATTCATTTGTAGAGCCATAAAAACAATTGCAAGTCAACACACAGCTTGTGTATTGACATTTTGATATGCTTATTGTGTATTCATTAAGGAAAAAAATCACTTACCTAAAATTTATTCAATTATTGCAAAATTAATGATATTAAATGTATAGCATCTAGAGAAATTAAAAAACTGTAATTTTCAGTATTTGTATTTGATATTTTTGATATTTAGTTACTTAAAACACATCTTAAAAATCAATTAATGATTTGACTTTAGGGTGATAAGAAACAAGTGAAAACGTAACTCATTGAATAATTTTTTATTATTTATTTATTTATTTATTTATTTTTTTTTTTTTTAAGGCACTCAATCTTTTAACGAAATTTATTTGCTGATGGACGAAAGCTAAGCCACCAATCCGCTGGTTGTAAATCAAATAGTAATTCTTTTCTTTTTTTATCAACATCTCCTCTTTAAAAGAAAATAACAAAACTAGATATTAGATATTCTCTATAATCGATACCGAATGTTTCGTTTGAATTTTGTAAATGATTTTAAATTTGAACTAAAAATATTATTTATTGGTTTTCACAATAGGAGTCGTTAAAAATTCTTTAGCAAGATAGCTTCTTAAAAATAAAATTACAGTTAAAAAAATTATCACCTTATTAAGAAACTTATAAAAAATAAAAATAGATGGTTCGCGCATGAATTACTCTCGAAAATAAAATTGCTTGTAACCACTTTTAATTCAAAAATATATTAACTTTTTTTTAGTAGCCAATATTGATAATGTTTAATGCTTATCACTTATAAAACTCCTATATATTAAGTATTTTCACATATTTTTTACAGTAACTGTTAATTAAGAATTTTATTTTTAGTAAAAATACTTATATAAATATCTTACAAGAAACTATAATTTTGGTAGTCACAAAAATTAACCAATTTAATTGAATTTGTACGAAAATAATTATATGTATTATGATAAATACTGCCATGAAATATTTTCAATTACTAATATTTTATGATATAATATTAAAATAAATAACTTATTTTCCAATTCAATTTTTTATCTAGCAAAAAATTATTTAAAAATTTCAAATTCCCTCTTATTTTATTTGAAAACAGAAAAAAATAATATTTATGAATTAAATTTCAGTAAAGTATTTGACATTAATACTTTCGTATTTTGAATGCAAAATAAAAATAATTTAGAGTTGTTTTAGTAATAAAAGAGTTATGATTAAAGTGCTTTTTTTTTGTAATTCACACATGCTTGTAATCAAAATATTTCAAACATACTTTTTTTTTTTTCAAATTAAAAGTTACTACATTTTTAAGTTACATTTTTTAAGTGCGAAAAACATGGTATTTCCTAATTTAATAAAATATAATTACGTTAATATTCTGGCGTACTTCAGTAAATGTAATAACTTTTTACATACAGAAACAGCTGAAATTCTTAAGAAATTTCGTAGACATTTTTTGTATAATTACGTCAATATTTAATCAACAAAAATATAAAAACTTTTTAAATTATTAAACTTTAAAAAAACTGAAAGAAACAATCTGGAACTAAATTATCATATTTTGAAGTTTGGATACTTATTTTCTGCAATTACTCTTTAAATTGAAAAGAAATTTGATACGTATTAATGAAAAAGTAATTTCTTTTACGAAAACACTCAAAATTTCTAAATCATTTTTAAACCAAAACACTTAAAAGTGGAAAATTACTTTAATACTTTAAAATGAAGCTCTCACTTCGAATTTAAATCTGTGTTTGTAATCAAAAAAGTTATTTTGTATTTAAAAAATTAATTTTTTTAAAAAAGAATTTGTCCAGATATATAAGTTAAGAATAGATAAATAAAATGATTATATTTTAAAATAATATTTCAAAAATGTTGCACCCAATAATACAATCAGTAAAAATAAAGGAACTTAATAAAGATGAAATTAATGAAATATTCTATGTGAGAATCTTTTCTATACGTAATCTCTGTAATCAAGTACTTTTCGAACATTTTCCAATTTTATATTGTCTATAATTCTAAGTCTCACTGTCACAAAGTTTTCTTCGCAAAAAATCCTTACACTTTTGAAAAGAAATCTAAAAAGAAAAAATGTGCTTTTTTTCCTCTTTTCGGCTTCATTTCTCCCTGGTGGTTGAGGGACAAGGGAGTGTTTGCTTAGTCAAGTCACATTTTCACACTGTTTGGAAGGATTTCGTGGGAAAGGATAATGGAGGATAAAGGGAGAGGACGATATAATCATCAAAGTCAAAGCGGACGTATTATATTAACACTACTGGTTGTAGATGACGTCGAGTTATGAATTTCTTTAATTCAATTTGGCCAAAATTTGGCGCGTTTGTTAAAACTGCAAATGTCGGAAACATTGTTCAATGCACAGAAGATCTTAATTCAAGAGCTATACTCTCAATATCCTTGTTTAAAGTTAAAAAATAATTTTCTTCGGTTAATCGAAGAAACATTGAAAAAGACTTTTAAAATCTTAAATTATTTCTAAAGTCTTAAATGTAAAAAAATAACCCTTTATAATCGAAAAGGAAGTTTTTATAAAAATGCAATGATATTCGTTGAAGTTTACGTTCGCTTTGTTTAAATCACATATTTTTCTAATACTACATCTCATAAAAATATTAAAAGAATACATCAATGCAGAGTTATTTTTGCTTAATATATACGATGCATTTTAAATTATTTCCTCTTATTCATTCAATTCCATTTACAAGCCCATTTTTTAAACTGTGACCTTAACTCTTATTTAATGTTAATATTTCAATTTGTTGACTCAATAATATAAAATTTTATTCCTGTTAGATTTATTTTCTAATAAAAATCTGAGTTTTTAAATTTTGCTTAGAAGCTCTCATGAGTAAAAATTATTTAACTTTAAAATAGAATTTCCATCAGCATAAGCATCTTCAAAATTTAAAATTTTGAGCAGTTTATGTCAATAAATTTTATTTTTGATCATCTCTTCGCTCATATCAGTGTCCATTTGAAGTTAAAATTAACCAAAACAAAAATAATATAAATTTATTTTTATATTTTAACTTGTTTCCTTATTTTAGACATCTTTATGCGAAATAATTGTTTCATATTTGAAACGAAATAAAATTGCTTAAGCATAGTTTATAGTAAATTTGGACTGGTAAAACAATTGAAATCTAGTTTGTTTGTTTGTTTTGTCGCTCAACGGTTATTTTTTGCACACGAGGGCTAATTAGACCGGCACCTACGGTTTAAAGTGGATTCCGAACCACTACAATTGAAATCTAGAAAGAGAAATACAAATATTTTAACAAGAGTATAACTCCGATATCATCTTTATTTCATACCTTATACTGCAGAAAAATTCATGGGGATTGTCTTCAAGAGGTATTAAATAAAGTATGAACTTTTTTTAAGAAAAAATAAAGGATAATAAATTACCAAAATTTATTTGGGTTAGAAATTAGTAAAATTTGCATTGAAAAGGTAAAATAAAATAGCAATCGCTATAAAATACGTTAATAAATAGTCGAAATTTTTCATTTCCCTAATAATTCAGCATTTTACAATTCATAAAAAAAATTTCTGAAATCCGCGTTTCTAGCCTAAAAAAAAAACCTAAGTTGGCACAAATTGTCGTGGTACTTTTTATTGATTTTCGAAAATATAAAATCACTCTTAAATTCCAGAAAGAAATTATTTTTTTCTTTTATGGATATTATAGTGCCTTACATGCTTCATATTCAACTATTCACTACGCAAATTTCAAGTACCTTATTTTAATTTTATGGGAAAATAAACCAAAATTAGAGCAAATTAAATTCAGTGACATGCAAAGTGATGGAAACAAGTAAAATGAATTTAATGAAAATAATTTTGTCAATGAATTGACAAAGAAAAAAACATCATGTTTTCCGAAAAGGTGTTAAAATGCATAATTTTTTATGGAGTGTTATGTATACGCGAATGTATGAGAATGAGTACAAGCTTTTCTAATCTGGATATTATTAACCAAAGAATGCTAATCTCTTAAATAACAAAAATTTTAAATTTACTTTGAGCTTATTACTGTTACAAAAATTGGAATAAACTTTAAAGGAAAAGTTTGAATCAAAGATTAAGCTATTTTCGTATTTAATTATATAATTTTTATTTATAAATTGCTTCCTGAAATGAATCCTTTTGAGAAATATAATGGTTTTTTTAATATAATGTACAGAAATACATTTTATAAAAAAGCCATTATTATTCTCAAAATTCAGAGACAATTATTTTAAATATATAAATAACTAAAAAACAGAAAAATTATTAGCTTTTGGCAATCATTCAAAAAAAATTAAGGTTTGCATTGCCTAAGAAATAATATTTAAAATTCCTTTTGATGGTTCTATTGAATTTTCGATTTCGATCATTTACGAATATGCTTAGCAAATTTCTGATGAAGTTGATGCTGAAATTTTTCAAAAATTATACACAAGTCTTTCCTTTCTTTTTGTCAACTAATCAAGAATTTTTGACTTTAATATTAAAATTAATTTCGTGTCTGGTGTAGAGGATGCTTATACCTCTTTAATACATGAAATAAATCAATGTAAATTTTTTTCATTGTAACAAATTTAATTCTTATACATTTAATAACATTTGTTTAAACTGTTTCTCCAAAAAAAGAATTATCGCTTTTAAGAATTCCTGACAAAATGAAATATAAATAATAGATTAACTTGTTTGATTTTCCGTAAATTATATATTTGATGATGTTGTGGAAAATAAAATATTAAGTCCCACATTTTCATATCTCCTGCTTAGTTCTTAACATGTGTTAATCAGGTTTTTTCTAACTGAAAAATTCATTTAAATAATCTTTATCATGAATTACTTTGCAATGTTCTTTGTAACTCTTAATAATAATATAAATAATTATATTTCTTTCTTCATTTTTACTGAAAAGTGTAATGTGAATGAATAAATAGCTATTTTTTTCTTAAAATTCGAATAAAAATTTAACAAAAAACATTTTTTTTAAATTGCTTGAAAAATAAAATCAAATATATTTTTTTAAGGAATAGCGATTACATAAATAGCTTAATATATTTATCATTTGAAAAATTCGGATTTATATACAAGTGAAAAGCTTTTTACATAACTTGGAATTAGATAATACGTACATTTTTATTAAAGCTGAAAATATTTTGTATAAATTGACTTTAAAAACTACATTTAATCTGGTTATGACATGATTCAATTATGATTTGTTCACTATTTTTAATGGCTATAATAAAATTGAAGTGTTTCAATAAAAAATTGACTTTTTTGTAAATATCTGGGATTAACACAAAATTTATTATATATTAAATTTACTTCATTATAAGTTTTATTGATCATCAATCTTCTATTATTGATGATTGTAAAATTTTATGAAGATTTTCATTTTTTGCTTATTTTGTATTTTGAAGATTTATAATAATCATACGGAATATATAATCATTATTTTAAACACTTAAATGTATAAAATAATTGAATGTTGAAAAACAATTAAAGTTAATCTTTATATAATTAAAATTAATTGTTATCTTTATATTAAGCAAATCAATTAGAAAAAACAGCTCTTATTTAAATGAAAAAAATTAATTATATATGAATTAAAATTGCATTAATTAATAACATTTTTGAATCCCCAAAATTATTAGTTTTTAAGTATTTTTAAATTTTTAATATCTATTGAACTTTTTTTTTTTTAAGTACATTTTTAATGTTAAACATGTTACATAAATTTTTTCATCACATTAAAAGGAACAAATTTTCTTATTTTTGATGCTGGTAAATTTAATGTTTATTGAAATTAAACATTAAGTATGACATTTTACGTATCTTGGTACCCACATTATTATGTAGAAATTCATTTAAAAATTATCAACGAATTTATTTTAACCACCAGTCTATTGCAAATAAATTTTGAAATGAAATTGTGTTCATATCCCAAGAATAATTTCATTAAAATATTAAAGTTTTTGATTTATGAAACATTTTTACCCCTTTCACTAATTATTTATAACAATATAGAATCTAATAATCATAAGTATCTTAAATATAAATTAATATTTGACTTAAATGCATATAATACTAAAAAAGTAATTTATAAAATAAATTTTATGCGGTATTAATTTATTTCTGAATGATATCGCTTTTTAATTAAATATTTCAATAAATATATATCCTCATATTTAAATAACTCTTACAGTGCAGCATATTTTATAGAACTAACATAGTTTTAGCTTATATGAATAATTTGTTTTTTCATAGTTAAAAAAATATCATGATTATTGATTTCATACATTTATTTAAATTTTATTATGCTATTGTTACTTAAAGTTCATTGTTAATAAGTAAAATTTAAAAATTGATACACTACAATTCTTTGAAATGAATCTTTGCAGAAAATTTATTACTAGAGAATTATTATTAGAGTATTACAGAGAATTGCAGAAAATTCTAAATTATTATAGTACATCAAATATCGAAAAAAAAAAACTTTTATGCCAGAAATTTTTTTTATAAATAAAATTCTGCCTAGCTCAGATAATGCACTTTACAACATTTATATTCTAGCGTCTATTGCATAATAATGTTTCTTATACATTTATTAATGTACAGGTAATTGCTTGAAAATTTAACTGAGTAATTATGTTATGCTTTACTTAAATTACTTATTGTTAATTCTCTTGTTATGAAGAATAATTATCTTCTCAGAACAAGAGAATAAGAGAATTAACGATTAAAGTTAGCATACAGAAAAGTTGGCTTCATAAAGGGAGCTAGCTGAATATTTTAAAGATAAATATTTCATTTTCAAATACCCACAAAACACAAAAATATTAATAATACCAACATTACATTAAAGTTTGGAGTAGTAGGAGGACATAAGCTGCCGAAGTTCACAGTCTTGACTTTCACTGAATGGTTTCACTGTAGAGTAGCAGAGGGCGCTCGCTGAGTATTAGGAGTTGAGCGCTACAGCTTTTCTAAAAATATTAATGAACTTATGTTGTTTGTGAATATATTAGATTTTATAATACATCTAAAATACGTCATTGGTCTTCGTTAAAAATTAAATGCACATCTGCTATTTAGTATTTTTGTGCCATATAATATATATTTTCATTTCCATATTTATGTTAACTGAATAAATTAATCTTTAGAATGCTTCTTAAGAACTGACTATTCATAGTAAACTATCATTTTATATAAATAATATAAAATAATAGTTTACTATGAATAGTCATATAATAAATTTACCAGTTAAAACTTATTTTCATTACAATTAAAATTATAATTCTAAAAACATAAGTAGAGTCCTACGCTCTGTCAGTAAGCTCCATTCAATTTATTAATGTATTCATTAAAACAATCGTTAAATCGGCAATTTTGTACGAAAATATGCGTAGGGAAGTCATAAATATTTCGTAGATACTGATCAATTTACTTTATAGGAAATTTTCGGTTTTAGGGTAATTTCCCTATTATTTATTTGGAAAGGTAAAACCAGAAAAATACTATGCAAACCAAGTTGTCATGGACGATTCTTCATCTTCTCTTCTTCTATATTTTTTCTTCACTTAATGATCAGAAAATTTCTGCAACGAATCAATAGTAGAGCTATATTTGCATTTTGGATAATCTTAATTAAAACTTTTATTGGTTACAATAAATACAATATGGAAAAACATTACACAATTTGAATGAACTTGATAAAATAAGCTTTAAATGAAGTAAGAAGAGAATATTAAATGAATGAAGAAGCTATTTCTTACAACTGAGATTTATATTTAATGATAACAAACTAAAATATTAATAATAAGTAATCTTATTATAAAAAAATAATTTTCTGAAGAAAATTTTATAATATAGTTATCAAAAAAGTAAATTTATTATGTATGTGCAAATGATACTTAAAAAGTTTTTAAATTATTGTGTAACGTAAAAGCAATTCGAAGAATCATTGTTATTTCACTTGGGACAAATATTTATCTTTACCATATTAAAATTTCATTTTTAATGTCGTTATCAATTAATATATGTATTAATTGATAACCATTAAAATTATGTCCTGAAAATTTTGATAATTTGAATTAAAATTCTATTCAAAATCATCTAAGTGATCTTGCTCTGGTAAAGGACTTATTATTGCATCATTGATGTAAAACAAATTTATTCACTAAAATAACATTTCAGTACTGTTAATTTACATTTGTTAAATAAATGAAACATTTGTTTGATATTTTAAAATCAGTGGTTAGTCCGTATTAAATTTTCAGAATTAAATCCCACAACATACGAGTATCATTGAAACTTTGATTTCATTAGTTTTTCATATAATTCTGACATAATAACCTATTAAAAATTTGTGTTTGCAGTTTCTTTAAGACATTGTTTTTTCTAATTTTTTTCTGGTATCTCTGAAACAAAAGAGTTTCCAATACGACATTTATACGTAATAGTCAATTATGTAAACATATAAATAAATATCATAAGACAACAAGATCATGAATAAACTAATGAATGAAATTTCTTGAAAGGTTCTGATCATCTTACCTTATACCTTTTGGATAAATGTTTTAAAGATGGATGGAAAAATTCTTGCGATAGAGCACCGGAAGATCCTTAAGTACTCATACCTGAAGTATGAGCACGAAGAAACTCAAACTTTTCCCCACTGTTTAACAGCGGCTGGAAAGTATATCTTTATACTCCAAAACATATGCTTTTAGGAATATTTTTAGCTTAAAACATTATTGTTTCTGTAAAAAAACATAATATTTTTAAAAAGTTATAAAACTTGAGGAAATAAATAATATTAAAGGTAACTTTTCCACACATTCTGGAACGGTTTTTCCAGTAGGTTCAATACCTTATTTAATTGTTTACTGCATGATAAGATGGACTATGTCTGTTAAGTAATGTATCCATATATTTTTCCTTTAATGTCGAAAGAAAATTTAATGGGGAAAAAAATTGCTCACTTAGACATTCATATCTCGTCACTTCTTCCTCACACAGCAACGTATTACGAGGTTGTTTACTATGTTTAGGTGCTTCGATCAATCGAAGCACGATGCCAGAAACGCAATTCATTCGTAGATTACAATATTATTAAAATTTAAATATGTGAGTCATATTACCATTATTTATTAAAAATATATGGATTTTTTTATGGAAAATTGCATTGCTATTTAGGACTATATATATATATATATATATATATATATATATATATATATATATATATATATATATATATATATATATATATATATATATATATATATATATATATATATATATATATATATGTATGTATATACATTAATAAACAGGCTTTTTATTAAAGTGTTTATTTAAGTGTTATCATTTATTATTATTAAAGCATTTTTTTTAATGAGCTCCTTGCTTCATTATTATGGATGTAAAAGAAACGTTGTTGTATGGAGAAGAAAGTTCATAAATATATCAGTTTATTATAATAAACATTTTTATGTAAACATATGAAAGTTTATGGTATATCATAAAATCAAAAATGAATAATTAAAGTAAATAATTAAGGCAAACTATTATACTGTTTTATGGTAGAATATCAAATTTGTTGCATATTAAAAGACGTAAGTATAAAATTATGATTTGTTAAATAGTTTTAATAGCTCGCAACAATAACTGTAGAGAGAATGGAGGTAATATGAATACAAATTTAGAAAAATATAATTGTCCTTTAAAGCTTAGTCATCGTACTTATATTCAATAAACCCCTTATAAGTTTTGTATGTGGCCAGTTCACGATTCGATTAATTATCAAGTTTGTACAAAATATTTTAATGCGTTCACCGAAACTGCTAGGGTTGTTTTTAAGCGAGTGGAGTTGGCTGAGGGGTCATTATACATTTGTTTTGAATTTATACTAATAGTATTTCTTGATGCTGTCCTCCTCTGTGAGAATGTTATTTCCACCAATATTTTTACAACATAATTAGCATTAGAACAGTCTTAAAGAACATTCGAGACCTTCTTTTCCACATGTATAATTTTTTTTAATGCAGAAATGTCAAATACAAACTTTATTAACTTGTAATGTGTGTTCTCGCACATTTGACGGACTGCAGTTATTGACTTTTTGTTGTTTAGTCCCAATCAAAAATTGTTTTCTCGTTTTTCCTTCATGGCATGATAAGGAGACGTAACACGAGAAAAGTGTTTTGCATACCGTAATCAATGAATGGTAGTTTTGCTAAATTTAATTTTATGCTACGGTCCGTGTATTTAGCTCAGTGGATAAAGTTAAGAAATTGGTTAGTGAATCTATTATACAGAGTTGTCTAAATGCTCTAGCCCATCTCTGTAGTTTTTCGAGAAATACTTTAATTCCTTTTTAATACATATACTGACTTACACAAAGTAAATTTTCAAAGGTAACAAACTTTTTTTTTTGCGAAGTTGAGTTGTTTGAATCAGCTACATTCAATTATTATGTGAAAGAATGAAACATTCTCATATGAATTTTGCTCCAACAAGAAAAAAAAATGTTATATAGAGGGTATTAACACATTTTTAGAACGATTTCGTGGCCGTTTAATTAATATTTAAAATGTAAAGATTATTTTTTTAAAATGTTCAATCTGATAGCCATTTTTTTGGACTATAATTTTGCATCGTGATTTCCATGATAGAAGAGCTCTTCGCAATATTTTTAGGGTTATCGCTTTCCATTCCTCTTCCACTACTTTCCACAGTCCATCTATCGTGGTGGATTTGCGTTTAGAATGAGCCTTTTTTAACAGACCAAAGACACAATAGTCCATAGGTGAAACGTCAGGAGATTTCGCAGGGATATGTTGAAAATATATACATGCAATACCTGTATTAGTTATCATTTTTTCAAGGAATGCAGAGGTAGTTTTCGAAGTATGACTTATAGCTTTGTCTTGATGAAGTTTCTCTCTTTGAAAATCATTGGGATAAAGAAGTGGAGTTTCTTTTGTAAATATTGAAAGTAAAACCTTCTCCTGGTAGTACGATGAGTTGATTTTAACATTTCTTTCCACTCTTCTTATTTTTAATTTCCCATTGTAGGAGAAACCTGCGACAATCATAAACCACTTACTGAAACTTTCTTTACATTGACGGGAACGGGTTTGTACATTTTTCCTCTTAATTTTCTATAGTAAATAAAACCTTTTTTTGTTACAGTCATTTTAAATAAACCCATGCTTCATCAAGGGTCACAATGTTTTTCTATTTATCTTCTGTTAAGTGGTTTTCATACAAGATTCTACAAAATGTTTTGCGTTAAACCACATGTCTCGGCCAAAGCTGGTGAACAATATGTTTTTCATCATTTTTAAGTTGTAAATTCTGGTTTATTATTTTACTTATTGTTGCTACAGATGTATCTAAAGACTTTGCAATTGATTTCTGTGTTCGTAGATTTTCTCTTATTACCAGCGATTTCACTTTAGAATCATTTGAAACAGAACTTACTTTTTACGGATATTCATTTGGAGTCTTCTTTCTATGTAGAAATTATGATTGACAGTTTTTAGCTGTCCGATTAATGATATTGCTTATTTTGCACTTAGAAATTTTAATACCATGCATTTCATAAGGTTTTTGAATTCTGGAAATAAGAACGCTTATCTTCGGAAAGCGCAAAAACATATCCTTCAGTTCGGAGCATGTTTATATGTGACATTTTGAAAGAAGAATAAATTTAAAAGTAGCAGATGATATTTCTCATTTCAAATAATAAGCTGTGGCCAAAAATTTTTATTCTAAAATATTTATTTTTAATTCGTTATCGAAATCGTTCTAAAAATGTGTTAATACTCTCTGTAATTTCTTAAAATCTGTTTCATTGTGTATGATATTAACATTTCAAGTGCTTTAATCATGAAGTGTTATGCATAATTTTTTTTACTGTACAAAGAAATCTATTTAATATCTATTTCTATAAAATATATCAAAGAAATTATACATATTTGATACATACACGACTTTTCCTCATTTTCCTTTAAGAAAAGAAATTCTATATTTAATGAATACATTTATAATTCAAAATAATATATCAAAGAAATTCGCTGTAACAAAATTATTTTTTAAAAAAAGTCACTTTTAAAAGAAATTTTATTCTTATTATTTTGTCTTATTGAACATAATTTAAAACTTAAACATACACAATATAGTTAATTAAGTTTTCTTTAAGAGAAATTATGGAGATTTTTACAAAATATTTTACAAGTTGTGGGTGTATATCCATGTTAAAAATCGAAAAACGGAAAATTTTACTAAGCATGCAATTTATCTTTTTCAGAATTTTGATTTCACTTTTCAAAGAATTTATAAATTCATAAATTGATGTGAATTTTGTCTTCTTCATGTTCAAAAATTACTTTTTTGCTCTAAAATGTACTGCGACTAATTTATAGAGGAAACTATAGAAGGAAAAAAAATGAAGATTTTCGGATGGTGAAAGGAGAAAATGAGGAGAGTTAGATTTTTTACTACTCAACCGACCTAAGTTATATATATATATATAAAAGCCACCCGATCTTTTGTTGAATACCTCCCTTTTCAATCTCTATTCTTTGGATTGTTAACATAAATAACATAAGTTAGCATCATTTTGTCACCGTTGAGTGAAAGTCTAACAAAGCGGGTTTTGTTGAGTGCATGTTACAATACCTTTTTGAAAAAATTTTCAAAAACTCGTGTTCCCATATCATAAAGGAAATCTATATAGGCATCATTTGTTACAATCAAAGCTAAAACGAGAGCAAAAAAGTTTATGGGAAAAGAAATCTTATTTAAAAGAAAGTATTAATGTTAAATATTACTTGCTTATTCACAAATACCAGATTTCATGCCGGAGTAATAAATACGTTTTAAATATTAATTTATCAAATCGAATTATACTATAAATAAATATATATTTTTTGCACCAATTTTCGAAGCATAAAATTCGTGTTTTCCAGTTTATAATAAGAACTATGATGTAGCTCAATTTTATTATCTTCAGAAACTTCGCTTTCAATTTAGGTAATTCTAATTTCGATATATTTAATTATTTTATTTACATACATCAATTTCAAGGAATTACGTCATGTTTGGTAACAATGTATCCACTAATTTCTTTTGTACCTTTTATTTTATACTTTCCACCGACTGAAAGGGTTAAATTCGAAAAAGAGATATGCAGATACAGGATAATTGGATAAATGCAATTATATTCTTTCCCTCTTCGCTCGGGGGCATTTGGCGGAGGAAGCCGGGCGATCAATAGCCGCCTATTCATTTCGCGACCTCAAACAAGAGCCGACAGGTCAAGTCGGAAACAAACACAATCCAATTTGGAAGCGTAGTCGACCCCTTTCAATTAAAGCACTACTTTAATTTATTTTCGGCGGCAGTTGAATGAGGTTGCTAAAATAAACGGTAGATGGCGCTAGGTGAACTGGATCCTTTGAAAGAGTCTGCCACACACATTGTGATGAGTCACGTTTTCGAAATAACTAGTGTTGCGTTAGAAGTTGATTTTGAAAGTGAAATATGGCAAATAATTACAGATATGGCCATGTTATCATTGTTTCATGCTATATTTGTTTTTATTTCTTGATTTGAAAATTTTTTGTTAATGAAACTTGAGATTTGAAAATAAATGTGAGCTATTATAGTCACAAAATTGTTTGAAAACTCAATTTAAAAATATATATATATTGTTTACCACATCATGGAAAAGAAAATTGAGTTTGTTTGTTTTTTTCACTCATAACATGGTAGAGAAAAAGTCGAATTGGGGAAAACATTATTAAAGAAAATAAATAATATACCTGTCAAAGTCAATGTATAAATATATTATATATTTATACATTGATTAATATATTATAGGTAGCAATATATTATATAGGAAATATATTATAGGAGCAAAATAATATAAAAATAATATTTTGCTCCTATTTCAAAAGGTACTGAAATATGCATTATTAGTCAGCTTTATTTATTTTGACATTATTTACATCCAGTTAATAGAGAGTTATGGAAGAACTCACATCAAAGCTTCCATCAACTAACATAAATTTATAAAAGTTGATGCTAAAAAATATTTTACTTCATCCACCAAATTAAAACTTCCACCAACTAAAAAGAACTATAAAGTATAATTTTTTACTATTTTTTGATTTTTAAAAATATGTTAATCTATTTCTTTGCATAATTTGTAGTACGCTCTAGTTACAATAATAATTGTTGCAATTAATAAATTCGCTGAAATATGTTTTTCATGTACATAACCTTAATTATTCATACCTCTGCTTTCATAAATTTGTTCATAGAATGCAAAAACAACAACACTAAAATTCCATATTTAAATATAAATGTTTAGTTTTCATGCAAATGAACTTGCTAGAGTTGACTTAAAATTGGAAATTATTTTCTAAAAAACATGAAACAACAACTATTACTTATTTATTAATCATGTTTCTGTAAATAAAATTATCCTACAAGAAATACGAATTTTAATATGAATAAAGATTTGAAGTATAGTCAAAATTCAAAACTATAAACCAAATAATGTAAAAAATGGAGAAGATAAAAACTACAAAAGAAATAATCCTACGTTTAATAAAGATGATTAAACAAATTTTTTTATATATTTCTTTTGTTTTAAAAATTGTATCTATTAGTTTTGATTATATATAGCAATAAATGTACTATTTTACACGAGTCTTTTTACATTTTCTTCAAACTAAATCCCTCAATAAATTCATATTAATTTTGTGTCACCATATGAAGAAAAAGATTTATTAAAGCTTTATGAACACAAGATTTGAAAATATTTCATTTCGAAGACACACATCAACGCTATATTTCAAACAAAGATTAGAACTAAACTTCTATAACGATTCCAACATTCTTCATTTTAAAATATTCATAGTTCAAGATTGTGAAACTTATACAGAAATTATTTTAGTTGTTTTGTTTAATGTAATAATTAATCGAAATTTTCACAAGCTTAATTTGAGTTCACGTTTTCAGTGTTCATATGAAATAATGTTATCTGGCTTGATGAATGAATTGTGGATTCGAGAGTTGGTCATGATTAAATAATAAATCGGCTAAAAAATTTTGTAAGCATTATTCTCTCAAAATAATAAAGTGAATTTCTGAACTATTTGATTATTTTGAAACTGATAAAAAAATTGGATAAATAAAAAATACAAAAGTTGATCGAACGAGCAATAGGGTAAAAAATATTTTGACTGAATGATCTTTCTACTGAAGTAATAAAGTAATTTTGTTAATTATATAACTTTGAACATTGTAAATATGCGTTTGAGTTTCCATCCACATTTAATTTTGTGCCTTATTTAAAAAAAAAAAAAAAATACTTAAATTGTGAATCTGAGAATTGCGCTATCATGTACCATTTACATTTACAACGTTTTTAAATCTGACTCTGAAAATTATAATTATTAATATATGTTAATGTTTATGCCTGTATATTATATATAAATACAATATTTCTAAAATAGTTATTATAGATTTTATGATGATTTGTTTGTTTAGAGTTCATAATAATTAAATATTGTGAAATATTGAAAAATATATGATTGGAAACTGAAAATCTAGAAATATAATTTTCGAAACTATAGTATTAATGCTTTTTAGTTATATAATAATCATATTTTGTACTTCGCATATCACGCGTTATTTTGAAATTATTATTACTATTTTAAAAATATGATGTGCATTTAAGCAAAATAATTTAATTTGTTTGAAAGTCACTGATATTTGAGTAAATAAAATTATGTTGTACTACTGAATTATGGTGCTTGTATTTCAAAGTTTGAAATTAAATTTAAATATTATAGTGACTTTCTTCATGTGAAATTTTGAAATTATAATTAACTCAATATTTTTTAATTAAATGATAAAAATGTGCAATTCTTTTAAAACATCAATGAAAACTTTTCCTTTAATTTAATTTTAATTTGACATATCTTCATCAAATTGAAAAATGGATGAAAATCTTTTATTAAGCAATTCATTTGATTAAAAATATTTTTTAAGAAAAAAAATTTATTTATTTATTTTAATATAATGGAATTATTGTGAGGGGAATGAACTGGATTCAGAAAAAAAGATAGAAATTATATTAAAATAAATTTTATCTCTAGAATATTATATCATAATTTATTTTCTTTCGAAATTTTGAGTTACTAATCAACTAAGTAAATTTATGCGTATTGGTATGAATTCTGTAATTTATATATTTTAATAATACAATAAAATAATCTTAGCTATATTTTATTAAAGGTTTGATTGTGTGTGTGTGTGCACTTGGTTAATTTCATTTTAAAGAAACTCTTTCCATTTTGAGAATCTTCCTTATATTTGATGTATGTTTACTTCACATATCTTAAGAACTTAAAAGACCAGTTTGTACTTGACAACGTAGCATAATCTGCAAACAATTCTTGAAAGCTATATCAGTTTAATTTTGGTCGTGCTTTTAAATTAAAGCTTATCACTTAACTATTATCTGTTTGTTATTGCACATCAAAACAAAATTTCTCTATTGTATCTTGACACAAAAATTCAGTGCAAGCTATAACGGAATTAAATTATATGAAAAAAGTGTTTTAAAATCCTAATACTATTTACTAAAACAGGTTTTCTTTTGAGCTGTGTATTTACTGTTCAAAGTATTTTTCATAAATCTTCTGTAAAATATTAGTTATCTTTGTATAAATAAATCATCTTTTTGAGTAATATTATTTTAAACATTTGTAGAAATTTTTTTAGTTCATTGATAAAATATTCTATGAAATTAACTTAAAATGTTTTCAGTTTTCTCACAGAAATTTGACGCTAATGTAACATCCTATTTCAAAAACAGTCAAAAAAAGTAATCTGATAAATATAATTATTTATCAGATTTCTAATTCTATCGATCGAAAAACACTAGTATTTTGAGTAATCCAAAAGGGTCTTGACTTTAGGAGGTGATTACAATGTTTTATTTATTTATTATTTTTATTTATTTTTTTTAATATTTGTTCTTTTTGTTATACAAACGATAATTTAATAAAGTTAAAAGATAATAGAAAATTTAACTTTTCACTTTTAACTATTTTTAATATTTTCATTATTTTTTGATTGTTCTTAGTGATAATTTTTTTTAGATGAAATTTCTGAATGTGAAGCTTTTATTTTATTCAATAAAGGTTTTTCTGTTTTTTTTTTTTTTTTTTTTTTTTTTCAGTCTGTTGGTTAGTAAAACGATCTTAATTTAAAAGATAAATATTTAAACTTATTTGCGATAAATTAAAAACTATTTATAGTTCTTTTGGCAACAAAATAAAAAAAACAAGAAATAAAAACTAAACTTTTTGTAGAAACTAGCGATTGTTTCTTTAATAAAGAAAATAAGTTTACTGTAAAAGAATATTTAAATTATTAAACTGTTTTTTAGCATTTTGATCAATGAGAAGATTTGAATCAAAGATATATTACAGCAGAACAAAACAAAATGATAAAACAGAGTTTTTAAAGAATTAATAAAATCATACAATTACACTTACAAAAGTTAATATAACAAATTTAAATGATGGAAATTTTTTCTTTTGAGTTTAATATTTTTATATTCTTTTATAAATACTCTCAAATGCCAATGCTCTATTAAATATTTAAATAATAACATTTTCATGTTATTTTTTTACCCTCAAGTCAATCACACTAATTTCTTTCTATAAAATAGATTTCTTTTTTATATTATGGAAAGAAATTATGGAAATTAATGGATTTCTTTTTTATATGTTAATCAATTTAAACAAGGAAACGGTAATTTTACTTCGCACATTATTTTGATTCATTTTATAAAAAATGTGAGGGAACTAATAATAATTTAAATACAATTATAACAACATTTTAGAACTACGTTAAATAAACAAATATCAAAAATGTTGTGCTTATAAACAAGGCTTATTAGATAGATATTTTACATCTCATTTTAAGAATTGATGACATGTATAATATTGTCAACAAATAATATTTAAATGCAAAATTTTATAAAGTAGTGTAATTATCGAATGAGCTTTTATTTTTTTGAACAATTTTGCAGGAATACTTGGAGAATTTTTCCTCAATATTTTCTAAGAAAAATATGATATATTTTTGAATGGCAAAGAAATTTAAAGATCAAAATAAAAATACAAAAACAGGAATACATAAAAATTATTTAAATTACATCCAGTTTATACATTAAAAAATTTAATTATTAAATCAGTTTAAGTAAATATTGCTTTATTTGTTATTTAGTGAATTTTTTTTTTGGTTGACTAATAATTAGTTAAAAACTTTTTATAATCAAATTTTTTTTTTGATCTAAGCATTTTCTTCTAGTTTACAAAAAAGATATTATTTATAGACTCAATAAAATCTTCACAATAAAACTGCATTTTCATAATATTTTTCAAGACCATATTCTAATATTATTCATGTGTTTATATAATGTAAGTGAATCTTTTCAATTTATTTTGATTTTTAAAATAATTTGAAGGATTTAAATGGCTTGATACATTTTAGAATGTTTAAGTTTTGCAACAAATTAAATATATTTCAAATAAATAATTATTTTATAAAATCTTAAAATTGAAAAACGATACAAAAATAATAAAGCATTAAAAAAAATCGATTTGCACATTTATATTTCATATTTGTGACAGCTAAGTAATTAGTGATTGAAACAGTATAAATGTTTAAACCAATCATTGCATATTTTTCGCTTTATGAATTTACTATCGAATAAATCTCAAGAAAACCAATGCATAAAAATATCTATAGAATCATTTAAAAAAATTGTCGTTTTATAAAATTGCTTTATATAAAACTGCTGGATATTAAATTCCATTCTATCCGGAAATTAGTCTAAAAAGTTTTCTTATATTTTTTAATATTTATTGGTATTTTTAAGAAAATGTAACTATGCCCTACCAAATAGTAAACGATATTATTACTGAAATGAATGTGGGAAAAAAGGTTAATGTGAAAATATACCACGAGAAACATTTATTTTTACATTCATTAATACATGAATCATTCGGAAATGAGAATTATTAAAGCGGAAGGAAGGGCAATAATTTACGGAGGGAGAGGTTTAGTTATACACATGAAACGGAATAACAAAATGTGCTGTAAACTTCAACACTGAAATGTTATTTGAAATTTTACAAATTGGTTGGACAATTTAATTGAAAAATTTAAATGCTTTTAAAGTAATAAATAATATAGTTAAATTTGATAAGAACTAGAATTCAAATCGAGATTGCAGAATAGGACGTATTTGGGAAACTTTATTGAATTGTATTAATTTCTATGTAATTATTCTTATTAACTTAAGTGATTTATTCAAGTGATTAAGTGATTTATTTATTCATTTGATTGTTTCCAAATATTCGAAAATAAAAAATAATTCAAAATTTGTACACGCAAAATAATCGTCAGATTTCTTGATTAAAAATAACATTTTTATTCGATTTATTAAATATTTTTTAACTGGATTTACATAAACAGTTTTTGATTCTTTCCAATATCGCCTAAAGACATAATTTGAATTTTGGGTGTAATGTAATCTATAACCTAACAGCAGAAAGCTATAAGAAATTTTTTGTGACAACAGAAAATTATCCCACGAAATAAATTTTCCGAGGTATTAGGTCATAGCAACGTGTTGAAAGGATTGAAAATTTAAAAACTTGCAAGGTTTTTATTCCTACAAACATTACAAATCCCTATTGCGTAATAGACATTCTAACAGCTGAAGAACTTTCGCCATTTTTTTGCTTTTTGTCGAACTTTTTTCTGCGAAAGAGCGTACCCTATTCACTGTCACAAAAGGAAAAAAAAAAAAAAAAAACTTGCGACAGGTAAACTTTTAAATATTCATCCCGACAGGTATGCGTATTGAAAGTCGAAATGTAAAACTTCTTCCCTGTTTTTTAGCAGTCACTAGGATTGACCTCGGAACTTTTCATTCCGGAGAATGAGTAGCCTATTGAAGCAACTTTGAGCAGGGTTGTCATTATAACGCGCCCGACAGATTTTATTTAACAAATGCCAAATATTATCGCTTAGGCCATAAGTTTACGAGCCCTACAATACTTTTTTTTTATCCTACGCCCGTCCTCAGCATCTCTGCCATAAATCGACGAGCAGCTCAATAAATAGATGAACAAATATGAAAACAAGAATAAAGTCCTTTAGTAGCCTCAAAAAAGTTGTCAGACATAAACTAAAATTTCAGGGCAGTTCTGAGATGAGCATCATCCATACCATCATGATTGCACAATCGACACCGATCAGAGTCCATTCACCTCTTCGATGCAGAGGCCTTTGTAGGTAGTCGTGTCCAGTTGTCGCCCGGAAACCCTACAATACTCCTTGACAATGTCCTGCTATTGAGGAAGTACGATAAAATTATTTAGATGTTCAAAATTCACACATTGGCTGATTAAAGTCACACAAAACACAGTTTGGGGTATCACCCACTCTAGTTTTATAGAGGTGGTCCTGCAAGCAGTCATGACCAGTCAGTCCTCTAAATAGAGCCACCGCAGACTTTCTTGGAAAACTGGGAACAGTTCTCTCCTTCCCCAGAATCTTCCATCTCTTATTCCTAGCACTATGATTTGTATCTTTTAAAGAGTTTTTCTACTGATGGTAAAAACTAAAATGCTTTCTATGGATACCTGTGTGGCAACTCAGCCACAATAAATCTCTACAGGGGAAAGAGAAGCGCATCTTCCCTATCCGATGGGGAATCTAGCCCAGTTATTATTTGGATGCGGTCGTATGTTGGCAGCTGTGTATTATGGTGTGCAACTTATTTTTGGAATGTAATTATGAAAAAATTGTTATTTATTAATTGTTATTGTTAAAATGAAATATTAAAGGCAACAAGACTTATTAATGAATGCAGATAACACCCAACTAATAAGTATCGCCACAACCTGTTCCATCTGTGTGTTCTCTCCATCATAGTGCTATCAGCAAAGAAGTATATCAAAGAAGTATATACTATCAGCAAAGAAGCGCAACCAATCCTTATTATAGTGCTCCACACAACATACTTTAAAATAGTAAATTATTAAGTTAACTTCTAAAAAGTAATAAATCTGATATAAAGTTAGCCTTAGAAAAAAATCTGAAATGATTAAAATTTAATACTTTTAGATCATAAAAGGAAGTGTGAGCACCACATTTAACAATATGTGGATGATCCCCCTGCTGCGTGAGATGTACGTTAGGTCGCGTGCAAGTGTTTGTTAACAGGTGAAAACACCTGTCGATAGCACACAAAAAAGGAGAAAGTACGAATTTTCCTTTTCGCCGGTTTCCGCTTCATGTCGCCTGAAGCTGAATTTGAAAGGGAAATCCAACTTTTCCTTCCCTGCACAATGCCCTCCATAAATCGTGTTTTCCGCTATTTTGGTCTCCAAAACAACGTTATCTTTTCTCTTCAATCCTTTGACGTAATCAGCGCATTTGATGCCGAAGTCAAAGTAGGGAAAAGATAAGGGATGATATAAATATCAATATCATCCAAAGGGAGTTATTTATGTTGTCAATTAACAAGTACATGACTTTTTTTAAAATGTACAAATAACTTGCAATACACAATAAGTTTTCAATATTTATTTTTTTAGAACTTCAGCGTTCGTTGTCTGCCATTTATTAACTGTACACTATTAAACGAACAGAATTCGTTATGAAATTATTGCTTTTTATTAAGAGTAAATTTCTTTTCTTCCTACTTTTTTTTTTCTCTTTTCTTGAAGAATTCTCTGATTTTTCTTCTTGAGTGCTTATAAGCAGCCACGCCATATTCCTCATACATTTTCAAAAACATCATTCAAGTTATTTGTTATACATAAATAAAATGTTAAATTGTGTTACGTTTCCAATTTTTTTTTTTTAATTTTGCTTTTTTAAGTAAATGGTATTAAAATATTATTAAGATGGAAAAGATTTTATTCCGCTGTAAACTGCACACAAGCAATCATGCCATTAATATTATTATATTTCAAAAACATTCGAAAATTGAATAATTTATTTCGCTTTTTTTAAAGAATTATAGGCAAGGAAGAAGTATGATTGTAAGCCTTTCCCTGCGAAGAATTTCTGCTTTGTACAGTAAACAAGAAATAATATTGGGTAAAATTATTAATGAACTCAAAAATGGAAAGAGAAATTAATTAATAAATAAAAATAGTTTTAAAAAAATAAAGAAAAGAAAAGCTTATTCAACTTTCAAGACACCCGAATCTTTTGAGTTTTCAAATTCAGTTCAATCCCAAAAGATCCACAAAAATCTTATAACTTCTTATAAAGACATCTCATGATCACATAAGAAAATAAATAATAATATATAAGAAGGAAATTATTATACATTATCTTTCTTAAAACATAAAAATGCTGGTGAAAACCTGGCAATTATAGTAATTACATAAACTTATAAAATACTAATCTTATTGGACAAAAATATTTTTTTCCAATGACAGATTGTAGACAGTTACAACTTCAACATAGTCTATTAATCTATTGTTCCCTGATACCCAAGGGACCGGCCAGAAACAGCGACTTCTTAGCCGCCAAGGCGTTGCCCCGAGTGCACCACAGGGGGTGGGCCACCATCGCACCCTCACACATGCCATAGGGATCCGTTTATAGGGTAGGCATCATTTATACTTCATTCACACACACACAAGGAAAGGACAAAGACAGGATAGAGAAGTGCATCCATACCTGAACCGGGATTCGAACCCAGGACCTTCCTATCCGTAGTCAGGCACGCTGACCACTAGACAAGTTGGTTTGCTTGGACAAAAATATTTGAGTGTAGATTTACACATGGTGCCAAAAATAAATTCATAAAATCTATGAGCGTGTTTTCGTTTTGACTGCCTGATTGAAATATCAAATTTCTCCTCTCATTATTATACTGGTCATCATTACCCTGTTGCAGTTTGGTATATTTGATGAAGGGAAAGATTTATCATTTTTATACTGATACTTGTACCTGTATAAAACACTTAAGAATGTTTATTATAGGTCTAAACAGTCTTAAATGTTTTATATTATGATCATGCAGCATTTAAAAAATTTTATTAATGGTGGAAGAAATAAATTGCAAGGGACTATTAGTAAGCAGCCACACAACAGTTCCGAGCAATTATCTCAAATTTTTACAAAATTCAGTAAAAAAACGTTTCCATGATTTTAACTTTTACAAAAATTTAGTAACTGCAACAGAAAACTTAAAATATTATTTACCAAAGCAAATTATATTGTAAAATAATTCTTTATTTTCCTCTTTATCTAAAACTTTTGTTCCATATTGATTTAAGTGTTTGGAAGATAAACAGTTCGCGCGACGTTTATCTAACATTATTCAAACTGTTCAACCGCCACCTGGTGACTCGAAATTAAAATAGTGGAGCTATCCATATACGATACTTTTTAGGAACATTTATATTTTATCGGTTATTCATGTGTACTGAAATTGGTCAGTTTCAATATTTCCGTTTAAAATTTCATTTTCGATAGTTTTCAATGGAACTGTGTTATTGCAACAAGTAGTAGAATTTGGTTTGCCTTCAAAGCTGTGCAATACATATATTGAAACTTGATTCAAGCAATAATAATCAGTAAGACTAACAACTTAAAAAAATCGCGCTTATTTCTTTCGTTACTTTATATTGTTGTAAGCTTTTTGTAAAGGAAACACAAAACAATGTGAAATGCTATAGTATCGCTAGCCATTCCAGCAAGCTACAGCAACTCATTTATCAAAAATCATTGAAACAGGTAAGGAACATTAAAACGGAATTCTGCTCCATCAAATTAGGGCTTCTCTACAAAAAGAGTAGTTTGCATACATGACAACTGAGAACCATCAAATAAAAGAAATTATACATCTAATGTTTTTTGCTCACAAAGAATAGGTATGGAGTGCTAAATAAATATATTTAAGCTGTGTTCATTCTTGACGAATGGGTCACGCTTTTCTGCTTTCCTGTGTTCTTATTCTTTCTTAATATTAAGAGCAGTATAGATTGAAGTTTTCGCATGAATTTAAATTTTTTGTGTTAGTTTTCATTTATTTGTTTCTTTTTCTAGCATTCTTTTTAATATTATTTTGCAGTGCATTTACAAGTCTTTGTGCAATTTTCCTGTTTAAATAAGTATTTTTAAAAAATTCGTAAAAATAAAAATGGTAAATACGAAGTGATATGCTTTTTGATAGTTTAATTCAAATGAGAATTTGTGAAGAGATTCAAGAAATGATAATTAATGAGAAAACTACAGTGAAAAATATGATTAGGGATCAAAGACAGAATTAAGAGGATTTGTGATAATAAATCAGAAAACTGTGAGGAGAATTATGATAATTACTCGGAAAATAAGTGATAAGAAAGGGATAATAAACCAAAGAACGGTGATGAAACATCAAATAATGAATTAAAGAATAATATTGATTCATTATTCCCTTCAGAAAAAAATGACTAATTTTTCTTGTGGTGAAAATGAAACAATATCTTCCAGAAAAAATCTTATACTGAATATTTTGCTAAAAACTATACTTATGTATAGTTATTACTTAAAGAATAAATTTAAAATTTCGGGCATAAATGGATACTTAATTATTTTAAAAATTTACAAAAATCTCAGATCATCTCATTTAACTATTATTTTGTGAACTGGAAGAAAAATTCCTAAAAATTCTTATAACTGAATCCAAAATAGCATCATCAATTTCAAACTTCCCACCAATTTCATTATAATTTCAATTTAAAGAAGATTTATCTTTAAGAGCTTGAAAATTTAAAAAAATATTTTAGCTTTTCATTAAAAAGATAAGATTTATTAATCAAAATTTTTTCCCTGCTGTCTTATCAGAAACAGCAGTAATTTTCGTCATCCGTGCGTGGAATATGAATCACAAGGATGTTTAGCAGGATAATTTTACAATATTTTCTCATTTTTCACAGAGAGTTGTTATTTTATATGAGAATCGAAAACAAACTTATACTCTCAAATGTATAATAAAATAATACCTAGTTCAGAAGAGTTTTTGCTTTTTGATGTTTTAGGAACACTAAAACATTTTCTTTTTTTCGATGTCTTTAAATCATGGCTTTCAGAGTTGTATTTTTTATATACTTGGAGTACTGAAATTTATTAATGTATTTATTTAATCCCATTATGGAATGCATCGATTGCAAGTATCAATGAGTACTTAGGTTTGAGTTTTCCTATGACGAAATTACTTAGCCTGAATCTTAGAAAATAAAAACAAGTATATAATGAAATCATAACTAGAAATTAAATTAAAATTGTAACTAGAAAATCTTTCATTGAAATTATCAACTGAAACAAGTTGAAGAGAATCTAGAGTTTTAGGGATATTTTTTTAAATAAAATCAAAAAAAGTACTATCTCTACTTATCTTTTCCATCTGTTTAAATACTCAAAAAATTAAAAGCTTTCATTTTTTTCAAAATCTTAAACGATAAAGACTTTGCGTCCTTTTAAATTAATTACCTTTAAATCAAGGTAATTTTTCCAACTTTATTTGAAATCTTTAGCTTTTGTTTATACGATATATTTGAGGTGTACATTTTTTCCTTTGCTTAACATGTTACGCACAAAATGTGGTCTGAAGTGATTGTTTTGACTTCATTCACTTCTCCTTGTAATGAGGATAAGAATAATTTAATTCAGATAAAATTGAGGATTATTCGATTATTACATGGGACATACATGATTTACATTTATAGCTTAGCAGGAGTTTTGGACACTCTTGGATTAATTCAGGTGGAGTCTAAAAGTGAATGAATTTCAAATATTCCAAGTTGTAAGTTGAAACAACAATCTGTTGAATTTAAGATCTTAAGTGTTGACAATTCATCTCTCTCTATCAACTTGGATATACATCTCAAAAGGAAGAAAAAAATTTTTCATATCCTACATTTCTAAATAAATTTTGAATTTCTCCAACCATGCATATCTGATTAAAAAAATATAGAATTGAAAATGATAGACAGTGCTGACACCACCTTGGATGCACATTACATGCACAGAAACGATACTTAAATATTAATCTTGGTCTCTTAATACTCAGCAAGAGTATTTAGCAAGTCGTTAGATATAAAATTATAAGACAGCAATTAGAATTAGCTTTCGAACTTATGTTTACAATCAAACTCATGATATCAGAAAAGTAATTAAAAAATATCAAAAATGGAAGAATTAAAAAATTAAGATATTGGTATATCTTATCATTCTGTGGTTACTTTTTCCTTTTGTTTTATTCTTAAGAAGGCCTATTTGATCAACAATAATGATCTAAAATTAAAATTAAAATAACTTTTTGCAAATTCTTACATTTGATACAAAGATTTATAAAACTTCTAATTTAATTTTTTGACTTTTCTTATAAGAAAAAAAAAATAAATAAAAATAAAAATAAAATAAAAAAAAATTAAAATCTGTACGTAGGAACTTCTTTAATTCACACACACAATAAAAGTTAATATTCAGCCTGTTGCTTACTATAATAAACCCCTATTTATAACAGAAAAGTAACTATTATATTGAATATAGTTACAGGAAATTATTGCATTTCATTTTGAAAAACACTTTAAATTATAAATGTAATGAAGAATAATTTATATATAATATATATAAATCTATTTATATATATATATATATATATATATATATATATATATATATATATATATATAATATATATAAATCTATTTATATATATATATAAATCTCTTAATAAATTAAAATATATAAATTTAGAGGTACGATCTATGGTTCATTTTCTTTTACTTGAATAGTTTGAATTCTCATTTAAGAAAATAAATAATAGTTCAATCCAAAATTAACAATTATTGTATTGGCACCTTATAAAATTGCTAATGAAAAATATAATGTATCACTTTTAGTTATTGGAAACTATATTAAGACCAACTTTTAATTAATATTATAATTCGCGAAATGTGCAATTAGAGATTATTAACAAAATGTAATTTCTTAGCATTATTGCAGCTTAAGTCCTGCATTTAATATTATTATAGAAGGATTGTATCGTCTTATTTTCTTCTGATATTATACTTTTAGAACAAAATTCGAAGGTATGAGACGGGAAAGACTAGAGATTTGTGAGAATAAAGATGAGGATTCTGTGAAAATTCACTATTCTTCATGTATTTCCAAATCAAAAATTTTCTTTTTAAACATTTTTTCAAATTTATTCAAAAAAAAAAAAGAATTTTTTTAATGTGTAACTTATAGACCTAAAACCAGGAATGATTTTTATTCCTGTAAAATAAAAAGTGAGGGACTTTTTCGAATTTTCACAACGAGGTGTAACAGGTGAATAAGATTTGATTACTCTAAATCTCCTCTAAGATAACACATGCAATAAAGAGCTCTCTAATTTTGTGACGAGAAAAATATGTGATTTTGCTCTTATAAATGCATTTATGTGAAGCTGTGCAAACATAATAAACATATTTATCACTGTTAGATTTTTGTCTTTCATTTATTTTCCTATAAAAGCGAGCACTGTAAACAATCGAAAAATTTCTTTTTTGCTACTTTATACCGTCAAAAAAATTGTCGTGAATATTTCATTTTTCTTCGTACTGTAAATTATACTATTTCCTATGTATTTATTTTTTAAATACCAATAATCTGAATTCGCATTTATATTTTATCTGAATTGAAATTTGTATATTAGGATTTATTTTTTTTAAGTAATGGGAATTCGCAAATAAAATTTATATATTTTATCCGAAATTTTTGTGTGTGTGATGATAAATTAGTAGTCAATTGGCAATAAATTGTCAATGAATTCAATAAAAAGCATATATCCAGTAACATACCATTTAATACTTAGTATTTTTTTTTTAAATTTAACTTGTGGTATGGCAATCTACAAGGGTATGTGAGCCTATAATAATACTTATGGTAGTTATTCTACCAAATTAGAATGCTCTTTCTTAAATTATGCACTTCCACAATTTTTCTTTACAAATAGACAAATATGGTTCTTTTCAAATAGATAATTAAAAAATTAATAAATTTGAAGCATTTTAAAATATTACATTAAAAATTTTTATATTAATAATTTAACTCGATAAAAGACTACAGTACATCACAAAAAATGCATGACAGTATGCAATAGTTTCATTATTATTGATTGAGTAAAGTTGTATAGGTCAGAAATGGGACATTGAGATTAATGTTGTATTTAATTGTTGTAATAAAAAAAATCTTGAAAATGACTTAAATTTCAACTATGATAAAATGATTTTTGATGTTTTTCAAAGTATATAAATTGTATTTAAAAAAAAATTTTAAATAAGTTAAAAACAACATTATTTTCCCCAAATATAACAAAATAGAAAGCTGTTTTTATGTTGGCATTTAACCTGTTAGATTTTTTTTCTTTTTAATAAAAAGCAAAATAAAAAATTATTCAGTAAAACCGCAAACCAAATAATAAAGAATAATTGCAAATCAAGTCTTGTTTGATATACTATCATTTATTTATTTTATTATTTCGTTTCAGGCTACCTATTGCTCTGCAGTTACAAACCGCTAAACAGTGACAACCAACTATAGTTAGGATTCACTCTCAAGTGATGATACATCATTTATTCTCCGATAAAATTTAAATGAAAAAACAGGAAAATGCATTTATTACCTTGTCAAGTTTGAAAAAAAATTTTTAATGTACATCATTGAATAAAAATAAGCTGACATCTTTTGAAAAGAAAAATATATCATGCTAAATACAAGAATAAAAAGGCATTTCTCAATATTTAAATGACTTATATGATAATTTTCTTTTCATTGAATAATTGCATAGTACACAAATTATAGTGCAATTATTCGATGAAAAGAAAAATTACCATAAGTCATAATCAATCAAGTTTTACTAGAATATTATGGTTAAATTAATAGCTTTAAAAAAGAACTTAATAATTTAAATGCTCGACGTTTTACCTCACATACAGATTTAAGTAATTATAATTCAAAACACAATTTTTTTTTCTGAATATAAATTAATCAGAATTTTTTAATACTTAAAAAATGCCAACGATTACTTGCACTGGAATAAGAAAACAAACATTTATACAGATCTTAAATTTTCTATACTTTTTTCATTATGCATTGAATACTCTATTGTGTATATTAGTCTTTATAATAGTTACATACCATTATTATAATTAGTACATTTGAGGAGATTTAAATGTATTAATTATAATAATTTGCTTTTTACAGATTTGAAAATGAGAAATTTTGTTTCTTATAAAAAAGTTTGTAATGAAAAAATTAAGAATTTAAATTTTTTATTTTAAATTCTTTGAATTCAATACTATTAAATAGGATGATTGTAAAAACTACAATAAACACATAAATAAATACATCAATAAATTTATAAATAAAAATTAAGCAAAATACGAAGTTCACAAATTTCTAAATATATTAATTATAATTATTCAAATGATAAAGCAATAAAGGTTTTTATTTATTTATAATATGAGCCAATAATCCTCCCCAAAAATATTGTTATTATTGATATTTGTTAAAATTTAACACATTTGTCACATGTTTATAGTGAGTTAAAGATTATTGTTAAACCTTTAAATAAACACGTGTAACTCAAATACAGTGTTTAGCTAATTAAACGTCTTACCGTTGTTATATTTTTCTTAACTCTGGTAGAACTAAATGCAATTAAGACCTTCATTTCCTCAAGAGACTTCTCGTCTCATGAGGAAATAAAGATCGCCTCTTGAGTGAAATCTAGCCAAGCTTGTTGTTGTTTAGTCTTGTAAAGAAAACAAGTTTTCTTGGAGAAAGTCTATTGAAAATTTGCTTAATTCTATGATTTATATTAAAAATGCAGATACTATCATTCCAACTGAAGGTATGCAATTGATTTGTTATCTGTTGAAATTGGTATCATTTAAATATGTAAATTTTTATAAATAGAAAAAGTTGATAATTAAGAGTTGGATCTGACGAGAATTAAACAAAAATATTAAAGTTCAAGTCTTTTTTGTTACTTTGATTCAAATTAAAAAAGTTCCAAACTCGTCTTTAGAAGTTAATGGTTCCGATATTGAATATCTGATGTTAAAGAAGAGGAAGGAATTAACTTGGAGATCAGCCTCGTCATTTGCTAAATTAGGAGATGGGAATCATAATTCTAAATTAGAAGATTGTCTATCATGCTTAATTGTTTCAGTCAACAGAATTTGTCACACAGATATACTTCGCAATAATTCACTTATCTGCCAAACTTTAGTTTTTAAGAAATCAGATCTCAAATTAAACTTTATATATACTATCTCAATGAAAATCACTAGTTCTTATAAATAGAGATGTATACATTTCAGTAATTTTTGTCATAGTTTTATTGAAACTTCTTAAGTCTTGGATTTTTACAAAAGCGTAAAATGCTGGACTTTTTATATATTTTCCAAGAAGCCAAACTGAAGAAACTCATCTAGCCTGGAGCAAGTTTATTGAATCATCCTAACATTTAGGGATTTCAAGAAATACGGTGTCTAAACTCATGGCAGATACAAAAAAAGTAGCAAGACAAATTCGGCAAAGCAAAATAATAGGCGAATACAGAAGCTCAGTAAAGCAGATAGACATACATTGAAGTGGATTGTGATGTCTAAAAAGTGAACTACTGTAGCAAATGTGATCGTAAAGCTCAGTCAGCATCTGGATTTTTCATTGTCAATGATTACAGTTAGAAAGTGTCTTCATAAATAGAAAATTTACAGTAGGGCGGAAATTCACAAACTACTTATCATAATTTTTTAATGCCTAACATCGTCATTTTATGAATTGATTATACTGATTGATATCATAAACTGCATCCATTAAAACTAAATTTTAAGCTATATTATAAATAAAATATTTTTTTTTCCTCGTAAAAGTTGAGCTCTGCACCACTTTACCAAAATTTATTATCCCTTTGTGAATGCTACTAAATCACTCAATTCTGCATGGTATTTTAAATGGAAATTCATCAGTATTCAGGTTTCCTACCAACATAGATTTCAAATACATTTGTGCGTAAAACTGAAATTTTGGCCTTGTTAAATAACTAGGCCATGAGTACAAACATATCCTAAGGCTGCGTAACAAAATTTGATACACATTTAAACAAAAATGTTTTTCCAGAGAACGAATTTTTTTTACATTGTTACATAAATGGACTTTCTGTATGCACAACGCGGAAACTTGACATCCAAAATAACGTTATTACCTTCAGTATAGAATCTCACTTTTACTTCTGATATACTTGGCACCATTACAGAGCATCATCATTTATAATCCCGTTTAAAAATAAAGACTACAAAAACCTGCACCGAATACATAAAAACCCGAACTGAGATATCAAAAGAAGACCATTAAGGCCCGCGTAAACATAAAGATTAATTTCAGCAATAGAGGTGCGAGAGAGAGAAAAAGGTAATGCCTAAGCTGAGGAGAGTAATAAAAGGGATTTGGCCGAAATTGTAGTTGACCTCATAAATGTATACCCTAATCTGAATCACAATAAACTCAAAAACAAGGGGTTGGAAGTGCATCTCTTTTTTGTGTGTGTGTATTTGGTGATCTGGTGCAACGACCGCATTGTTGGCGATTAAAAACGATCGCCAGGGCATAAAGCGGTCGGATCCTGTCTGTGAAAAGGTCAACTAGATGATTGATCAAGCTTTCCCTGCGAAACGTCTGTGGCAATGATAAATGAACAGATTTTAGTTTCCGTAGTGCGATTATAGCTCTAGCTCCGTAGATAATTTTCGGGTATATTACCAGCCGGGTCGGTACATATTGGTATTTCATCGAAATTTCTTTTTATTGCCTCATCGTGGTTGATTGGTACTATCTGTCACTTTATTTAAAAAAAAAAGAGTTTTTTATTTTAAATTACTAAACTAAATTTTTCTTAAATTGTTATGAAGTTAATGCAAAACAATGAAATGCTATATAATACAAACATATCAGGAGTTTTAAATGAATACTTTGATTTAATTTTAAAATACTTTATTTTAAATAATTTAAAATGTTCGAAATTTAAGAATTATTTTAATGGGGTTTGCTTAATGTTTTTCATTTATTGTGCCATTATTTTTTTATCAAAAATTTGGTATTATTTGTGAAAAAAAAAAAAAAAAAAAAAAAAAAAAAAAAAGCTTTTTTATATGCAGTTGAAATATAATTTCGTTTACATTTTTAAATTGCATACTTTCTATTAAGATACTTTTACACTAAATAACGTTGTATTTTCGAGTACAGCACACATTATTGTCATCCAATATTAACATACTATAGCATGGCTGTAATTAATAATTAAGTAAGTGCTTAGCAAAAATTATTATGTACTGAAAATATATTTCTTAAAAAATGAATATTTTGATAATTTCTATAGAAATACTTTGACAATTTTAATTTAAAATAAATGTTAAACTGAGATGAGAATATGTATACAATTATATATATATATATATATATATATATATATATTAGTTTTTAACTATAAAAATCAACAACTATCACATTAACATATTAAGGCACTAAATCAAATTTCCAGTGAAAAGATATACCTAAAGGAATTAAAAGACAAAGAGAAAAATGCAAAACGTAACGTTTTTATAATCATACCCTAACAATGATACTTCTTATTTTGCTAAAATCAGGTTTTTAAACTAAGGTTTAAATTGTTTCAGTTAGATACATTGTTCAAATTCTTTAGAACAGCTTAGAACTATGCTTTATTAAATATTAATAGCAGCGCACTTATCCAATAAAGTGCGCTGCTATTAATATTTAATAAAGCATAGTTCTGAAGAACATTGTTCTTTCCTTTTTATTTTGCCAACAAATGCCTCTATATAATTCCCTGAATTACAAATTTGGAACTTGCTTTTAAGCTGTGATAGGCATGTTAGTTTAAGTTCATGATTTTTTTAAATATATTTGATTTCTTCAGAAATTGAAAATGTGTCTAATTTTACGTACTTTGAGAGAAGTGTTTTCAGTAAATCAACTGTTTTTACAATATGTGTTGAGCACAAACAAGAAAACATTTCTAAGAATACAAAATTTATCTTTTTTTGACCATTAGCATAGAAGTAAATATATTCAGAGGAATAATAATATATTTCATTTACTACAAACTAGAAATCAAAATGAAAGCTGTATTGCAAAGTTTAAATTTCGTTTAAATTTTTATTGTTTCTTATAGTAAATTTATATGCATAGTTTTGAGAATGAGATTAGATAAAGGAAAAAATTTCCAATTAATATACATATCTATCTATCTTAGTTTGTTTATGACAGCAGTTTCTGGTTTGCATAGATAGCTTACTTAAATAACATTCTTCATTTTCGTCTACAAACACATTTAACCAAATAAAATAAATTTTGATTGGTTATAAAATAGTCATGAAACTATTTAAGTATTAAGTGTTTTCTTCTATTCATGTAGAATGTACATTTGAAAAGAGAATCTTTATAGTTTTCTATCAGTAATATTAAACATTTATTTGTAACAAAAGCCATCGAATATAATTTTATTAAAATTTTTACTAATGATATTTGTCTTACTGTTACTTATTTTGCTAAGTTATTAGTCCTTTCAACAAATGGACAATTTGGAAGAAAAATTTAAATATAAATATACCATTGAATTTATTTTGTTTATTATATAAATTTATATTACGTAATTTATTTCGTTCCATACAAGGAAACATAAAGAACACCTCTTAAGATATTTATTTATAATCAAAAAACACTATGAGAAAATCAAAAAACGTAAACTTTAATGCTTTTTTAAGGTTACATCTTATAAAGTTTGCAACAGTATCTAATACTTGTTCTTTTCAAATAGAGGTGAACATTCAGTCAATTGAAATCAGTTACAATCGAAATACCAATGCATGGAACGCAAAATTCTCCTATTATCATAGAATAATGGAAAGCAAATACTGGTACTTACAAATCAAAGAGCGGAGTCCTATTATTAGGACACAGTGAGCCATAAGGAAGTAATTTTTACAGAAAACTCAAATAAAGAAATTCGATTCTAAAATTAAATAATGAGGAACCATTATATATTTGAAATAATGATAAATATTAAATATATATTAACTTATTATCTTTCATAAAAGCAAACAGTAACAAAAATATTATTTTATCGAATTAAGCATGACCTTTTGAAAATTGAAATTTTTATACTTATTTCGCTCATATCGTTTGAAATTCAATATTTTAAATGGGGTTATACTGTGATTTATTTTCCATATTATTGTGAAGATGGGTATTCTTTATTTTGAAATTACATTTATTGAACAGAAGTTCTAAATTAAAAATAAGGGAAGATTAGGCATCGCCTCAGAGCATATCGGATTTTGTAACTAATTTTTCAAAGAACTCATGTCAGAATTGAATATCTTCATTTAAGGAGTATTTTATCGTCATTTCAGTTAAAATTTAAAATGAATAAAATTCAAAATTTAAAAGAGAAAATTATTTTTATTGGTTAAATATTTTTAATACACATTAAGAAATATCTTATATCATAATTCTCTCTCACTCTCTCTCTGCTATACATAAAATAAATAATAAAGTCATTGATTTTTGTGAACTATTAATGAAAACCAATGCATTTTAAAAGACGAACATTTTAAGAAGTTTCTTCTTACAATAATTGCAGTTTCAATATACACACACACTGACTGATATATTTCAAAGAAGATATTCCCTGGCTGAGCACAATATATATATATATATATACAAAATCAGTAATTTATGCAACACTCACTAAAATTTTTTCATGTCAGCAATTTATATATATATATATATATATAAACTGCTGACATGAAAAAAATTTTAGTGAGTGTTGCATAAATTACTAATTTTGTAAGATGTAAGAACAGAAAAGAAGCAACGAACAAAGAATAATAATACAATTTTACTAATGAGCAAACATGTCAGTAAACAAAAAGGTACAATGTGTATATAACAAAAAAGTGTAATTTTTCTGATAAAAATGAATTAGATTTGATTTCCTTTTATCGAAATAAATGTCGCTCACCTACTAAGTATGAAATCAATGAAATAGCATCTTGGGGGACAAGAATATTCTTACTTACTCTTGTAGAAGAGAGCTTTCATACTGTTGAACTGTTTCTAAATTAGTTAAAAATTGGCAAGTCATCTTTTTACTGTGTTCAATGTAAACAGATTCTATTCATTTCATACCTGGGAAATATGTTTAACCAAACCATTCGATATATTTCAAAGAAGATGTTATTCACCTGCTGTAACTCTCTATAATCTGCCATTGGAAATTAAAAAAAAAGATATTATTCATTGGCTGAGCACAATATGGTTTCGCCCATGAGAATGAAATCATATCCGATTACTACAAAGTGCAAGGACATAATATATGACAGAAGATCTCATTCCTATACGTCGCCGAGTCATTAGTGCTCCCTTCTTGATTGTGCACTAAATAGTGTGTTCATCAATAGAAATATCAGCTTAGACCTTCAGATCACTTTTGCCATAACGGAAACTTTCATGAACAGTTGCAATATTATTTCGAGAACCAGTTTCTTTCTTTATGAGATTATTTTCAACTTGTGAACTGAAATAAGATTTATAAGTGAAGACCTTGTTGCTCCATTAATTTCGTTTTCCTCTATAACCATATCATTATATCAATGGGAGATGACCCTTTTGAAATGCACTTGTGGTCTCTGGCATTTCTGAGGTTCTTCGATAAGCAACATGATGATGTTTTGTCAACAAAGGCAAACTATAAATCTATGATAATATGAATCCAAATTGCAGAGTCAGTTTTCAACAGTTTCAGTCTAACTAATATTTTCTGAAAATGCTGTTACAACAAAGTAGTGGTCGTCTGATCGCTAGAGTTAAATACTAGTAATGATCCTATTTATTAACACAATTCTTATTTTGTTTTGTTCAGCACGACCTTTCCGGATTTACGGAGAATGTTTCCAATTTTCAACTACAGTCATGAAATGCAAATTTGGGAAACTCCTAATATTTTCACTATAAGTGATTGTGTTTGATCGGTTTCTAAGTTATTGATGGCTTTCTAGGATACCAATTTAACTAAGTCATGTTGTTTATTTAATTATTGTTATTATTTTTTACTAATCTTTCAATCCATGTTCATTGTCTCTAATGTACTCCGACAAAAACATGCAACTCTGTATTCAAAACGTGTATATTTCTTTCCCCCAAATAGAATTTGGGTATACCCAACATTTTTATAATTTTCATTTTTGAAAACAAATATATCTATCTCTCTTTACTCTTATTTGTAAGTATAGTTTGTGAACACAGCATTATTTATATTCCTAATTTTCAGATTTAGAGCTATTGTAAGTTGTACCAAACTATTTATAATACTTCTAATAAAACAATAAGTCAAAAAACTGTCGCGTTTAATTTTTATTAATATTTGTAAAACAGCGCATGTGAGTATTGATTATAAGCCAAAGATGTCATGCCCCGGTCAGTAAGAAAAGTAAAAGACATTAGAAAACATCCCCATATTAAACACGATTTCTGAAAACTAAGTTTCTGCATTTTACAATATTAGCCAGATTAACTCATTTGTTTAAATCAACTAGTGTTTGATCTTTAATTTTTTATTTTATTACAGGTAATACCTCTCCGGGGGCGTAGCTCAGATGGTAGAGCGCACGCTTAGCATGTGAGAGGTATCGAAATCGATAACCGGCGCCTCCAAATTTTCTTTTTACTTTAAGACAAAAATACCTAACAAACACCAATAGCTAAAATAATTACCACATGAAAAAATGTGTATATATCCAACTCTTTCTCATATGTATATGGGGCAGGAAAAGAAATTTCAAAAAATCATTATTCAATTATTAATTTCTCGTTATCAATTCTGTAACAGGCAATAGTTTAAAAAGTAAGTACATAAATCAAAAACAATTTATCTTCAAGAATATGAGCAAACAATTAGGAATTTCTTTTTGATTTCAAAAGGGAATTTTTTATAAGCATCAGTTTCTTTCCCTTATTTCGGCTTAAGTTGAATATTACTTTATCAATTAATTATAATTTTTAAATAATAAATTTTTTTAGTGTTAATAATATATATATATATATATATATATATATATATATATATATATATATATATATATTATTGCTCACATAACACTTATATGTAGCAGTATATTGATATAATTGAACAAAATATTGCATTTTAAATTAAAATTACTAAAATTAAAAAACTATTAAAAACTATTAATACTTCAAAGATTATTAATACTTCTCAACCTATAATTTTTTTAAGTTACAATCTTGCCTTGTGTTTAGAAGTTTTTACTTAACAAGAAACGTATAGAATTCTAAAAAAACACCTGCTGCTCATTGAAAGTGATTTCACAAAGAAGCCTCTGTCCTCTGGAATACTTTTCCAATGACAGTTGTTTAATCAACTGATCATCATTTATAAGTTATTAGTTTACCGACATATGACTTCTGTCAGGGGGCGTAGCTCAGATGGTAGAGCGCTCGCTTAGCATGCGAGAGGTACCGGTATCGATACCCGGCGCCTCCAAGTACTTTTTAATATTTTAATGTAAAAGCATAAAAATTTATAACTATGCGGCGAAGAATGAAATCAAGAATTTTTTATTTATTATCTGATCATTAAATATTTAAAAAATTTGTTATCAATTCTACAACGGAAGAAGTATAACTGTTTTTAAGAAGAAATAGCCCATTTAGATCTTAAGAAGAATTTAAAGAATAATAAAATAAATTTCAACAATTAATTTTGGCTTTAATTGTAGTGTTTTTGATGATTTTAACTATCAATATTCAAGAATAAAATTATTTAGAGATCATTAAAAAAATTATGTTTTAAAACTTAATGTAAATGTATTTTTCTCACTAAACAAATTTTAATAATGTTAATAATTTTACATTCTAATTTTAAATTTCTTTACGTTATCAAAAGAAAATGCAGTTATATAGCATCCAGAAATTTAAAAAGTTGCATTAATTATTCCAAATAAAATTGCGTATTAAAAGAAAATTTTAATGTTGACACCAGAAGAAGAAATGTAAAAATCAATGTTTACTAAAGAAAGTTTCACTATTATGAGTATTAAAGGATTAATCTTTGTAGAATTATTCAGAAAATTTTTACCCTTCGATATTTTATAGGGTCCCTTTTTGCTCACTTTCGTTTAAAGTGATTAATTAAGTTTTGACATAATATTTAATTAAGTAAAGTACAATTTTAACTCTTAATTTGCATTTCTGAGACATAAATGCTATAGTGTAATTAAAAATGTTTCCTTATTCATTAAATTGGAGTTTAATACAAAATTTGAAAGAAACTTTATAAAATGTCAGTGCAATTGCTTGAAAAATTTTTGCTATAAGTTTTCACAGCTACGTTCTATCTATTAGTTCAATTTGATTTTACAAATTGATTGAAATCAATTTGTACCCTTCGATATTTTATAGGGTAGTGCCCTTCGATATTTTATAGGGTAGTGCAAAAAGGGAATGCCGATTAGATTGAAATCTAATCGGCACTTCCCTTTTTTAGATAGAAAAACAAAACGCATATACAAGCAAAAAAAAAATTTATGACAAAATTTTGTTTGATGTATGAAATTTTTTGATGCCGTAAGAATGAGCTTCTAAGCGATCACTTTATTTCTTAATTAATTGTTAATTTTCATTGAAAACCCTGGAATCTGTAGACTAATTACATTATAACATTATTTTTTCATAGTTGATACATCAGATAAACATATATAAAAATTTATTTAAAAAACTGTGGAGCAGTAAATTGAATAATTTTATATCCCTGATTTTTTTCAGCTTTTTCCTTACACTCGTAGTTAAAATAAATGATTCAATTTTTACTAAATTCATTTTTATTTTAAGTAGTTCAATTATCAAAATTTGAAAAAAAATCACAAAAGCATTTAATATAATTTCTACTTAATATAATATGATTTAACAAATTAATATATAATTTAATTTTTATTTAACAAAGTTAATTATATATATTTGTATGAAAATGGCATTTATTTAATACAATGCATCTTTCTATAATATATTAAAACTTTCTATAATATATAATATATTAAATACAATACATCTTTCTATAATATATTAAAACCATGAATATTATAATTTCTCAGAATAACCGAAGAATTAAAAATGCACATTAACTTAATAACTAGGCAATGACTTCGGTCAGTTTTCCCTTTATTGTATCCTATTATTTTCTAGGTTTTTGTTGTAAAAACTTTCTGTTATATTGAACTAAGATTGCTGTATTTTTCCTTGCCAATAGGAATTTAAAAAAAAAAATCTAAGTAACTATCGTAAATTTATCTCCTAATATTTTTTAAATTAGTGATATTAACTAGTTGATCCAACATTTTTATTTCCCTGTGACATTATCAATCTTTATTCCTATACACAAAAATATTACATTTATGATTTTGAATATTGAAATCGCTGCAAATGAAAAGGAAAGTAAATTCCTCTACGAAATAAGAAGCCCCCCCCCCCAAAAAAAAAAAAATCTTTCGTTTAATTAAGGTTATTTTTTGAAAGAATGCACATTTTATCCTTTTGTTTTAGAACACATCAGCATTTTAAAATTTTGTATTAATTTATTTTGGTATTGCGTAACAGATAGCTGTTTTAAACATCTACCACATCTTTCTCTAAGGAAAAAATTTCTTCATTTCTAGTAAAGGGCGCCATTCACGTTACGATGTAGTGCTTCGATCGATATATGACGCTTAGGAAATCGTATCACATGTAGGGTAGTTTGACACTTTAAAGAAATATATATAATTCAAACAAGATATTAAGGCACCCGAACAAGTTCAGAGGACTTCTTTTTTTAAAAAAAATACTCTGCATATATACATTGTAACGATTTTTTCTTATTTCACTTTAGAAAACATTAATATTGAGCTACTAAAATTTGATACATTCCAATATTATTCTTTAGAATGTTGAATATGTATACAATTTTAAGCATTTTTTAAAAAAAAAAGTTTAAAAAATGCTACATTTAAACTGTTAAACATATATGAAAAAAATTATTACTAAATAATCTATATGTTGTTATATAGAGCATGTACTAAAATTTTAAGTTTTTGTTAAAAAAAAATTACGGCCAGTTGAATATTTATGCTGAAATTTTAGCCAAAATTTCTATGCCATTATTCGAATAACAGGCCATAATTTGGGAAATATTTTAGTGAATAAAATTCATTTAGTACATTCCCTAGAAAACAATATGCAGATCACGCTCATGAAATTTTAGTGATATTATAAACATATTTTGAGTTCTCGTTTTTGAAGCGTGCATATTACAGGTTAAAAAGCCAGTTCTGAGAAAATCGCATTTAAAGATTAAAGTGTTGTGTCTTTATAAAAAATTCTCATATTTGCTGATTAATTTTTTTATTTGATTTTCTTATTGATTTCCGGAACAGTAATTATTTTATGTATCTTTTGAAAGATTACTAAATTTATATTTCAAAATTAAACGCTGTTTAAACTAATTTTTAACATCATTCTGGCCCTTTAAACGCTCACTTCCGGTGATTTATATATGTCCACTTTTGGTTTCCTAATCTTTACGAAATCCTTTATATCTCGGAATCTAATTAATGTAGATACAAAAACAAACCTGTTTTAGAAAGCTATTTAAATTCCTTTTTTAACGAAAGTATAAAATAAATTTATCATTTTTGGTCGAAATTGACGTTTTCAACGTGTATGGGTACCTTAATTTTCTTCCAACTTGGAACTAATAAGTGTGTGTGATCAGTAGGTCCCTATTGTCTCGTCTCTTCCCATAGATTTGTAAGGTATTCTATGTGAAATTTGTGCAAAACAATATTTACTGAAGCTTTCCGTTTAATTTCATGTTTCGTTTCTTAAAATGTCAATAAAAGAAATAACGCAAAAATCCACAGAAGCATACAACGATGAGCCTTGTTTGTGGCAAATCATGAGCATTGATTTAGTGAAAGAAGAATCGTATGAAAATTTATTTCATATTTAAAAAATATTGATGAATGTGATACAATAAATAAAATGCAATGGAATTTAATATAGTTCATACAGTGAAGTATTGCTAAAAATATAATAAAAATTTAAAAAATCATTTGATTTCTTACGTATTAAAACGATAAAACATTTCTATAAATGAAGTACATCAAGTTTTCTATTATTAATCCCATAAAATTAAAGTGATTATCAACTCATTTTATCTTTTCATTAGATGAAAAATATAATATATTTGAAAATTAAAACTTAATTTATTCAATTTTAATTTAGAATTTTAATCTTTTATAAAAATTATCTCTTAAAAAAATCAATAAGCACGATATTAAGAATTACTTTTAAGTATTCTTTGTGGAGAACTTTTATAATTGCCTCACATGTTTTAGGTATTATTTACTTCAAAGTTTGAGAGATAATTGCTGTTTTAAATTTTAAATCTTCATATGTTCTGCCTGTTGCCAAAATTGTGCCTGCTTAGTAAAATCGAATTTAATCGTTCATACGTGAACGCATGAATGTATGTTTTTCATAATTAAAAGTATTGCTTTATCCAAAAAGTTTTCCTACATTACTTCATCCAATCTCACAGAATCTTTTTATCGGGAAACTATTTCTTTATTCAAATTAAGATATTAAAGAAATTTCCTCTTCAGCAGCAAGTTTTATTTTTGCACATTTTTTCCCCATTATTTGTTTTCTTTTTAGCATCATCACCATCCAGAATAACTGTCAGAAATATTGTATTTAATTATTTATTCATGTTAAATTTATGATATTCTTTAACATATGTTTCTCATATATAAGAAATAAGCTATAAAATAGAAATAATTAACAATAAAAGTTAACAGAAATTAATAAAAGAATGAACAATATGCAAAAAATACTAAATATATTTATATGTAAAGTTGACTGAATAGTTCTTTTAAATTATGAAGGTCTCAAGCCAAAAGCAATAAATATCGAAAAATTTAGCCTTTGAAAGGAACTTCCCATTCTAGCTGTGCTTCTCCTATTTTTGCAAGCAAAATTTGAAGGGATAAGTTGTAACGTCTGTGTGCTTAATTGCTTTCTACCCCCTTCATAAATCCAATCACAAATCATATCGCGGGTTGTAGGGCTTTAACATCTGCAAGTTATTGTGAGAAATGTGAGCATTCACGGTGAATTTTTTCCTGGGTTTACGATTTTCCATCATTTACGATGGTCAGCATTATATTAATTGAATCAGATCATTGCATAGTGTAATACTTCTTAAGCTCATTGCATACTGTAATACTTCTAAAGCTCATTGCATACTGTAATACTTTAAGCTCATTGTGCATACTGTAATTCTTTAAGCTCATTGCATACTGTAATACTTTAAGCTCATTGCATAATGTAACACTTTAAATATTCTATTCATGCATATTTAATTAATTGCATGTAGACAATGTAGTCTTTTATTACTGTGAAAAATACAATGTACATTTAAAGGATGTACTTGAAGCATGGGGAAATCAGTTAAAGCATAAGACTGCTATACTTTTTATATTGTAAATGTAGTTATTTGCTCTTTTTCACACATACTCCTCTACTTAAATATAAATATACTGCCTGCATATTTATGTTATAATCTTCTTATATATCATCTGTTATAACCCCGAGCAAGATAACTACTTTGTATTTTTATAACCAAGGTTACATGGAGTGCTTAAGACAAGCTATTTTTTACAATTTTAGTGCAATATTTACCCCAATGTCATTCCCATAAAGGAAATTTTAGAAACATTTTGTTGACGATGTTATATTTCTGTCGAATTTTTAATTTCAAATCTCAGAGATGTATTGAAATTGAATTCTGTTTTCAAATTTCGGGACAATCCTGTCACAACCAGATGTATGACGTGGGTGGAGCTATACCTGATAATCTAAGGTACAGGCCAGGTGCTCCATCGCATATGTCCATGTCTATTACACGAGAGAAAACAACAACGGTTACCTTTTAAGTACAAAGAGCATCCTACCTGTTGGATTTGATTAAAACAATGAAGTCACCACACTTTCTGGAATGGTAGAAAATTCTCATAACTTTCGTTAATAAATTCAATGATTTCATTATTTTCCATAAAACGAGACCATAATCTCTATTGAAACTCCTTTTTATCAAATTTTTTTTATTTGTTTGTATAATATAAATTAAATGTGCATTTTTGTGTTTTAATAAATTACCATCAATAAATTTTGACTCATTTGTTGCTTACTGCTTCTTTGACTCTTCACATATCTTTCAACATCGATACATCATACATCAGTCACAAAAATATTCTATCATCTACAATTTATATACCCAGAATTATAATATTTGCTTATGTCAGCAGTGCATATATACTCATGTATAGTCTTATATGAATTATGAAAATATTTCTGTGAATGTTTTCATAATTTTAATTCAATTTAAATTTATATTTTCATTAATCTTGAATAGCCTACAAATTCATTAGTCTTAAATAGAATCTTAAAATAATGGTTATCTTCCAGAGGTGTATGATTGTGAACTACTCAAAATGTTTCACTTGTTAGAAAAATGATCAAAGCGTGTGTATATATTGTTAGGCAATGTTTGAAATTTTTTATTTCAAAAAATTATTTCAGCAATCATGGGTACGATTTTTTAGGAAAGAGGTTTCTATTGGTTTTATTTTATATTAGTAATTTTTGGATAACCTTTTCGAATACATAAATATGTGTGGACAGTAAAACAGGAAGTTTTATTTGTAAATTATTTCTACATGATATTACATAACCATATTCAAAAATACATTTTCTCATTCTAACTTCTCAAGAGGGAAAATAGATTTGTATTTTTCATTAGTTTTCTTTCCGTGGTGTTAGTTCTCTATTATTATCGTCACTAGTTGGGTAATGGCAAAGGGCAGGCGGAAGTCATTATATTGTCCAAAAAGTAGCACACGCTCGATATTTTACTAACTGACATTAAATCTTCGAAACACTTTGCTCTCTCTTCCTTGGAGATATGGCATAGAATTTTTGTGAGAAGATATTTTTTACACTCTTGATTTCGTTACTTAAACTTTATTGAAAGTTATGGAACCGTCGGCTATGCTTAGTGGCAAAAATAAACAGAAATGTGATGCAGTAATAAATCTGAAATCCAATATTTTTAACCGTAATTCATTCCCTTCCTCTGTTTTTGTAATACACATTTTAATAATTTATAAATTATTTTTTTAAAAAAACTCTTTTTTTAAAAAAACATGTATTTATTTATTCAATTATATGAAAATGTCTAGACATAAAAAACTGAAACTGAAATCTATTTTAAGACAAAGCATTTTTTTTTCCCCTAGAATAAGGTTTTCTAGAAAGTAGATATTCTATAGTAACTTATAACATTAGTCTATTATTTTTAAGTTCATATGTAAAGATTATTTTAGTCAGTTGGAAGCCATAGAAACGATTAGTTTGATGACATATTTAAATGCATTTTAGTATTTGATTTTTAAATGACTATCGATTTCCAGGGTTTCAGACACTAACGTGGTTAAAATAAGCAGCCTCTGTACAGTTTACTCTTTTAAATATAATACGTTGACGTTTGAAAATATTAGTACAAGTAGAAAATATAATTTATAATTGTTTTATATCCCATAATAATAAAAGAGACTACCTAATAAAAGTTATCAAAACTAGATTGCATTTTTTTATGTTATGTTTTCTAATTAATAAAAATTTAACCAATACAATATAAAAGATATTTAATTCAATGCAATATAAAAGATACTAATGTTCAAACGTTAATCGTGGTTAATAAATGTTATGTACATGTTTGTTATAGTAAAAAAAATGCGTGACTGAAATGTAGTTTTAGTTTTGTTTATCATCATGCTTTAATCTACATGAAAAAAATGTAAGATTTTCGATCTTTCCTCTTAAAAATAATCATTAATTTGAAATACTAAAAGTGATCACTAAAATTCACACAAATGGAAATTATTGAGAGAAAATTATTAATTTTTGAATTATTTCTTATTACTTTACATTTCAGATTCTAATATATTTTAATGAGGCTTCCTTATTCTTAATACCATCCCACGCGTATTATAAGAGATAAGATTAAATAAAGCCTTGGAGTTTCCTAAAAAAAATGGCCCACACATTCTTAAGTATATATGAATAATATCATTACTCTAGGTTTGTAGTAGTCATCTTCGTGGTCTTAAATTTGATATTAAAAAAATTTAAATAAAAAGTTATTAGAATTTTCAACAAATACCACGCAAGAAATCTTGAGAATTGCATTTATTTAATTGTACTGAAATATAACATTCAAAAAAATATTTAACCGTAATCTCAATTTTCCACAGCTGCATTATTCTAGTGATGCTGCACAAGGTAATTTAAAATTCCTTCTTGAATCACTCAAACATTTTGAAATCTATAAATCATGAGCGCTGTTCTTTTGAATAAATAAAATCATTTTTTTTTTTTATGTTTATATGTTGGGAATAACCAAGATGATTCACTTACATATATTTTTCATGAATTTAAATGAAAACCATCTCTTCAAACGCAACTAAAAATGGAATGAAATCATTTCAGCTGGCCTGCAATTTGAATGTATGTATATTTACGCATGGCTGTTGCTTAATATTCTGTTACGGTGCGTGTTGACCTGCAAGTGCGTCTTTTTCCGGGTATAATAACTGCAATTAAACGAGTCGAAAAGATAAAACAGGTGAAGGAGACAATAATAAGAAAAGGGAATCTCTTTCGCTACTCTCTAATCATAACTTCCACTTGCGAGGATTGCAATCTTTTTTTTTTTTCTTTTAGTCCCACCACTTTCTCTTTATCACCTCCCCCCGACTCGGCGAAATGGAGTGTTGGGGTGAGTGGTTTTATTCTTCTCCAAGCCCCCATTACTCCCCACTGGGAGAAAATAAAGCCGTTGGTTTTGCCAAACGACTATCATTCACCGACTTATCTCTTAAGAGAGGGTCGGCCGCAAAAAGAGGGGGGGAGGATTGTGATATGCGAGGACTGAATGCGAAACAGGATGTTTCATCATTTCTACCCTTATCTCCGCTCTGGTTTGTAGGGGGAAGGGTAGTGGGTGATAGGCGTGGCCTTGTGACACGTGTACTCATCTGTAACGAGTGTTCTTTTTTCTCAATGTATTCATTGGTCAACAAAACTTGGATAACAGTCCAATTGACATGGCGTTTACAGATGTAAAATATCCCTCTCTGACCCTTTTTGTGACTTCAAGTGGTTGTGTTTCATTTCTACTATTTTTTTTACTGTAGTCTTACAATTATGATAATGCGATGGTATCAAATAAACTTACATTTAGTTTTTCTCATATTACTTCAATTTATTTAAATATACAAACAACCATTACAAATTTCAAACAAGGCTTTTTTAAATTAGTTTTTATTTTAACATTTTTTTAAGGTTAACACTTATTTTCAATTGAGTTATAGAAGTTTTCTCATATGCAAAATCTTTAAAATATTTAACTCTTTGTTAGATTTTCAAAATACCAATTTGAATATATGTTTGAGATTATTTGCAATAAATCGGTGAAACTTTCGAATTTGCATCTGTTGAAGACGATTTGAATTTTGGAAATTCAAATCATATATAAGTGCTTATCATTCGATTTTACAGTATACTCATGATAAAAGCAGTATGCTTACATGCTTAACATTAATAACTTTTATGTTGCGTAACATTTGCATTTAAATTAACAACTGCAATTATATTTAATCGGACACATTATCATCTTATAGCCCTTATTTATATACTGATACATTTCTTACAAAAAATTAGTTTACAAGATAATTTTTTCATATAATGGCAATGAGCTTCGTTATATATTTATACTGTATAAATTTTTGAAATATTGTTTCAACACAATATGTATTTTGAAATGTGTAAGAACTTGCTGATTGTGATTCTTTGAAAATTCAAAAAAAAAAAAAAAAAAAAAAAAAAAAACCAATTATATATGTGAAATAATAATTCATTTTTCTAAATTTCAGTTCATTCCCTAAGACAATTTTTTATTACTTAATTGAATCATTTTATATTTTCTTAGAACTGTGCTGCTATTTCAGATTTTGTATAGTTTTTTATGTTTGCTCCTTAATTAAGAAGAAGAATTTATACTTCAAATGAAAATTAATTTCAGTTTACTTTTTTAAATGTATTTGATGCTGATTGGCAAATCAGCTCTTTAAGAACGACGTTTTAGGAAACGATTAAGTGTTCGTTTCAATGTTCGTTCAAATGTTCTGAAAATTGAAAAATTAATAATTGTAATCAAAGTACATTGAAAAATTACCGATTCTTTTTTTTTTTCGAATGACTTGCCGTTTATAATATGAAGTTGTATTATCTTTTAACATAATTTTAAGCAAGTGTGCATAAATGATAAATAAAACTCTTATAACTTTTAATTATATATATCAAAATAATTCTAATTAAAAAAATAAATGAAACAAGATTGGTTAATGAAAATATTTTTATCAAAAATAAAAATTAGGATAAAAGTTAATTACGAAAAGGCTTTTCCGCAGTTCTAGAATAATGCAATATTGATAAATATAATCAACAATAGCTACAGAATCAAGAAGTAGGATTAATAATATGATCTACAATTATATTTATTATCCTTTATGAAGAATATTTTTGTAATTTTAAAAGATTCTAACTTTTTTTTTTTCATTCATTCATTTTACAGATCTCCTGTAGAAGAAAACTAATCTACCTTAGGCATTAAGGACGATAAATTTGATGATTAATTTAATCTCCAATGACATAAATTAAGAAATATTATTTCTTTTTGATTTTCCTTTCTGTTGAATAGATTTTCATTTTTACCTATAGATCATGATATGAAATAATAATTAAAATTCGCGTACAAAAATGTCAGTTACTTCAAATTATTAATATGTTAACAAAGTAATTACTAATACTTCATCAAAAATGTAAAAACCTTAACATTGTAATCTTATTCCCTTTGGCTAATTGTTACACACAATTAAATTTCAATTATTCTGGGGTAGAATTTAGTTATTATTTCCTAATTTTTAATTTTTCATAAAATATTTATGCTATTTAGTTTGTTTTTTTTTAAATCAAACATAATAATTAACTTATAAAATATAATAGATTGAAAATAAATAATTATTTATGTTAGAATAATTAATATTTGAGGAAAATTAAATAATTATTTTACTTTTGCTGAATTGAAAAGCTTATATATATATAAACACTAATTATTTTTTATGAAGAATTTATTTCCCAAGAGCATTTCACTTAAGAGCTTTTCTCTTCTTTAAACTGGGAAATTAAACTAAAAGAAATATTTTCTTTAAAAAATATTAAAAAACCAGTAATATTTAAATCTTCAACTAATTAAATTACTTTTAATCTTATTATATTTTTAAAGCAATATTTTTGAAAAATCAAGTACTTTAATTATAATTTATAAAAGGTCAGTTTCCTCCAAATTATTTAAAAAAAACTAATATCGAAATCTTATAATTAACTTTGTATATAATATAATAACAGTAATATAATTATTTAATATATATATATATATATATATATATATATATATATATATATATATATATATATATATATATATATATATATATATATATATATATATATATATATATTATATATATATATATAATAATCATAATTAGTAACTCTATCAATAACTTTGAAGTTGAGATAGTTAGAACAATGCTTATATAACAATAAATTCAAAAAATGAAATCGAAATCTCAAACGAAATTTGTAAGCGATTCAAAATGCAGATAAGAATTGATGAAATAACGTTGGTTGCGGGTGGGATTGGGATGATGAGAACTGAACTTAATACGAACTGAAATATAAAACAGTAAAAACAATGGAAAGAAATATTTGAATAAAAGAGTGAAGTATTAGGAATTTAGAATTAAAGAAGAAGTCAAAAATGGCTGAAAAGATTAATGGAGAACCAGTGAGAGAGTATTCAGTTGAACAGAAAGGTTAAATTTTCCAACAGAAAATGGGATATAAAGAAAGGAGTAAATCATTAGGAATTCTTAACAAATGAATAATTCAAAAATTATTAAAAAAAGATGGACAGAGAATACGTGAAAGTACAAACAACTGTTCTGTTAAAGGAAAATTCTTTAAACAACGGAAATAATAATGAAAGGAACTAATTTTGGCAACTGGAGACAAATGAAAAATTCAAAAATGACTTAACAAATGATAAATAATCAATGAAGGATTTAAGCAAATTATTTAGCTGAATGGGAGTAGAATTCCCCAAACAACTGAAGGAAGAATGCAAAGAGCAGAGAGAATCTTCAGAAATTTAGAACAAAAGAATTAAATAACGGCCGAATGAATGGATGGAAGTCAGTGAACAAATAAATGAAAAATTCAGTTGGATTGAAATAAAAACTGAAAACAATAAATAAGAATTGTAATGCATTATAATTATTTATAAAGTCGAAAAATGCTAATTTGATTTTTGCAATAGGCCATTTCTCAATTCTTTTTTATTGTATCATTTGAATGAATCATTCTTTTTTATAGAAACGTATTCTAATTGATTCTTATAATTATTTTTATCTCCTCAGATTCTTATGTAATGCACAACAACCATTAAACATTCGCACAATCTGTTGGATTTACGGATTTTTTAAGAATCTGATTAGTATTCAGAGAAAATATTGTTAGTCTCTCACATTTAATATTAGATTTTGAATTTTTTATGCTTCTCTATTTCAGAAAATGTTTTATTTGGTTTAATAAAAACTATACGCAAGTTTTTAAATCATTATATCATCTTTAAAATATATAAAAACAGTTTATTTATTTTTTTTTTAAATTAATGATAATAAAACTTTTTTCTTTATTTCCTTGTCAGCCAGCTGTTTCTTGGTATCAGGAAATATTTAATTTGATATAATAAAATCTATAAGTTGTCTGTCAGATTATATATATATGATATAACCTATTAATTTGATATTAACTGCTTCCTTTAAAATGAAAGATTATGGCAAAGTAATCTGCTTTGCTTCTTCTTTAGCAGTATTTCCATGTTTTGAAAATATTATTTTTTATTTCATTCAATAGAATTAATAAATAGATTTGTCAAATTATTTCTTTAAAATTGCTGATTTGGCAATTTAATTAATTTTACAACAATTGAAGATATCGAGATAATAATTCGAATTTAAAATCATGATATTTTCTCAAATTATTGTAAAGATAATAAAATTTTCTACTTTATATTTTTCCCAAGGTGTCAGGAAATTTTTTATTTGATTTAATTGAATTTATAGGTTGATTATGTTAAACCATGATATTACCTTTAAAAGTATAGGAAAACTTTTCTTCCTTAAAAATTAAATATAACAAAACTTTTTGCTTTACAATTTTCTGTGATCCTTCAATTTTATTTTCTAGTTAAAAGTTTTCGTCCTTCCAGATTCATTTAAGATATAGCTCACTTACATTTTTTTTATGATTTATTTTTTACTTCTGTATTTTTCATATATTCATTTTTGGCATAAGTATTAATTATAATTATTTAATTTCACAATTACAGCAATAATCTTTTACATATATATACTACTACTATAGTAAATTATAGATTAGGTAACAAATAAGCTATTACTTAAAATAAATTTAATAAAAAAAAATGATGAATTTATAACAAATGAATAATTTGTAAAAGTTAGTGCTCCTCGTAGCCTCAGATACATTAATTCTGCATATAAGTGAAATCTATTAATTTGATCAGGAACAAACAGGACATAGATTTTGTGCGATTTTCATCCTAGGAATAATCCATTCATCTTTTAAATTATATCTCATGCCTTGCTGATAGCAGCAAAAAATAATTCTGAAAAAAATATTTATATACATCATTAGATGTTCATATCTCTTTTTTTTCCAACTTTTTCTAATATGTTTACCATATTCTTTAAATTCTGAAAATAAGTTTATGATGTATAATAATTTTTACGAAATCTATCCATATGACTCTATGAGATTTGTCGTTTGAAAATAATATTTTTTGTTTTACATTACATTTTTTTGTATTATAATTAAATATTATTTTAATATATCTTCAGTGACTATAGATAACTCCGTTTGGGAGAATTTGGCTATAGATTGTCTCGCAATTTTGAAGTATGAATGTATTAATTTGTTTTTCGTTATGTCTGTAAGTATTTTAATCGTGATATTAATAGAAAAAGTAAAATATACGAATATTTTAGAATCTGCAAAAAAGATTCTCCGTTCATTATGTTCTAATATATATTTTTAACTTTTGATAAAATTATAAAAATGATACTTCTTTTCTAATATTTATTAAAAATATTTCTGTCAAAAAGTATACTTAACATCATTGATTCTAAAGAATTTTAGATTTTCTTCAATCAAAAATTGTACAGTAAATTACTTTTATCAAAATTTATACTATGTATATATAAATGAACCGACTCTAACTGAAATTCTGAACGAAATTTTGACAATTACAAAATAAATGCTGAATTATTTTTTAATTATTTGAAAAATGTTTGTGTTTTTTATGATATTTACTTATATTAAAGATAACTTTTTTGAAATGGATAAGTAAATAAAACACTGCGAATTTCTCACGACTTTCTTAACTGTGACACAAAGATTGATTTAACACACACAAAGATTGAAGTTTTGTGAACCTAAATAGTTTTTTATGATAGAATAAAAAAATATTCTGCAATGAAATTTGAAAGAAAAAGGTTTTAAAAGAAAAATGAATAAACGTTGCTTCCAGAAATATAAAAGTTATCAGTATTAACCAAGAATTTTCCTTATTTAGGAATTTATGACTTATTTTTATAAAACTTTTTACGACGAATATCATATTTACTTTCTTTACAAAAGAAATATATCTTGGGACATTTAGTTCCAAGAATATATTCAAATCCCTTTTCTCAGCTCTTTTATATTCAGTCAACAGAAGACGTTATGAAAGGGGAAAAGATCAAACTTCGGAAAAATTCAAAAAGAATTTCTGAGCTATTTCCAATACATAAATTCATGACGTCAATCCATTGGAAAATCTCCCCCAAAAAAGATTGCCTTTTGATAGTCTATTTATATTTTTCATTTCGCCAATAAACTTTCCTGTTCATTTTTCTGAAATTGGAAAAATATTTTCCTTTCTTTGGGTATTTTTTTTTTTTTTCATTTTCTTTCCTCATATCGTTCAATGAAATTGATGTCGTAAGCATCTATTTTTATTAAATTCTATTTTATTTAGGAAAAGAAGAAGGAAAATAACTGATAATGTAATTTAAAATTTTTTCATTTATTTTCACTTATTATAAACATGTATATTTAAAATAACTGCTATGTTAATTTTCTTAGGTAAATTCAAGTAATGTTTGAGTTATTTATGAATTTGAATTTAATCTAACTAATCTTCATATATAAGCGTTTTCCTGTTATATATATATATATATATATATATATATATATGCGTGTGTTGTGTGTGTGTCAGAATAACTCCTAGCATTTAGAACAATTTTAATGAAAATATGATTGATAAAATTGTTATCATATTTTCGTTGTAAAAACATTGTTTATATTTTCATTCTAATATATCTAAACTAATAATTACACTCAAGGCATAAAAGTATAGTAAACTATTTAGTTCCCAATTAGTTAATATAATATAAATTAATTGGGAACTAAATTTAATTTTTATAGTACACTAAGATAAAATGTTTCATAAATAAACAAAGGGTAATATCAAGATAAAATAGTTTAGATGAGGGATGGCGAACCAATGGCACGTTTGAAAAATTTGATGGCACACACAAAAACATTTTTTATAAGTTATCTTTTTTGATAGAAATGAGTTAAAAATTATTAATCTACACTTAATTTATAATTTATGATATAAATTTGTAGTATTGAGTATCTATCTTAGCATGTTAACTAGAACCGTCAAATTATACATTTTAATAGTAAAATATCGCATGAATTCTCTCGAAGTACATGAAGATACGGAATAGATAAAAAAATTTTGTTCATCCAGTTTCGCATTTTAATGTTTTTGCTGTCGCAGCGCTCGAATCAGACGACAGACTGCATTAGTCAATTTTTGTAAGCCGTCTTCTTTGAAACATCAGTGACTTGTTAAAAATATAACCGTTTATTTTTAATAAATATATTGTTATTTTCAGGTAAATATTTTTGCATATTTTATATACTGCATTCGTTTGCATGAACATATTGCGTCAAGACTGACGTTTTAACCTCTAACAACCTTAAAGTATTAAACGTTACTAAACTTATAATTTATTTTGCTTATTTTTGAACAGTAAAATATTTTAATATTATGAGAAATTATTTTACCATTAAATCAGTGTAAAGTATAGAAAAAATTCTTAAAATTGCTTTGAATTAAAATATTATTTATTATTTTCATGTGTTGGCAATATTTTTAGCATTTTAATATGTGACAAAATATGTTCTTGCAAACGAAGGTTGAGTAAATTATTTGTTTTATAATAATACTATTAAAAAAATATATTTTTTAGAATTTACTATTATGACTAGTTCAATGAAGAAATCGAAATTATCTGAAACATGCAGTAGGCGAGAATTTCAAGCTTGGTGGATCGATAGATACGGTATGATTGAAAAAAATAGTAAAGCAATTTGTATTTTATGATCTAAAACATCTATAGAACATCTTCAGTAAAACGGCATTATGAAACCAACCATAAATTTCTTCTCGATTGAAGTGTAGAAGAGCAAAAGGAGTATAGTTCACTTGCCTTAAAAAATAAAAATACTCAAACTACTTCTTTAATGAAATATATTGGAACTCAATCAAACACCACTGCTGCTAGTTTCAAGTTTCAAAAACTATTGCTCAAGATATGAAACCTTTTAGTGAAGGAGAATTTTTAAGGGATGCTTGGCTGCAGTGTGCACCATACTTATTTGATGATTTCGAAAACAAAGAAAAAATTATCCAAATAATTAAAGACATGCCGATAGCTAGGATTGAAGTGAAAGAGAGAATTTTGAAATTGGTGTAAAATGTAAGTTTTCAACAAAAAATTCATATAAAATCTTGTGATTTTATATCCATTTGCCTTAACGAGTCTACCGACGTAACAGGTTCTGCTCGCTTAGCTTTTTTTGAACATTTATTTGTTTAAAACAATACTAAAGAAGTGTTAATAAGTTTATCATTAAAACAATAACAAAAGGATTAGAAATTTGTAATGCAGTTATATATATAGTGGAAAAAAGAGAAATATGTCCTTCTAAAATTGTGACAGTTACAACTGATGGTACCTGGAGCTTAACTGGACGGGAAAATATCTATAAATTTATTTACAAAACGTGTTTTGGACACACAATTCTTGATTTTCATTGCATTATTCACCAACAAGAGTTATGTGCCAAACAGGTTTAAAAATGTTTGATGATATTTTGAGTTTTGTAACAAAATTAGTCAATTTTATATTAGCAAGAGCACTAAATAAATTTCAAGAATTGTTAAATGAAGTAAACTCGTCGTACAATAGCTTACTTTTATACAATAATGTACGCTGGTTATAAGCCGTGGAATGTTTTGCAAAGATTTATTGATTGTTTGGAAGAAATAAGATTATTTCTAAATAATTAGAGCATAATATTGCCCAATGCAATCAATTATTGGATGTAGAATGGCGAGCAAAGTTATATTTTTTCATTGATTTGTGTTCTCACTTAAATGAAGTAAATATAAAACTACAAAGTGTTAATAAAATAGTGATTATAATGTTTGACTTAATCAAAGTGTTCAAAGTCAAATTACAGAATTTTAATCATGATATTCTTTTAAATTCATATAAATATTTCCCGAATACAAAATATTTTTTTCCGAAAGTGAATGTCCCGAAAAACCAAATAAAGATTCATTAACGAAAAAATTTTCAAAGGTAATTCAATCCCTAATTCAGGAATTTTCTTCAAGATTTAAGCTGTTTAAAGAATTTGAAGAAACTTTAAAATTGTTTTATATCCTGATACAATACCATTTGAAAAATTAAATTTACAAGTTCTTGAGTAGTTAAATTTTAATGAATTAGAAATAGAATTAGTTGAATTTCAGTCAAGTACCATATGGAACCAAAAATTTGTTGGTTTTAAGAAATGATTTAGAAATTATTGAAAGTGATAAATTATTTGATAAAATAAATAAAATTGCAGAAGATGAAATTTTAATTACATTGAATTCATTTCCTAACACGTTTAATTGTTTAAAAATATTAGCAAAGGCAATTTTATCAATATTTTCATCCACGTGCGCATGTGAAGCTCTATATAAATTTTATTAAAAATAAATATAGGAATAGAATGACGAATGAGTAGAGCTGCATGCGTACTGCTTAAATTAACTAAATATGAACCAGATATTAAATTTTTATCATCTTGTGTACAGCAACAAAAATCACATTAAAAACAATTGTTTTTAACATGAATTTTATTTTCTAACATATTGTTTTTTGTAAATTATTGATTAGTAAAAAAATTTTTAAGAAGAATTGCTTTTATTTCTTTATTTAATTATACTTACTAATAGTTTCACCACGCTAATATTTCGAATGAAATTTTTTGTGGCACGTTACCTTTTTCAAAAAGAATTTTTATGACTTTGTGGCACGGACATTAAAAAAGGTTTGCCATCCTTGGTTTAGATTAACACCTAGAGATGTATGATTAAAGAAAATTTTATTCTTAAATTTTTCTATTACCTTTTTATTAAAATATAAGCAATTAATATCGTTTTCCTTTATAACTTAAAAATGAATCCAGTTATTGTTTGTTGCTGTTTCATTTTAAAATTGTCTACCGACTGAAACTAACTAAAAGTAAAACTTTAATTTAAAAATTGCTTAAATGATTTAACATTCTGAAATTAATGAAGTTAAAAAAAAAGTTTTCAACTTTTAATTGTTTTTTTTATACATATTGCGATACCTTTCAATCCATTCCAATATATATATATATATATATATATATATATATATATATATATATATATATATATATATTCAGAATTAAGAAAAGAAAAAGTTCTGTAATGTGTTTATGTGATGCATTGAAAAATTTTAAATATCTTCAAGAAAATAATAACGATCATTAAAATAAAGAAAAACCAACTAAAAGGGCATAACGAAAAAACAAAACTAAGCAAGAAAACTTTGTATGAGTATTACATATCAAATTTAGACTAGTAAAAGCTTAATTTGATTGAATGTTATAGAAAAATAAATTTAGAAGACCAGAAAATGGTTACTAACGGAAGATTAAAAGAGAGATTGATTCAATAAAATACCTCTATTTCGAAAATTGCTTAAAACTATTACCAACAGCAAGTCAATGCATTTAAATCTCAAAATAATTGAAGTTTAAGTATGGTAAGGTGGAGTTTGCTCAAAAAAAATACTTGTAATTTGTGAAATTTTTTTTTTTTTTTAAAGCTAAGAAAAAGGGGAATAACTCACTCTGCAGTTCTCCTACTCAAACTTTTATTTTCATAAGAGGTGAACAGGCATTGATTTTTATTCATATGAACGAAAGCTTGATTTTGAATATATTTTTCTTTAAAGACGATTTTATGTTTGAAGTAAATACCAATTTTAATTCATTCCTTGTATTTGGACAAGAGATTATTTGAAAAACAATCAGATTGTGAGAACAATTGGAGATAAATCTTAGTACCCAACAAGCAAATATCATACATTCGATTTATGTTACACTGCTGCCCACCGTAAATAGCACACTCTGAAGGAAGCATGCAAATAACATGAAATTTGCAACATACATTAGCGGAAGTATATTAATCTATTTTAAATAGAATTCATACTCAATGGATCCAAAAAAACACATTCTATTGATAATTCCTTCACATACTCTTAAGGTTTCTACATTACAAGCCGCTTGTTATGTCTTCCATGAATGCTTTTTTGCACTGCTATACTTTTTGATCATTTTAAGCTTATGCAATAATAGTTGTTCGAAACTATTAGAGCCCAAATCAGGTCTAGATACAAGGAAGCATGCTGGTGCAACAACAATGGGAGTTGTTCAAAACACAGATTAAATGAAAGGGGATTAATACAATGATTGCATTTCAAAAATCAAATTGTAATGATGTATGAAAAAAAGAGAAAATTTTCCAGTAAACTTTTTAGCGGTAGTCTGCTAATCTTCATTTCTTGAATATCCACATCCAGCTGTATAAAACTACAGTTTATTCCACAATCCATAAACGTAATATATATGATATAAAACTTAAAATATATGCAAATTATTAGAACTTTAGCGCAGACTCACATCACTCGCGCCTATGGCGCCAATTCAAAGTTGAGGCTTGGAGATTTCGACGGTTTCAAGTTTGGCCATTGTGTTTTCCTTGCGGTTTTTATAAAAAAAAAAATGCCTCGTAGGAAAAACGATTATTTTTTGATTAAGTGTCCGAGTTATACAGAGAAAGGACAGTGATCTACCGAGATTGTGGATTATCTTTCAGGGAAATCGTTAGTCGTGTTGGAAGAAACTTAACAACTGTAAGGCGGATATCCGTCATATTTGATCGCATCCACCTCACCATTTCACACTATGACAGGCAAATTGTGCACATTGCAGTGACGGATTGCTTAGCCACATCACGAACCATAGCACAGCACAATCAGTCTGTAACGCATCATCCAGAGACTGCGTGTACCATTCGACGTCGTTTACAGCAGAGTGGTCTGTCCGCAAGACGTCTATTGCTTCCTCTACCCTTGAAGTAAAACCACAAACGTCTCCGCCACCAATGGTGTGATGAAAGAAAGATGTGGAAGGCAGAATAGAATGAAATTTCTGACGACGAGTCTCACTTTACTGCCGAGTCACGCTTTTGTCTGTAACACCACGACGGTTGTTTTAGAGTCTGGAGATACCGTGAACGGCGGATGCTCAACAGCTGCGTTATGCCCCTCCAAATTGGTCCTGGACCGGGTATTATGGTATAGGGCGGTATTGGATATCACTCTCGCGCTCCTCTAGTACGCATTGTCGGTACTTTAAACAACCAGCGCTAATCTTTGCAGTGTAGGATCCAGTTGTCCATCCTTACCTTCAGGGCTTGCCCACAGCCATATTTCAAATAGATAATGCGTGACCACAGGAGGCACGCATTGTCCAAGAATTCTTCGTGAATCGCTTGATTCAATTGCTTTCTTGGCCGGCTTGATCTCAGGATATTTTGCCGATAGAAAACATATGGCCAGTGGTTGCTCAACGATTCACCCAGATTACATCTCCAACTGCCACACCAGATCGACTTTGACTATATGTGGAATCTGTTTGATCTGCTGTACCCCAAGAGCACATCCAAAGTCTCTTTGAATCAATGCCGAGGCGTATGGCAGTGGTGATCTCCTACAATGGCGGCTATTTTGACTATTCATTTTGGCGGGAACCACACTTCAGAGAAGCCTATAAGTTTGATTATTTGATTATAGGCCAACATTTTATCTACAAAATAAATTATGTTCTTGTCTTTCTTGGTGTTGCCATTTGGGTGGCCAACAGTGTAATAGTTCACTAAAAATGAATCAGAATTACTCTTTCTTTTTTAGTTTGCATTATGCATACGATTGTCTAAAGATATGATTTTTAACATTTCAAAATAAAATTAGCTATAACACATCCCTCAATAAAGAATAATACAACGGTTAAAGGAATTTAATTTGTATTTGAGTAAAGTAGCACGCAAAAAATACTGTAAAGAAAAGATTGAAAACAATACTTAAATATAATATAAAGATGCAGTTAATAAAATAGCAACAAAGCCGCTATTATGCAAAAATTTTATTCAGTTTATGTGTTTAAAAAAATATGAAAAGACAGGAAAAGTTCCATAAGTTTATTACAACTATAGGAAATGAGAACTGCAGATTAGTTTTACATGTAAAATAAATTTGATATTAACCAATCAATATTATGGACACATCCATACATCCATGACTATAATCAATGTTTCAGTTTTTAAACAACTTGTACTTTATAATAGTATTTTAAAATAGTTATTTGTGTTTTTAATTAAAAATATCTTATTTTAAAAATTGCATTCGATACATTACGTATTTAACATAATAACACTAAGCATTTTCACTGGCAAATAAAACATGTATTAGATAAATCTGGCACATTGTTTTAACAAATTCTCATGTGATAATTCAAAATTATACAAAAATGAAATAAAAAACTCACCTGTATAACTATTAGACACGCCTTCAAGAATAATATACAAATTACAATAAAAACATCAGATAACGCTGATAATAGGTCACACTGACAAGAATATAAGATATGTAAAGAATGTGGCAGGGAAGTATAGTTCATGAACATTCTATTCCAAGTGCCATGAGTGAATAAATCTGACACAGAAAACGCATGTGGGGGACTTATTACGCGGTGGAATTAGCCGCATGGAATGTGGGCGTACTCGAATGGGAGTATCCGAGGAAATTAGAATCTCCAAAAACATATCATTTTTAGGGTTTTGCCACACTTCCAAGTTGATGCAAGTGTCAATAGATGTCACCGTGCACGTCACTCTCGAATTTCAAACGCCGAATGAAAACTAGTATTTGGTAATAAATGCCTAAAGAAGCAGACAGAGTACAATATCCATCAGCTATCTGCAGTTATCTCGTCAGTTATCTTACTGATATCACAGTTTTAAGACAAACCATGTGTAAGCATTTGGGTAATATTTGTGTATGTACTCTCAAATGTGTTCCGTTCACGGCTACTCGCCAGCGATTATCCTGGAAGAGAATATGCAGTGTATACGTGAAGCTTTCAAATGAAGAGAGTTAGTTATCCGTTGCCACCAAGGTAAAATAACTGAAAGACACAGTTATTGTGGTGTAGAACTGCTCATATGGAATGCAATGCAATTATACTAGACCTTAGACTGCATCTACATGTTCAAATCAAAACCATGACAGATCACATTTACGTAGACGTCATTCTAGAAAGACATGTACATTTGCTTATGCACATTATGGGAACATAATTTGTGTTTATGGATAACATCACTCCTTACTAAGCAAACATTATAAATAAATTCTTTCAATCTGAAGAAATCACCTATAGATTCAAGTCAAATGAGAATGGTTAACATTCTCATTTGACTTGAATCTGATGGAGCTTGTAAGGGACATGGTTAACTGATGAGTTGCAGCCCATCGACCATTTCCTGTGTGGGTACCGGAACTCCGGAGAACACTTCTTGCTGAATGATTAATCTTCTCCTAGATTAACTTTATAAGTTCATACTCGATATGCCTATAAGCATTAGACAGACTGTATTTAACCGCCTGGTAGGTATGCTATGTATTGACCCTCATACCAACCATGTAATATTATATTTTAGAAAAAGAACATTTTTTACAACTGCTCTAACGATTACAAATCATAGGTGTTATGAATGGTATTATGCATATACTTTTTGTTCTTTATTTTTTATTTAATAAATGGACTTTATGAACGAATCACATTTTTTTTGTTTTGTTTTTGAACCTTTATTTGGTGGAGCTAGTATTATCCATAATTTAAAGACATGAGGGTAAATGTGTTTTCAAAATAGACATATTGCCAAAAGTGAAAAAAGGGAAAGTTAATCAGGCAAACAAACATTTTAAGATCTTCGAATTACTTTCTTTGGTAACACTTAACTGTAACATGCTTAGCACAGTTAAAAAGCTATCAAAGGCAAGATTATCTTGCCTTAATAATTGTGGTGACGAGACAGTTCTAATGAATGAATGCTGCTGCAAAATCCCTAAGCATATTTTCATTCATAGAACATTCACAAAACATAGAACTAGTGATGACTCACCTCTTATAAATCTCATATAATTACAAGATATATATAATTGGCTTATTTTTAAGCATTTTTAACATCTTTCAGTCAAATAAATTTTTACAAATCATGAACCTATTAAATTATTATTATTCATCCGTTTTCGAACTGCCAAGTCACTCATCCTCTTGACAGTAAGAATTTGCTTGTAGTTCCACTCAGGCTGATGCTCCATGTGAATCATAATTTCTCATATTCATTAGAACTATTTCATAAAATTAAATTTTCAATCAAAGATCTTATGGTTAGGATAAATATTTCTTCACTTAAGCAGTTGATAAAGTTATACATTGTTGAGCAAAATTTAAGCAACGTTTTACATTTTAAGTAGATATCAATGAAATTGTGAAAAGGGGCTCTTGCGATCAGCGCAATGAACAGTCAATTCAAAAAGGACGTAGAAAGTTTTAATTTTAACTATTTTTTTTTATCATTTATAGATGTTTTTTCATATTTAAAGCAGTGACTTATTGTTTTAAAATATATTGAGCAGAAAATTTTATTATTCTAAAACTAAATTGCATAAAAGTTTAGGTAAATAATAGTATCTTACAAAATACAGGATATGGAGTAAACACTGATTTTGTTATTTTATAATGCAAAATGATAAAATATATTATTTGTAAAACTAATAAGCAAATGGTATACATAGAATCATTTAAATTAATATTTTCCATACATTTAATACAGTTAGCATCAAATCAAAACAAAACATAATATGTGACTGCAAAATTAATGTTAACAGAAATAGAAAAAAATGTTAAAAAAGCATAATTAATGCCACAAAATTTAGCTAGAATATATATCCTTTCTCCACAAAGTAATATAAAATATTTCAATAATGGTACACTATAAAAATGCTGATATTTAACAACAGCCTGCTTTATAAGTCTCTCCTTCCAACTTTATTGTTTTATTATTAACAATATCTTTTTTGTATTTTTTATTTTTGATCTTCGCTTTATATGCAGATGAACTGCGGCGGATGCTTTGGTTGATACGCTGTTTGTCCATTTTTTCACCAATTGCTATTGTTGTGATATTACCGCCTTTCAGACTTTGGGTAACAGCATTTCCCATATTAAATGTACTAACTGCTGCTAAAACACCCATTTCTAATCTCTTGCGAGAAATAAAAATGTCTTTGGGGCAATTTTGCCAAATAACACTATGCAAGCTTTCGTTCGCATTTTGAGTATTACCAGCAGTGCAACGGTTTAATAGTTCATCAGATGCTAATCGCTGATAAACTGGCAATATTTTTGATAATACATTTTCATTTATGAAAGTTTTCATCTTGCTATGGCTTTGTGCTTTAACCTTCTGTGCCAAAGCTCGATTGTAAAAGCACCAAGAATCTTTTCCTGCAGGACACTTAGAATGTTTCGGTTTTTCATTGGTAGAGCTACAATGTTGCAATGATGCAAAGATGGCAGTTTTCATAGTAGTGATATTGGGAGCATTATCTTTAATAGCTTTTCGATAATAGTTCGTTAACCGAGATATTACCCCTTCAGTCAAATTTCCTTTTTTTTTACCTCCCAAACATTCTCCTTTTGCCTTATATTCTTTTACTTTATTCCGTAGACCAGTGCCAAGTCTTTTTGCTACATGATTTATACATTCTTCTTTTGTGATTTTAAAATCACCATAAATCTTGTTCTCGTTTAAATATACGAATGTTTTGGAATCCCCATCTGATAAGAGACTTGTATATCGCATTCCACACAATTCAATTGATCTCTTCCAAAGTATTCCAGCAGCAAACATTTCCATTGAATTCGATGAGCCTTCATAATTTTTATCACACTGGCCAGAACTCTTATGTCCCTCATACCAAATACTAAATTCAGCTGTATGGAGGCCCAAATCATGTTGCGAAACTTCACATAAATGGCAATACTTTGAAATAATTTCAAAGTCAATAACAATGCCAGTTAATATATCTATTACACAGCCAATACCATAAAGAGAACTATGGCCTCTTTTTTGCCATGTTCCATCATAGGAAACACAAATGTCAATTATTTCTTCATTGCATAAATTTGGATTGTGTTTTACGTGTTCTTCGAACACTGTTTCCCGAGACAGTTTCAAAAGTTTTTCTTTAAAAATTTTCCCTTCAGAAACTAACTGTGATAAACATCTATCAAATGTTTTTTTGTCCATGGAATGCAATCCTAGCATCATGGAAAACTTTTCAATTGCAGCATGTCCTTTTCCAAAACTTAAAAATGCTTCTACAATATTCTTATTTATTTCAAACTTTCTTTGGTTTGGTAACCGAGGGCTAGAAAATGCTTTGCTACTATTGTAATTACATGATTTACAGTAAACATTTAGCTTAGTTGAAAATCCAAATTCACTGGTTTTGTTTACAGATAATGAATGTTCATCACAGTGTTCACACTTTAACCCTTGTAAAAGAATTGGCCAAATATCATCAGATACAAATGTATAACCAGCTTTACTTTGAAGATTCAACTGTATGACTGAAAAGATCCAATTTCTGTTTACTTTTTTGGTGTTTCCATACAGTTTGATAATTGGTTATTCTCATCATTGCTGCAGATCAGATTTTCGGTTGTAATTGACTCCTCATTTCTCTGTTTATTAAATCTAGCTTTAATCCTTTCAACAGCAAGTTTCCTTTTCTTTGAAGGCCTACTTTTAGGTGCATGCCATCGAGAACTAACTTTATGCATATTATAAATATTCAAAAACAAAGATAAAGAAACTAATTTATAAAATACTACAGAAAACAACAGCAACAAATCCAAATATTGTAAATAAACATTACTACAAATACAGTTACAGTTAATTCAAATGTGTTGCCAATTAAATTAGAAACTTCAAATCTAATTTATGAAATTAATAATAAAAAAATACTTTTTGCTGCATAAAATATAAATATGAACTAAAAATTAGCTATTTTGTGTCAAGAAATGGGCGTGGTGGACCACGCCCACTTTCAATTTTTTTTTGTTTTGGTTTGCATAAATCGCCATAAAATCGGTTCTGATTATCGGATTTCCAAAATTTCACTTGCAAATGAAAAAAAACATTTGGGACTTTTAATTTATGGTAAAAAAATATTTTTGAAAATTTGGAAGATTTTTGTCAGTTTCAACGTCCCGTGTCCCCTTAATATTCAAAGATCTAGTAATAATGAGAAAAATTAATTCAAAGAGTTGTGGCCGTCGTTGTTTCTGGAAGCAACGCCAATTTGCTCATGTAGATACTTGTCGGGCAGACGACCCCACTAGACTCAGATTTCATGACGTGGCTGTGTGATCCATAAGTTCATGCAAGTTATTCGTTTATTTAATTGATTGTCAGTGATAGAGGACAGAGATCTAGCATGACATTCTGCACGATCATTTTAAGCCCATCGATTCCATATTCTGCAAATAATCATAAGATTTTGACAGAAGTGAGTTACATTATTACGATATGATAAACCGCAATAGTAGCCTATAACTCAATTGCAATCACAGAGAGAAATGTATTGATAAGCATATCCCTTTTTTAAGCAGGCCATCATAGAAACATCTTCCAACTGATGCGTTCAAATGCAATTTATGTATGAGACACCAGTCGCTGTTGAAAATTGGAGATGAAATTTAGGTTTTTGCCTTTCGCATGAATTTTGTAGAGATGAATGATAGGGAGTTTTCTGGTTTTCCTCATTTGTAACACCAGACCACACCCCTATGCCGTTAAACTGTGTCTACAACGCTTTATCAAAATGTTTCATATTCAAGCTCATGAATGATACTCTGTCAAATAATGTCTTATTTAATTTAGCAATGTGCATTTGATTATAATAAATTTATTTTTTATACCTTAATTCTTATAGTTATAGTATATTTGTAATTTCTCTTTCTTATTTTCTTTTTTTTTTTTTTTTTTTTTTTTTAATATTAATCTCAAAAATCATTATGTAAATAAAAAAATCCCTTTTCAAAAAATTAAAATTTAATCATCAATTAGAATTCAAATTAAAATTTAAGTTTACTCAGTTCTTTTAATTTAATTAATAGGTAAATTAAAAAATATAATTTTTATGTGAACTGTTTTTAAAAATATTCCACGAAATGAAAATTGTATTTAAACTTTGAGAAATTAAATATTTTCCACTTTTGTAGTAGAATAAATACGTTTATGCTTGTTAAAATGAGTATAAAAATTAAAAATTAATTTAATATAATTCGGGACAGAAGATAATATGAAATTTAGATTTTGTTAACCTTGTAAAATCAAATGCATATTGTAAAATTAACTGGATCTAGATGATTAATTTGGACAGTCAAATCAATGTTTCGAATTCTACGTAAACCATTACATTTACTCACATTGATTCAAGATTAATCTATAAATCCGGCTAGTTTGTGTTGTGGTCATTTCTGACCACATGCGGGGTCATTTCAGGAACTATTTCTCTTCATACCAAAATACTTCTGGGGCTCATACTCCAAATTGATAATGATTTGTCAATAAACAACATTCGTCCAAAACCAATCATTTGATCAAGACCAAAACAATGTGCACTCTATTTCAACGTTCAACAGACTACCCTTTTTGATTTGCACTGTATACTGAAGTCAATCAGAATACACACTTTTACTTTGTGTGCATGTTAAAAATTATTTCGAGTTGTTTATTAACGGGAAAAAAAAAAAGAAAGAAACTGCAGCTGAAAATTCTTGCTTGTTCTTATTCAATGGGCTCTGAAAAAAATTCATCAAGCATTTTGCTGTAGTAACACGTGGACGATTTTAATTCAATCAAAATATTCCCTTAAAATCTGTTTTCCTTTCCAGGAACACTTCTTAGTGTTTACTTGCATAAAAGCCTTCTGTGATTATAGTCTTCATCATTAATGCCAGTAAATTAATTTACCATGACATTTTCTGATCATTTTTTTTTCAAGATTTTTCAAAATAAAATTATCTAAAGAACTGAATATCATAACTGAGACGTTGAACAAAATAATCTTCTTCGAAATTTCTATTTGTCGATGTCTATTTGTCTTCGAAATTACTATTTCAAAATAAAATTATCTAAAGAACTGAATATCATAACTGAGACGTTGAACAAAATAATCTTCTTCGAAATTTCTATTTGTGCAGTTATATTCATTTTTTTATTCTTGACACTGATTTCCATCTGAAGTTCTATTTTTTCATATTTTACTTACATACACACATGTATGTATGTGTGGTCACGCACTGCTTCATGAACATAATGAATAAAAAATGCCGAGTTTCTGATTCAAATGTCTACAAAAGCAGAAGTACTTTTTAATACTGTTTGGCTGCTGACATCAAACTTTTAAATTGAGTTATTATCGCGATCAAATTATCAAAAGAGCAATATTTTAAACAGATTAAAAATCAGTACACAGATTAAATTATTGTACACAGATTAAAAATGCAATAAAAATCTTAGAGATTTAAGAACCTAATATGAATTGTATAAATAAAAAGCTTTTTTCACCTGAAATTAAAAAGAAATATTTTCTCCTGAATTCTAGAGAAATAACTAACATTCAAATTAGATTCTCTTACCCATCATTTTTTACCACCACTCACTTAATTTGTTTCAGAAACAAATTGCATACTAAATTTGCATATTTATTTTATGTAGGGAGGGCTATATTATTTTCTTTAAATTATCATAATAAGGCAGTCTTTTTGAAAATTATGCAAACGAAATTTTCTTTAACATGATTAAATTTTCTGTAACTTTATCGCTAAAACTTATAAAACAATTTAAGGGTGAAAATAAGAACAGATCAAATTGTACTTTCTTTGTCAAATGTAATTATCAAACTAAGATTAAGAAACTAGTATGATTATATTCAACATGTAGACGAATTTTTTACTTTCTTGTTAATATTGTGGTTCCTTCTCTCCATAAATTTATCCTCTGAAATTTTAGGAACTAAAAATTTTTTACTGTGTCTCAAATTGTTTAAATTGTTGAAATTGTTCAAATAAATTGTTCAAATAATTTAAATTATAAAACTTTGAATAGACAACTCAATTGTTTATTCAAAGTTTTATAATTTAAATTAATTCTCAATATCACATATTGGGGAAAAACTATAAGTTTGTCTTTTTTTAAAAAATTAAGTTAAATGAAATCGCGTTGCATAAGTTTTTATACCGATTAATTTTGCATATTATTTAGTTATTTCTCTACCGTCATTTTCTTAATACATTGGTTTATTCGAATTAATGTCAAGAAAGTCAAACACAGAAAAGATTAAATTAAAAAGCCAAATTTTACCTTTCAAACTTAATGAAAGTCCCACCATTAGCGATAGTAACCGTCTTTAAACACAAGTTAGAATTTTTTTTTTCTTTCCATATAATTAAATTTCCTCAATGCTTCACATTCCTTGCTTTGATATTCATATAACCAGTTTTCCAATGTATCAATAAATTCTAAATCATATTCGTGATCGTTTATTGATATTATTATTAAATGATTAATATGCGAATCACATGCAAATAAAAGCTGTTCTTGATTTCTCAACTATTAAAATATCGGCAACCTAGAGAATGCTTTTAATTTTTGTCTGAACTAAAATTTTCTGTTAGCTGTTAATTATAATTTAAATAAGATAATAGACAGAAATGTGTTATAAGAATATTATATATTCTTATACACACTAATCGAGTGAATGCAATCAAACTCATGAAAACTTATCAGAGACACAGTAAATGTAAGTAGTTACTTCTTTTATTACAATTAATCTAAAACAGTCTTACACTTGACTCAAACCTTCTATAACATGCGAATACAATTATATATATCTCATTTTTCAATGTTATAAAATGATTGAGGAGCGATTAATTCCATACAATTTTGCAATTTAACTGGGAAACTGTTCCAGACAACTTAAAAAAATATCTCTAACAATTTGTGAGCGTTATTGCATAAATGCAATAAAATACACGAAAAAAATCTACAAAAATTCCTAATTATTTTCTTACCATCTTTTATAATCAAAAAATCTTATAAAACACTGATTTTAAGTTTTTGAAAAAAAAATATTTTTAAAGTTTATCGCTATTAAAAAAATAACTAGTTTTTTTTTATTTAGAAATATACTTGCCTGTTATAAAAATCATTAAAATATTTTTATATTTTAATGATTCCTGACTTAACGCCAGATATTTTTTTAATTGTTTTCCTTTATGTAGATAACAATATTTATGTGCACATCCGATTTCATATGAAATGTAATGGTAGATAAATTAATTGTTCAGTTCTAGTTCTATAAATTGTTTTTATGATTTAATCGATTGTGTGGTGTACTGAAATTTGTTAAATAGTATTTTCTTAACGAAAATCAAATTTAAAACTTGATTAATGCATCTAGTGACTATTTCAAGAAAATTTGTTTTCAATTTTAATTATTTTAATTTTGTAACAGCTACAGGCATTTTTTTCATTTATTATTTCTCTATATATATTTTGATTTTATATTACTTTATTTACATAAATTATAGTAATAAATTACATTAAAAAATTATAAATTTATTTAATATAAATGAATGACTTAAAATACGTTATCACCAATAAGGATGGCAAGATCAATAATAATAATAATAATAATAATAGTTGAGGCTTGAAACTTTCTTATCACACTTGTAAATCACAATAATGAAATATTTGAATTCTGTTTTATATATAATTTAAAAACTGTATAATATATATTGTGTTCTTTACATACCAATTTTATGATTTTATGTTAATAGTTTGCTACTATCAATGTTTACATATTTTCCAATCAAATATATAACTTATTTCACACAACTACTTTTTGTTTTAATCTCTGATACATATATAAATGTGTATTTTTCAAATTATACTAACTAATAAGGAAATGACACCCTTCTTTTATTTAATCATATATGATATCAACAAAATATAATCTATTGTAATAAAGCAATATTATTTTATTATAAAATACGCAAACTATAATCAGGTGAAGAGAATATACATTTTAACAGATGGCAACAAAAAACATAATATTTATTTGTAAAATGAATGCAAGCTTAAGCACCTGAACAAAATGTAAAAAAATGCTATTGTATGATATGATGTAAAAGATGGAATTTGAAGTTGCATGTGTGATGTAAAATTTTGCAACATTTCCTTAAGTTTTTAAAAAGTGATAGTTAGGACTAAATGTTCATATGAATTTAAAATTTATGAATTAATTATTTTATTGCGAATTTTTTTAAAATTAATGCCATTTTTGGAATCCAATTAAAATATATGCACTTGCAGAAATGTTAATGTGTAAGAGTGGGTAAAAGTATAAGAAGTCTAGTCTTCAAATTTGACGTATGATTTTTCTTTCATATCAACAACACCAATATTTTAGTAAGAATTTTCGAAAACTTTAAATTATATTTATGAGTGAGAAGGAATAAAATCAATATGCATTTTTATACTGCTATGTTAACAAATAAATTAAAATACAATGGCTATTTTACTATTGGTCATCTCTCGATGATCTTAAGAATAGCTAAATTTTACTTATGAACTTTTATTCGAAAAAATAAAGAATTTAGCAAGTGAATATAGTATCCAAAAATAATTTTTACTGAAAACTAAAGGTATTTATAAAAACATTTTGTGTAGAATAATACTGAATCAAAAATCTATTACTGCAATCGGAAATTTTTACGAAAATGTTTCCAAAACTGATCAATTTTCTGGGAAGATTTGAAGTCCTGGTAATAATAGACATAATATTATGCAAAACATTTTGAGTAAAATGTATATTTACGCTTAACATTATTATTTTTTTGTTTTTCACTCACTATTAAGATCTTTTAATATTTCTATTAATTCTATCTATTATAAATTTTTGATCATTATAATTTTAAAAAAATTCTATATTAGGTAGCTAAATAATTCTTCTCCTTTACACTTTCATAATTGAAAGCAATGTTAAATGCTTCATGGAAAAATTCATACAGCTTGGCAACACAAGCTTGGTATACAATTCATACAGCTTGGTATACAATAAATTATGACTTGGTTTTCTTAAGCTTGCTTTTGCATGTAACAAATTAGTTCCTATTTAAACAGTCCCCGCCACAACGCATTTTTTCTATAAGTTAAATGAATAATTCATGAACAGCGATAATGATAATTTCGTTATCGCGAACGTGATGTGAAATTGTATTATCTTTAATCACATGTTTTAGTATAAGACAAAGTAATTTAGTCGGTGGAGATCAGATTAGATTAGAAAGAGAGATAAAAACACGTTCTGTTCGCAATTTCGCAAACAAGTTTGCTGTCTCTTTCAATTACTTTGTTACTCAATAACCTCATTTATTTAAACATCTGACATTGATCTTTTATTTTATCTCTTGTTAAGTAATAGCTTTGCTGTAGGAGGGGGCGTAGCTCAGATGGTAGAGCGCTCGCTTAGCATGCGAGAGGTACCGGGATCGATACCCGGCGCCTCCATATTTTTTTCTTTTAACTGAGTTTATTGAATTTAAAATTCAAACGCAAACTTTTGTTCATCAGTAGAAATGTTTTCCATTTTTTGCAATATTCAAAGAAGGTTTTTTTCTGAAATTTACAACTTACTTTAAACAGCATTTACTTCACAGAGAAATGAACATTATGTTATTTATTCATCATGAATGAAATTCTACTGCCAAGATTTTGAAGGATTATTGTTAACTTTAGAGATTTATAATTTGCTGATGTAAATGTTGTTAAATATTCTAAGATTTATCCAATTAAATATATTAAAAGAGTGATTTTAGACATAAATTTCCAATTCTCTATGATGTATGGATTTCAAGGTTTTTCAGATTATTTATAAATTTTTAGAACTAAAGGTAAGATTAGTTTTTAAGTATTTAATTAAATCAGTGTTTTTTCAGTTTTTAAATTTATTCACAAACAGATATGCTTAAAAAAAATATGAGAACATCAAAGGGGTTACGAAACTTGACAAGTAGAACCATAATGACAATAACTTTATGAAACTAATAATAAATTATCAAAATACTTTGCACTAGAGCCTCATACTGTGCGGTAACAAAAATATTAATTGATACCGGAATGAGGTCATAAGGTAAATTAATAAGTCTATGTATTAATACACTGCTCAAAATATATTACATCTGTCCCTTTAAGTACTTTTTCCTTTACTGTTGCCCCTTTAAGTACTTTTTCCTTTACTGCTGCCCCATTTTATCTACTTTTTTTCAATTAAAAAAAAAAGTTAAGGCACTTTTGCAAGACTTCGTTCAGGCTCCGAAAGCCATTTTACTTTTTATGGAATAATTTGACACGAAATGATGACCAATAAGGGGCAGCTTCAAACATAAAAGTTAGGAAATCTCATATGATTCTACATTATAATTTATAAGGCTTATAAAACTGAATATTTGTCAAATATATTTTGTAAAGAACAAAATAAAATAATTAGAAAACATATTATCATGAGGGAAAAATTTGTGAATAACTTTGCTTTCCTATGACATGCTTTACATAGACAAATTTGTGTACACAAATAATAATCATTACTAAGTATGATTTGTTTATTAGAATGCATGCTGAAAATAAAACTCAAGGATAAAAGAAGACTGAAAATAAAGAAAATTCCGAGTTGGAGATTATAATTTAACAAAAATATTTTAGTAAGAAAAATTCTACAGGGGGCTAAAATGCTAAAAAAGAAAATAGTAATAATGTTGACGTAAGAAAGGCATTAGTCTTAAGGGTAAAAGTTTTTCACAATCGGATATCCTTTCGGTCTTTGGTGATTTTTTAAACGCCTAGAGAGACACCAAGATGTGATTAACAACATGGCATCTACTCAAAAGATATACAAAAGATAGGGCTACTAGGATACCAGAAACTTTATTTTATCGCTAAGATGTTTTCCCAAAATTTTCACCAAACTAACGACTATTCGATTCTACACCGCACAAGTTTTAAGATTTAAAATAGACTGTTTACAAATATTGCAATTATTAATTTAGAATTCTATTAATTAATGGGATTGTTAAGAATTCAAATCGTCTTTCCGATTTAAACTAACCATAAAGTAGATGTTTTGTCGTGTCATTTTCATTTTGCTTTTTTTTCTGTTCTGTTATAAACGTATTAATGGATTGAATCAATGGCCAACGACTTCTTAAACCGATGCTTTGGTTTTTATATATAAAAATTGCGTTTCATTAACAAAATGAACTTCGATAATATTCTCAGACATTCGATTGTGAATTTCACGTTATTCCCTGTTTCTGGAAGCATGCAACTTGAAGCAGGTTGCAAAATATTATATTCCTATTTCATTCATATTTACTTTTATTTTTCAAAAATTAAAAGGCGTAAAAGAGAAATATTTAATCAAAGAAATCGGTGAGATTATAAGAGTAATTTCAACTAATTTAAAATTTTATTTTGTTCACTTTAAAGCGAAATTCATTGGAACATACATGAACATCTTTATGGAGATTAAATATGCCTTTTTGCTAGTAGAGATCTTGATAAATGCTTAAAATGTGTGAATTGCATTTACCAAAGTACACTTCAAAGATTAGACAGTAAATTTATAAATACTTCTTTCAAATAGAATACACATATACTGTCATCAAATTTTGAAAAACATTTAAAGGAAATATATATCAATCATTTTAACACATAGTACATTTTGCATATATTTGAAAAATTATTAAACATAAAATGTACGTAAAAAAGAAATTTACTGTCTCAAAGCTTTGTATTATAAGTTAAACATTTTAAATTAGTTAGACTTTATTATAACCAAAATTCATTTTTGAAATGAGAACTATAAAAATCTTATAATAATAATAATAATATATATATATATATATATATATATAATATATATATATATATATATATATATATATATATGCTTCTTATCATCACTTTTTTCTCTCAGATTTAATTATCCCTTTCATTATTTAATTTTTGGATAAAGTTCAAAATTTTGTATAATATGATGTTTTGTATAATATTGTGGATTCAATAATGTATACTAACTATTCAAAATATATATTGCTTAAAAACAACAATAAAAATTTGTCTTTATTCATTACATATGCAGCATTATCTTTATTCATCACATATGTAGTATATTTTAAGTATAATTTTTATCAACTATGCATTAGTTTAGTTTTATCTTATAAATAAGGTATAAAAAAATTTCATTTTTCAAAATGTAAATTAAATGAAATTGTTCATTTAATAACAAGATTTTGATTTAATTATTACTTAACATGAATTAACAATTAAGAGTTACTGATTTAATTTGCCCACAATGAGTAAAGAAGCAAGGTATTTACATATTGTATTAAGATTATCCTCGTACATTAAAATGAACATTAAAAAACTTTTTGAACAATAAAATATTGATAAATAATATCACAATATAATTCTAACAGAGGTACTTTGAGATAAGATATTTTATTATATGATTTGTGGCTAAACGGTACATTATGGGCCCGTTAGCTCAGTTGGTTAGAGCGTCGTGATAATAACGCGAAGGTCGTGGGTTCGATCCCCCACAGGCCAAATGTTAATTTGTTTTTTATTGTTAGAAATAACCTATTAGTTTTATAACTAAATTATTCTTGAATGAATCACGCGTATTTAATAATTTTTTACCTTTAATAATCATTAATTTGAACTTTTCCCCAGATAAGGAGAGTTATAAAATTTAGGAAGAGGTTTATATATTTTTTTGAATATAATAGTTTAGGAAAATAGATATCAGATAACTTTTTCAAATTTATACTAAACAAGTTCATATATATATATATATATATTTTAAATTTACGCGGGAAATGTTTATCAAATAAATTCCCTACCGAAGTGGAAAGTACTCACAAATATTTGCTATTTTTATTAAAATTAATTTCATGTATATTTTGCCCAAATTTAGCATATTCAAAAGTTAATTTTTATGAAATATAATACTTTAATAATACTTCCTATACATAAATATTATAACAGAAATATAATTAAATTCTGATATAATATTCATTTTATCAGAATATAATTCATTTAATGTATATAATTACTCAATTTTTCTTTTTTTCATGAATGCACTCTAGAAAGGAAAAGGTTAGCTTGCAAGATAACATTTTCAGCCAAAATTTGAAATCCATAAAATATATAACAAAAAATCACTCGAAAACTGAATTTTCACATTTATTATATGGCTTCACATGGTTTAAAGTATTTTTATTTGCCTCGTTTAAGAAATGAGAACTATAAGCAGTTTGAAATCGAGGATTTTTAGAAACAATCTCCGTAATTATATAATTTATTTTTAATATGTGGCCTCTTTATTTAAATATCTTCATTTCACTAATGAATCGATTTTCATTGGATGTTATGCACTGTTTATTTTTAAAACTGTTTATCAGGAATCCTAACTTATTTTGTAATAAACTTAAGAAAAATAATCCATTGACTTGTAGGATATCCTTTTCCACAAAAAAGAAATTTAACATGTGTTTAAAGATTTAAGATGTAATAAAACTTAACATAAAATTATTACGCGAAAAAATAGAGTAATAAGAAAATTACGTTAAAATTGAAGCTTCAAAATATTTCATAGAAGGTGCGAATTGAAATGAACGAAAACAACTTCCAAAAGCTACTTCGAAACTTGTTGGGTTTCTTTCCGAATCACTTTCTCCCAATGATCTAATTTACCTTTCATTTGATTTCAACTCTTGTTTGATGGTCATAAATTTCTGTCAGGGGGCGTAGCTCAGATGGTAGAGCGCTCGCTTAGCATGCGAGAGGTACCGGGATCGATACCCGGCGCCTCCAAATTTTTTTTTCCTAATGTATTAAATTTATATAATATTATATAATATCATTTGAGCCATGGTGTTGAATTATAGCGATATCTATTATCATTTAAATAATGCATTTTAATAACAAATTTGAGAAAACTATTGACAATTTTTGATAAAAGTATTTTTACCTTTGTTTTATTTGCTTTTGGCGAAAAATCTTGATTTTCCAATTTCTTGGCATATTTTAAAATTTTATTTGGCTGTTAGAATTAATTTGACAATCAAGATTTGTTATTTGATTAAAAAATTAAATAGGAATAAATGACTTTCAGAATAATCTCATGGTTTGTTTTTTTGTCTTAATGTCTATGTAAAAACTTAAAGCTAAAAAAAAATTATTAGAAAATTGTTAAAATTTCTCTTGTGTATAAGCAATTAATATATCCTTCTTAAATTATCTTTTCAAATTTTTGATTGAAACATTTAATTTTAATAATCCCACTAATTCTCAGAATTTCCTTCTTTATCAAAAGTTAACATATACCAAAATGTTAAACACTACAAAACAAAAATATCAAAAAACTGCACCACAATGGCAGGATTTTAAAAATTTTTGGTAGAAATTTCCTTTAAACATTATGAAACCAATAACTTTCAAATGAGAATTCTGAAAGAAAAAATTATTTTCACCTGTCAATTTTGTATTGTGCACCATTTGTCTGAGGGATGTAGCTCAATTTGTAGAGTACTCACTTAGCATGCGAGAGGTTCCAGAATCCATACCTGGCGCTTGCAATATTTTTTTTTTTTAGTTTTTTAAAAACTTCTTTAATTCTTAAATGTCTAAGAAAAAATTCGACCCTCGTTTTTGTGTGATTGTGATTTATGTGTTCGACTCCCAGTCAATCAGAAGTTCAAATCACAGAATGACGAATTTTATCAATAGCGTACTTTTGCCAAATTTATCTGAAAAAGTAACAATATGTAAGTGAATTCACGCATATGCTTCGATATTATTTGATGAAAATTTTTGTGTTCCATAATAGTATTTTAAAATTCAAGTACCAGATCAAATTTAATGAATTTGTAAAACAGAGTGAAGATTCAAATTTCTTCCTGTTAAGTTTTTATTTTTTCCTTTTGTTGTACTTCACTTTTGGTTAGGATTTGAGTTCCAATTCGATTACCAGCAGAACACATCACCCAAATTAGATTTACTTTATATGCCATCATCAAGTACATATTCAGCACTCCTTTTAAAAGATAAAACAAATCTGAGTATTTATTCTTTCAATTACTTCCCTTTTTAAATTGAGTAAATCTAAACTTTGTAAAAGTTAAACATTTAAACTGTTAAGTTACGTTTATAATCTCAAAAGATATATTCTAAATTTTATTTAGTACAAGAATTTTTTCCCTTATAATTCAGTTATTCCTAGGTTCTCCATATTTCTTAAAAAAAAGAATTATTAAATTAATACTTCTTAAAAATATTATTAATAAAATTAGCAATATATCATATTTCATTTAAGCTGAAAATCACACACATTTTATTTTATCAAATAAATATATCCACACGCCGACCGATGGTTAAGTGTGGTTGGCGCTCTTAACTCCTGAGATGTGGGTCCCGGGCTAGAATCCAGTTCAGGCATGAATGTTACTTTCTTTCTCTGTTCTCTCTGTGTTTCTCTGTCCTTACTTCTGTGATGATGTATTAATGTGGCCCACCCTATAAACGGGTTTGTGGTGGTATGGCGCGAGCAACGCTACTCACCTCCGTAACTTGGTTTACAGGTGACCGCTGGGTGATAAATGAGCAGCAGTTTCTGGCCTTGTTGTGGCATATAGGTGCGGCAATGAGTATATAAGCTTCGTCACACAGGTACCCGCCGTTAGAAAATATATATCAACTCTAATTTATATAGGAAAATTTAAAAGTTTGAAAATTTCGATTCAGAATGTTATTTAAGATATAAATATCTAAATAAAAATTAAAAAATAAAAATAAAATAGGTTAGTGAAAGTCTAAATTTTGAAAAATATAATTATTAGAAAAGATTTTAATAGTGATCGGAATAAATTTCAAAATATTCATTACTAAACGCGCACCATAAAATGAAAAACATTAACACCATTTGATTAAACCACTTTACAACCTTTTAGTTTACTCAGCTGACTATTAAAAGTGATAAACCAAGCAGGTGACACGTTACACACATGAAATTTATGTGATGTGCAAATGATTAGCTTTGTGTTCAAATTAAATATCCGGTAGTAGGGACACTTTCAATGTGTTTAAATAAAAAAAAATGATATGGCAAATTTTTCACTTATAATTTGATTTTGAATGTTGTTACGTTGGGAAAAATTATGATGATACCTCAATTAAAAAGTGTATAATTCTGAATTTGATAACGATAAAGTTGTTGCTTACCTAAATTCTGATTTTTCTTATAACAGTATTGCCACTCGCATTGATCCCCTGAATGTATGCAGAATATGTAATTGATAGGTACAATGAGCGTCAAAGAGTGCACCGTACTGGATCTCAGGTAAGCATTGTTATTAATGAATCAGAAGAAAGGAGCAGCTTCAGTCATGTGATTGTCAACGAACTTATTAACCAAAAAAACCTAAGCTGTTTCCAAGCTTATCACTGATCATGCCATTGACGTCATGGTTTCAGAAGAATCCTTGTGCTTATATTATGATGATAATTTCTCCCAGGGTCAGATGTATGGTGCAAATGCATATTCAAAGCATTCATTTGTCATTCTAAAATCGTCTCATCACCTAAGATTATCACTTGATGCATATTTCAGTACCTCTTTTCCATATTAAAGACATCTTGAGCCGAATGTTTCTGTTGTATTTTTACTTAATCCTTTATCCGGGAGTTCATATTTCAGCAAAATAATGAACGACGGTTCAGCGCTGCCGTTATTTTGCAGAAAGTCGTCGATACAGAAAATGTTTGGCTGCTGCTCAAGCCAGAACGTTCTCCAGACCTGTAACTACTAAGAAAAAACATATTAGTACGCCTCGTATGTCACTCGTTATGGTCGATGAAGCATAATTGTATGGAATCTGGGTACGCAGCTGTATATGTAAATGTCTTCCAATCTCTGCTTGATTCTCTCTCCACTCGTATAAATGCTGTTATAACTCCTTGAAATGGTTGTTTTGAGTAATGGTTTCTCAGAATTTATATTTTTAAGAATTTATTTAAAACTGAATTTTACTATTGCTTCCCAGTATGATGGATTTCTTAGATAAATATCCTCTTAATATTTGCATTTCTTCGTGTTGAAGTAATTTTAATGGTATAAATAATATATTTAATATATTTTTTACTTTATTTGCATTCATTGTAGTAATTAACATGACAGAAAGGAAAAAATATACATGCCATTCTAATTAGTACCACTTTTGGACTGAAAGAGTACTAAAAATATGTTCACTCTAACTGCATTTACTGTAAGTTGCTCAAAAAGAAAATCAATAAATGTAATTAATCACAGCTGCTACAGTGAGTATATAAAAATCATTTACCCCTAAAATTGACTTATATAATGTGGGACAGTTTTCCAGAATTCATGATCAAAACATTGTCATGATTTATAGATATAAGATTTATATTAACTTATCAGGGAGCTGTGATAAATTTTAAAAGGAAGATTATTTTCCCAAACAAATTTCGTTAATGATGTCATTGATAAAAATTTTTTGTCTGCTTTGGATCAAACAGAATTAAAAAGTACTCTGGAATATTTAACAGAAAATTAAAAAAAAAAATTATTTAGCTGGAAATTACTCAAATGTTTACCAGAAGTCCGTATACCTACATTCAGAAGCCTAATTGTATAACAAAGCTCTTTTTCAAACCTATTGCTTCTATTTTAAAAAAAATTTCCAATTATTTTAATGAAAAATTCAAAAAATGCTTCGATAACATAAATAAGATAAAAAAAATATTATTTATAATAAAATATATGAAGTAATCGCGCAATCTCTTTTTGTGTAATTCCTCTCTTTAACTGTCTATCAAAATTCCTGTGAGAGACCTTTGCAGGTATTATATAATAGTTAATAGAGAATATATATATATATATATGTGTGTGTGTGTGTGTGTGTGTATAAAGATGGATTATTTGAAGTTGAAAATAAATGTTATTTTATAGCAATTTCGGAAATTTGAAAAGAATGCATGAAATATCTCTTTAATAACATAAAATTATATATTTCAGTTATTTGTATAAATTTATTCACAAAATTTGAATAAAAAAATTTAAGTAAGCGTTTTTTAACAGAAGCTGAACATCATTTGCTTGATACAAAATTTTTTCAAAAAAATCTTTACAATCAGAATTATCTGTCAATACATTGAAGTCTCGAATTTTACCTGTTTTTCTGCATATCTATGAGGTAAAGCCTCATACTTTTAAACTCACAGTGATCTTAAAGATTCGTATGCAGATTTACAACAATTATTCAGTTATCATTGTTCATATTTTTAATTATTTTGTGGTTGTTGAAGAAAAGCCATTCGAACCTGAAAATGAAATATATTTCACAATAATTTGCATTTAAATAGAATAAATTAACCTGTGTAAACTAAAATATGTCCATGTGTTTGGTTATATATTATAAGAATGCCATTTAATGAAATCAAGCATTGTTAACGAAATTAATTCTCTCCGATTGAATTTTATTTGATTATTGAATTTTATTAAATTTTATTTGCTTTAAATGTTTAAAGTGAAATATTTAATTTTTAGCTATCAAAAAAAATTTTTTTTACACTTTATTCTTAATTAAATGAATTACTTACAGGTTAAATGCTTCAGAATATTTTATGATTTGAGCTTTTATTAGTCTTTATTTCAAATTAATTTTGTTTTATTCCAGTGCCTTTCTTAAAAATTTCTATTTAAGACTTAATAAAAAAACACAATCTAGGAAAAGATTTATTTCACTCTTAACATACTCTTTTTAAATGCTAAATATTAAAAATCAATTTAAAAATCCGGTCCAATAATGTTATAAATTAAATAATTAGAAATTATTAATCCCAGTAGTTGAAAAAAAGGAATGTTGGGTTACTTTTTCTAAATGACGCTTGCTAGAATTGTGATTTAAATAGTTGTATTTAACTATTTAAATAATCTTATAGTTGATTAAATAGTTGTATTTATAATCTTATAGTTGATTAAATAGTTGTATTTAACTATTTAAATATTTTGCTTTTAATATTGTCCCTCAAGAATAATATTTATTAATTCCTGAGAGGTTCAACAAGTTCCGTATTTTTATCATCTTTCTCATGCGGTTATTAGAATGGAAATGATGACTGTTAAAGTCTTTAAGTTAGAACTTTAATAATAATAAAAAAATATATATAAGGACTTTATATTTCTGAATCAGGAAATAGCCTCAACATTTACATTCTTACAGTTATTAAATGAATGTTTTTATAAAAATAAAATAAAAAATATCATTATATGTGTATGGTTTCCTTTTTTTATGGCTTTGTGTGAAAGTCTTAAAATCACTGGAGCATTAAATAAAATAAATGTCGTAGAAACGAAGAATGTAATTATAACATTATTTAATATTAATATATTTAAGAATAACTGTATGTTTTGATAATCTGAAAAATACAGAATATAGAAGAAAAATGCCACATTATATCATATCGTATTATAATGTGTGTGTGTAATATTATAATGTGATATATATATATATATATATATTATGGTAGTAATTTCTTTCAGAATTATGAAAATATAAAAACTTAAATTTTTAATTTCTTTGAGAAAGTGTTAAAAATTATCTTTTAATGAACTATTTTATCAAATCTATGTCTAACATTCGATGTACATTTGTGGTGAATTTCTAAAAAGAAAGATTTAACATCCTATTTTCACCGATTTCTATGCATACAGAAATACTTATTTTCACTTATTATTATCACTTTTAAGACGTATTTGTTTTATGTATGTAATTTTCTATATAAAAATACACGTATACACACAACTAACAGAAAGTCCATTCAGAATCTTTTCATAAAGTGCATGCATATCTGATTTAATCTGACAAAAATAATGTATAACTTTAAACAAAAGAAAAATATAACCACTTGTGTTTTAAACGTAAAATTTGAAAAAAAAAATAATTAATTCAATTAGAGTTAATAAGAAATATTTAAAGTTTATACTTATAATTGTTAAAATGATAGTTAAATTTAAATGTTTATGCATAAAATATTAATATAATCAATATAGAGAGATAGTTGCCAAGGAAGCGATGCAACTTTATTTTTTGAGAAAATTATCCATTACGCAGTGTAATCTTTTTTCATTCTAACCATTATATTTCGCTTTTTATAGCTAAAAGTTAGCTTAAAAGTTTGTATTTATAAATTTAAATATAATACAATTTAGTCATAGTTTTTATAAAGTTTATTCATTTAAATTAAATAAGTTGTATTCATTCAGACAAAGTAAGGGAAAGATTTTATGATACTTAAAAAATTAATTGTTAAATTAAATATTTAAAGTTTATTTTTTATAAATGAATTTAATATCTTTGCTTCCGTTTCTCTCTTTTCTTATCCCACATAAATCAGAAATAAATTAATATGACTCATAAATATTCGTTGTTTCAGATTTATAAATCATTTTTCACTAGTTTTTCAGACACCCCTATTTTATAGGAGATTGAACTTTTTTTTTCTAGAGCTCCATAAAAGCTTCTACCTACGATGGCGTACCTGCGAACTGATCCTGAGAAAGTGCCATGGCAGAAAAATCAAAGAGACCGGGAATGAGTGGCCTTCTGCTCCTGATCAAGGATATTGACGCTGGCTGTCGGACTCAAGTCTGAATACACCAAGTTTCCAATTCTCTCCCGTGAAGATTATCGAAATCATAGAGTGACTTTTCGACACTGTTTTCCTAATATCTGCTAGGTGTTTCCTCCGGTTCGAAATTGCTGCGAAACATTCTAGGATTTGGATTTTGGAACGTTTCAGACTTTGGGTTGGGATTTCTAAAATTCATCTGTTTTACAGCAGCCTTCCTTTTGTGTATCGTAATTTATCGAGTCAATTGTTTAAATAAATTTTTAGTCAAAGGGATTCTTAGCGACCGAGCTTACCTTAAGTTCTGCATCCCCAGGCTGAGTGCGCTACAATATACAGTTGCTTATGAATCCTTTTCGCAGGGCAGTACACGGTAAATGTAAAAATGTCTTACTAAGCCTTTGAGCATTAGGCTATCTACTTCGTGGTGTAAAACGTGATAAGAAGAGAAGTCTACATGAAAACATACTTTTTTATAAAAATAATTTTTTTTTAATAAAGAGGTATTTTAGATACTTAGTTGTAGGATAATTTACTTGCGGCTCAAAAGAAATGTTGTGAAGGGCCATATTAAAATGCCTATGTTCTATAAGCTGATATTCTCTAAAAAACGTTTTTTGTTATAAAATATTTCATAATATACTCAATGTATTATGAATATAGGATATCTTTCTTAATTTTTTTAACTTTACCGTGCTAAATATAGAGAATTCCTAAAGTGATTTAAAGAAAAGGTAAGAACTAAATTATCCTTACCATTTGAAACGCATTTATGAAGTGGTTGTTGTTTTTTATTTCGATTATTTCTTTTTTTTTTTTTTTTTTTTTCCTTTTACTTTTTTAAATTGCCGAAGTTTTCAAAATCTGAAATCCTGACTTTAACAACATTTGTGAATTTTACAGACGTGTTTAAATTAAAGGGCATATAATAAAATGAATGATTTTCTTTATCTAATTGTCTGTCCTTCTACTGTAATTAGATAATTAGATAACTACATCACATTTACAGCAATTTGATTTTTAATATTTCACATCTAATCTCGTATAATAATTGAAGACAAAACAAATATAAAATGACATTAGGGAATCTGAAAAATTTGAGCGCTGGATAAGAAAACTGGAATAAATTAGACACAATTTAGAAAAAAAATCATTAATTCAGGAAATTTTTGAAACAATATCACTAAAGTTTTAAAAATTAAGTATTATATAATAGAAAAATATTGAGAGAACAATTATATAAACAAAATGATATTCCATAATATTAAAAAGTGATGAAATTATTAAGCGATAGCTGGAAGAAACAATCACTTGTTTATTACATTTGCATATTATACAACTCAAATGAGCTAAGATTGTGTTAAAGTAATGTAATAAAATGTTCCCAAAAATAACTCAAGAATTTTCACTTTCCTACAACAATCATCTTAACAATATAAAAATATGTGATATTTTCTGGGAAAACATTTTGCAGATTCGTTACAGTAATTAATTTATCCCACCCAGTATACGGTAAAAGTTTAACAGAAGAAAAATAAAACTTTTAATTCAGCTAATGATAAATTTTTTTAAAAAAATTATATATATTTAATAAATTGTGCTCGATTTTAGTTCCATCCAGCGAAAAGTGACCTATGATATATTTTCATTTTAACATTAACGTTTTAAATACATTATAAAAGGAAGAAATCTAACTGAAATTTAATACTATCATCACTTATAAGTCCTTTACAAATGGTAATTTCCTAAACTATATCAATTCTATTTGGAAATTAATAATTTCTATTTGGAAATTATTAATTTCCAAATAGAATTGATTTTCTCTATAAATTGAACTATAAAACTAAAAATTATGTTTTTAAATAAACATAGCAGTTTTAATATTTTTAAAAATTTATTTATGAGTAGAACTTAAAATTTCGCTTTTTGCATAAAAAGTGATTCTTAAATGTGAAAAGAATATTTTTACTTATGAGTAAATAGAGTTTTTTTTCCATAATATTCTCATTTATTTTTATTTTATTTAATAAAAATATTGTCAATCCATTTTCCGGTTCAATAACACCGGGATGAAAAGATTTTTAAAATCAAATAATCTTGCGTAATTTTACTCTTCTGAAAACATTCTAGCAGTCAACAATACTAATTTTCTGCACATAGCTATATAATTTGCAAAGGTATATATTATTATAATTTGCAGATCTTATTTGAGCTGTATAATTTGCAGTTGTAATAACGGATTCACGCTATACTCACAGCTAACAAGTTGGTAGTCACGATTTTACCTCTACCATGAATGTTAGTAATAGTTCGGAATCTATTTTAACTGTAATTAACGGACACATTAACTTTCGTATGCAAAATGGGACCGATTAATCAACCGATAGAATTTACTTTGGATATATCCCTCATCAAAATCTTTAATACTTCAAATTAGTTATAATTCAAATTAATCCGGTGAAAAATACACACATTGCTAACAAATAATTTGTTAAGAAGGAAAGGCTTCAAGCAAACCCGTCAATTTTCTCTTTTTCTTTAAGTACTGGCATTATTAGTATACATTAAGGCAGTGGTTTCCATCCTGTGGGGCGCCCCCCCCCAGGGGTGCGTGAGACAGTTGCAAGGGGGGCATGCAGCAGTTTCCAAAATATCATTTTCGAATACGAACCAAAAAAGTCGAATAGGTGTCGAAAAATGAATCAGCAATATACATAATCCACAATCCTCGCCGCGAACTTTTTGGGTACAAGTGCTAAAACATCCCCTCCATATTCTTCTTGGAACGAAATATCTCGCTTTCGCGTTTGGAGCAGAGCACTGGTGGGGCGTGGAATCAAAAGATAAGCACTGGCAACATCCCGGGTATCCTCGTGCTTACTCGCGCCAAACTTCAATATACAGAATCATCTAATTGTTTCTGTTTTCTATGAACAGAATTAGTTCGTTAGTTCGCCCGGAGTACAATGATCTAGGGGCGCCAAAATCATGGAAAATGAAAATAAACTGGTAAAAAAAAAAAATTAAGTTACAGGCTTTTATACAATTCACTAGAAAGTAAAGAATATTTTTTTATCATTCTGATATCATATCAATAAATTATTTTTCATAATTTTACGTTATCATCGGACCCTTATATTGTAAGTATACCAAATATCATTGAAATTGGTTCACGGAAATTTTCACAAAAACGCGCTGCAAGATTTGACTGACAGTTTTGATTTTGAATTTTGATTTCGAAACCAAGCGAAAAAAGATCTACTTTTTAACTGCATATAAAAAGGAAGTAGACTTAAAACAATGCATTATTTGCCACTGATTGAAAACAATGCATTATTTGCCACAGGGGGGCGCACCAATTTTTTTTAAAAGGGGGGCGCCGGTACAAAAAGGTTGGAAATCACTGCATTAAGGACACATATTGGTAATCTTTGCTTAACACATACATTCCTAGGTACCATCTGAATTTTCGATAATATAGTTTCTTTTTTTATTTGTATTGTGATAATCGTTGGCAACAGATTTTAGACCGGATCTTTATTATCGATTTAAGGTTAGGATTCCATGATGAGATAAAAATAAAATGCCAGCAATCTAAGTGTTATTTTGAAACTCAAATAATTTTTATAAATAACAACGCAAGTAAAAAGAATCTTGTTGGTTTTGGTGTCTTCTAAATTTTTTACTGTAGGAATAGTTATTCTATAATAATATCTTGATTATGCTAAATTAAAAAAAATCTAAGTGTTATTCTATTATAAAAAAAAACTTAATTTAAAATCCGAAGAAAAGTAGATAAGCAAACTTGCTTAGGGGCATTTTTTAATAGTTTCAAACCATCACTTTATCTCTTTTCTTATTATTTCATTTTGGCATATATCGGTGAAAGAAATGATAAGTTTATCAAAAAATATATTGCCAATTGTATGTATTACACCACACCTGCACCCGTGGCTTGTTAACTCAGGTGGTTGGAGAGTCATGCCAATAACGCGGAAGTCATGGGTTCGATTTTCCCACGTCCAGGATACAACTTTTTAATAATTGTTGTTTTCTATTTATATTTTAATTCTAATTACTATTAATAATTAATTTTGTTTTACGCCGTAAGAGCAAATTATATAATAAATTTACAATATTTCATTTGCTCCGTGATATTTTTAACTAATTTTTATTAAAAAATTTACTGGTGAATATTAATCACGATTGTTTAATTTTTAACTGTTATAAATTATAGATTTTAATATAACTCTCCCACAAAAAACAAATTTTTAGCGTCAATTTTTTAAATTCAGCTAATCCATGTGTACTTACTTTTTTCTGAAATTAATTTCTAGTTTCTGTGCATTATTGATTCAGTGTTTTAAAGTTACATATATTTTTGCTCCAATAATTGCCCAATATATTTATGTAAAATTTAATATATTAATAGATTACAATATATTCTAATCACATATGAAATTTAATTAATAATTCAAAAGGCAAATTATATTTTATTCTATAAATTCGAATGTATGAAACTCTTACAATGAATAAATAGTAGCGGAACGATTTTCTTTATATATAGGTCAAGGAAAACAGTCATAAAATACTTATAGCTTTTCCTCTAATATTAGTAAAGCGCATATGCTTTGCTTACACAAATGTTCCTTTACATAAATTGTAAATTACAGCCTTGGAGATTCCACACCTGTAGAAGAATCAAACGAACGGGTGAAATAACAGTAAAAGCACTTAAATTTCGGAGCTACTTTAAGGAACGAGGAAGAAAATGTGATAGTAAGTGAAGAGAAAAAAATTAAAGATTCTTTTTAAAAAGTTTTTTTGTGTTGTATTTATAAGTTTTTCGTAACAATTTTGTTTGTAATATCATATTTGTCATATTTTACTTTAATTGATATACGTTTTTAAATTGTGACTATCACTTTGGAAAATATATTTACTTTATTTATGGAAAAAAATTTATATACATTCCTCTCAATTATTTTTCTCGTTAAATCAAACTATCAGAAGTAATAACAGAAATATGCTAAAATTGGACTTACAATATATAAACTGGGAAGCAATGATAATATAATAGAGTGAAAGAAATATTTTACAAATTATACATTTAGAAATGGAATTAAATCCATTAGTAACGACATAATATGACAAATGAATTTAAGAACTTTAAAATAATACAACACAGAAATGAAGTATTTTATTTATGTAGAAAATTTACTGAATATTATATTTTTTACGTGATTGATTTACGAAATCAAATAAAGACCTCCCATATCTTGCAATACATTTTAACTATTTTTGTGGAATAAATTTAGAAATCTAAACTTAAAATAATACACTCAAATTCATGAATAACTTTAAAACTTGGGAGAATTTAAAATATTCTAGTTCTAGAGTACTGGAAACAATTCATTGATCATTTGATTACCTGCCCAAAATTATGAAACAAAACAACGAGCTCCTCGATATAGATATTTGGAAAAATTCCAAGTCTTAGAAGCGTGAATATCTTTGGACAATTGGAATGAAGTTTCACAAAAATTTTTGAATGATTAGAAAAAATATGCATTCTTTTTTTCTCCCATTACTAGAACTCAGTGATAATAATGTGATAAAATCGATGATGCTATAAGAGAAGCTGCCGAATTTGACAGGCAAATAAGTTAAAACAGCAGTAATGGCGTTCAAGAATTTCTGAATTCCGACTCTCAACAGTTAACAGTTGATGAGTTCATGGAAAATAATGAGCAAGAACAACATTGAAGAACTTTGAGTCTTTAGACTCAATTCTATCAAATCAACTGATGTTGGAAGTTTCTCAAAACCGTCAGTTTGATTGAAAACCTTTTATACATTTTAAAGATCACCAAAAGTGTCTACTTTTTTTTTCTTTTTTACCACTAAAAGAGTTTATTTATTTCTTTTTAGCAAAACTAAGAATGAAACTATTACTACTTTGATACAAGAAAATTTTGTGGAATAAAAAAAAAAAAATTGAGGCAACAATCTAGTTTGCGTTAGTTGTCTAATCTCTTTACCGTCTAATCGAAGTTATACTTCGACTTATGCGGTTATCATTCCCTCCCTCCAATCACGGTTTTAGGTATTACTGTATGTAAAACTGTAAATAAAAAATATATAACAATTTTTTATTCATAATAGCTTTCACTTTAGTGATTATAGATGTCTCATCTAATAAAATTATAACAAAATTTAATTTTTGCGGTATGCGTATGTGATTGGAGAGAGAGAGAGAGAGACCAGAAAATAGAGAGAGAGAGTTCATTAAACATAAAAACACCGTTTATGAAATATATCTTATTTAGTTTAAAAAGTTTAAGTATATAATAAAAAGCATTTTATATCTAGAAGCGCTTTCTGAGTTGTTTAAGTAATTCTTAATAATTCATGGGTATTTTTAACAAGTGCAACTGATCAAAAATTACCAATTCCAGTTTCATTTTATTTTGTTCATCTTGCCTTAAATTGTATATTCAGCTATTTATATCTTTGTAACAATTCTGTTATTTCTATTTTAAAGTATATGAATATAAAATTTTGTAAATTTTGTATTGGCTTCGAACAATTAATGTTTTATTTCGTTGAAGATGAATTTAATATTTCTTATAATCAGTTCAAATATTTTAATTTAACACAATTTTTTTTATCAATATTAATACATGTTATTATTATAAATTTTCTGCAAGTAAAGCTGTAATCTCAAGAGATGGAAAAGTACATACCCATTATAATATAACCCTATGATAAGAACATACTTTAATAAAATAATTCTCATTTAAGACCAATGAGAAAAAGGAATTCGGTAAAAATGCATTTTTTACGGTGAATCCCTACCTACACTGATGAAAAAATTGAATTCTAATTAAAAACAACGAAATTATTTTAAATAAAATACAATTCTTTGTATATACCTAGACAAAAAATGATAAATATGATAATAAAAAGTTTATATATTAAAAGAGAATGTAAACAAAAAAAAGAGAAAAAAGAAAGAAGAGGAAATGATAATGATTATCCTTATTTTTTATTATTAATTTTCGATACTTTTTAATAAATGCGTGGGAAAAAAGGCCTCTGGTATTATCTAAAGTGCAAAACTTCCAACTTCTATAAGCCATCTTCTATAAATATCAAGCATAATATGCTATAAAAATAATAATTTAATGTATAAGAAGTTAACTAAGTGAATACGAACATTTTTTCAATTCGTTACAATAATTTCTTTTAATTTATCTCTTTTTCATTAAAATTTAAAGGCATTAAGATTTTGTGACATTTTATATGGTTATTTTTAAGACCCCTGGTCATTTTGCCATAAGTAAGGTTTCTATATTCAGAAAAAAATGTGTGCACTCTTTTTCTAATTAAGTACACAAATTAAAATTTCAGTTTTTGATTAATTTTGTGTCTAAACTAAACTAATATACAATTTAAAAATTCAATTTTATCATAAAAGTTTGTGCTTACAACTTACTTTATGATCGAAATAGAAATTTTAACTGTAGAACTTAACTTTCTGTACATATAAAAAGAGCTTTTATATGAAAAATAAAAAATAGAAGATTTCACATGTTCAATAGGTGTTGTGAGAAATTTCCCAAAAACTTTTATGAATAAAAACCAGATTACTTACATTGATTCAGCAATTATAAACTGGAGTAATCTAAAACAAATTTAAAACTTTTAAAAATAGAAATACAAATCAAATAGATGTCATAAGTCGCATATTTATTATAGATTATAGTATCGCATAAATTAACAAGAGAATTAATTATTTTTGTTTTCCTAATTTCTTTTCTTTTAATTTCTGCTTTATTTGAAGTTCATTAAAAAATTTTAAGCATGATCTACATATGAGCTCAAATTTTCAAAATTAAACGTATTCAAACACACAAAAAATAGTTATATTTGATATAAGGATATTTTTTTATAAGCAAGAAATAATAGCAAGGAATTGTTTCTTGAATTTTAAAATAAATCCTATGATATAATAATATATAGTCCATTGAGCAAAACTTTTTAATATTCTCACACTACATGGAAGTAAAATTAGATAAAAAATTTTATTAAATTGTATCAAAAAGCAAGATTCCTAATCAGAAGAAAACAAATAGAAATAAGCAAGGTTTAAGAAATAAAATGAAAGTTTCAAATTTTATTTTAAAATTTTTAAATATATTATGAAAAAAATACAGCAAAAAGAAAATGTTTGTATACGTTATTTTCCTAATTATCCTGTTTTTATCGTCTTCATAAATCAATAATACAAGTAGACAGTTTTATAATAATTTAACTTAGTTTTTGGAATGAATTTGGTCATTATTATTCATTCTATAAATATTAAGTTAAAACTCTCACTTTCTTACTTCACAGATTTCTAAATTCGAAATTGTAGGAGGACTCAAACTACGAACTACGGGATATCCTGTGGAAGGGAACAATTGAAATAACTCCAAAGCATCTTAATCCTAGAGTAATAACAATTATAATAACTATATAATTTGGGAAAAGAGCATTAAAATTAATTTTGAGTTCCTAATAAAACATTTATACTTTTCCGCCCGCAATTTAAATTTTTACTCTTATTTCGATAATTTTTTATGACTATTTCAAGAATTTTTATTTATTTGTTTATTTTTAATATACAGAAGATTTAATTTAGTTTGTAAATTTAAGAATAAATTAAGAAAAAAGTCTATTTTAAATGCAAGCTCTGAATAAAAAAATGTCTTATAATACAGCTGAATGGAAAAAAAATCTTAAAAATAATACATTTAATATAATTATTTCTTACATTTTATAATAATTTAATATCTTTTAGTAAAGATCATTATAATAATATTTTTTAGATGTGCCATTGAATGAATAAAAAATTAAGAGAAGCAATATATCGAGTTCTTTTTAGCAATTTCTCTTTTAATAATATAATTGAATAAAAATAATATAATTGAATAAAGATAATATAATTGAATAAAAATAATATAATTGAATAAAAAAAGTTCCACTGGTAAAAATCAATTGATATGTTAATACTTTCCCGAAGATTACTTGTTAACAAGAGCATTACTTTTTAAAGATATAGTATTAAATATGGAATATTTTAAGGAAATTTTTACAAGAATGCAAATTTTTTCGTTATTTATTAGAAATGGTTCCTCGTAAAGACATATTTATGTCGAACAATTTATAATATATTAAATAACAAAAATATGTTTTGGTTATTTTCTGAAAAGAAACACAAAATTCTTTTTATTGCACTGCTTCTATTTTTAAAATAATAAATTTTTTATTGTTAAAAGCTTTTTATCAATTGCTTGCTTTTAAAAGCAAGTAGTAAAAAATATTTTTTTAATAAATTAAGCCTAAATATGTGTGTATGGAGTTTTTAAAATGAAATATTCGATTGATTTACAATAATATTTATGTTGCACAAAACTTGGAAAAAGGATTCTAATTCCCATTCATATTCACAGAAAATTGAACTCTGAGCATACGACATATCCGTAAAGTTACTATTATACCCAATGATTTCAAAACCGTACATTCGGCATTAACTTATGTAATTTTCCATCGTTTTCAAATATTTATCCTATACTCCCACGAACGTAAGTAGTTTTTTTAATAAATAATAAATGATCGTTGAATACGAATCTGATAATTAATTGGCACAAACCGGAGTTTTTTTTTTCAATTATTAAATGTCTTTCCTTCTAAATTTACAAAAGTATCAGACTCCACTAATTTCCATTCAAATGAACTCGATTTTTTTAAAATATAATCGGGACTGTTCCACAATCAACCAGGTGAAAATAAAATAAGCTAGTATCGATCGAATGGAATTTTTTTTTTATCTCCATTCAGTTAGGAGTTGAACTTTGACTTAAATTTCATCTTAAGTGTAGCCATTTCTGTCAGTGACCCCGAAAACTGGATTCGACACTAATCTCTGCTTTTTCAGATGTGTTCTAATTTTTTTTTATCCTCCGTTCACCATATTCATACTAATGAGGGTTGAATTTGGATCTAAACGGCATCTAGAGGGTCACTATTCACTTCAATGACTCCAAAAGCCATGAGTTCGACACTACTAATGGCCATTTTCCCCATTTTATTTTTTATTCTGCTTTGCAATACTTGAACCAATGGAAATAAAATTTTGATCTTTAGACTATATAGAGAATGTTACTAGTTCTTCCTATAACGTCAAAAACTGTGGAATAAATACTAGTGTTTATTTTTTAAATATTCGTTTTTAATATTTTTATGTAACATTCTGTTATCATTATTTATGGAGGTAAGCAAATTTTACTTTCTTTCTCCAAAAAACTATTTTTTCCTCTCTAACCTAACATTCCTATCCCTAACCCTCCTTATATATGTATATCTATCTATCTATCTATCTATCTATCTATCTATCTATCTATCTATCTATATATCTATCTATCTATCTATATATATATATATATATATATATATATATATATAATATATATATATATATATATATATTGCAACATCAATCACAATTGTTATATCTTGTGACCTCGATGATGAACTTGAGATAGAGACTTTATACCTTGAATGAGAGAACTTTTATAATCACAAGAGAAATCAGACCAATATATTTAGTATTTTAGAATTTACATCTAAATAATTTGAATTTACATCTACATCTGCAAACCGAGCTGTGTAAACATTATAAAGATCAACTCAGTGCCAATTTTCTTACCGTAAAATACACATATCTCAGATTTTTTTTCATATTAATTTCATTACTTCTCATTCGAATTCACATATGAATTTCTTATAAAAACATAGCTATTAAAACATTTAGAAAATTATAGTTAAACTACATTTTAATTTTGTACTTCAGTTTCATGTCAATTTTAGAAATATTTAATTGGAAACTTTTTCACATTAGAAACGTTTCAGACATAGCAAGGCTAGTGGAAGGCTTTTATCATCAGTTAACACAGGAAAATGAAAAACATTGAATAACAATTTTTAAAGTTTGTTTTTGTTGGTTTAGATATCATTATTTATTAAACATTTCATTACATTAAAAACAAGTTAAGTAGTCGAGAGCAAGTAATATAAAAAAAAAGTAAACGTGCTCTTAGAATAGATGAATAAACTCAGGGCTCTATATAATCAGCCAAATATAGGTATAAAAGCAAAATATTTCTTTAGTCTTCTTTTAAACCTCTTTCTCAATAAACCTTTTGAGACTAAGTCTTCAGGTGATACAACAAACAAATTTTAATTCCCTAACCTCATGGCCCATTTGGTGAAGCACTAAAAAGTGTCACAAAATACTGCTGTGTCAATAAAAAAGCTGAGTTGCTTCTTGGCTATCTAGGTCAATCAATAACTGCGAAGTATGCCAATAAAGTCATGTGCAGGCGTGGTAGCGGGCAGGAAAGAACGATTACTGTCCTTTTTATTCCTTTTTTCCCCCTTTGAGACCGTTTCTATCTAGTCAAGATAAAATAAAAGACAAAGAACAGAAAAAAAGCCCAGCTTCAGACCGATCAATCATCCTGATTATATTTATTATGATTTTTACTTGTGCAGACACTCATTCAGTTCTACTTCCGGATCGCTTGGACAACTTATTTTGTAACGATTGTTAGTTGCAGATTATTTTCTTACTGCATTGTTCTTTAATAAATGTTTCATAAATGTGTGGGTGGTAATATTTTTTCAACATTTCCTTTCCATCGAAATAAAAATAACTCACAAACAAATTTTTTAAAATAATTTTATGAAACTTCGTAAAAATAATTTAATAATTCCCCCCTCAGCTTGCTATCAATGAAAAATTAATATTTATCTCTAGATCACTATTTTTTATACGTTAAATATCTCATTAACATAAATAATTTAGAATATTTTTGTTCCAATAATTTCGAAAAGTAAAATTAGCAGAAAGTGAACTGCAATATTCAGTTTTATAAAATGTTGGTAAAAGATTTAAAATGAAATAAATTAATACTAAAACAAACCAATTTTACCGATTTTAAGAAAAAAATGGATCAGAAAAATTTAAGAAAATTCTTACATTCTTTATAAATTTAAAGAACATTTATTTATAACTGTTTTGAAAAATAAAAATTACATTTTTTAAAAATTTAAATCATTATACGAATCATACAATTAAATATGAATAAAGTTAAAAGCAAAAAATAAAGTGTTTCCACAAAATTCATTTAAAATTTTAAATGCATTAAATCTTGAAAATAATACATTTGATAATTAATTCTTACATTTTATAATAATTTAATATCTTTTAGTAAAGATCATTATAATAATATTTTTAGATGTGCCACTGAATGAATAAAAAATTGTGGAGAAGCTATATACAGAGTTCTTTTTAGCAATTTCTGCCACAAATAATTTAACGTGATTTAGAGCACTCTCTCTGAAAAATTATATTAAACTATTTAAAAATGAACTGTCTTCTTAAACTAAATGCTTTGGAATTTAACCAGTTGACCAAATAATGCAATGTGTAATTCCTCTTTCGTTTATTATTTAATTTTTTTTCTTTTAAATTTCCTTAAATTAAAAATTTTCCTGATTCATTCGCAAAATATTTTCAATAAAAAAACTGAATTCAACAAGTATAAAAGGGAATATATTATTTCAGTTTATTTAATTATTGAATATTTTGATCCAGTTAGATTAAATTTCCTTCAATTCATTTTAACAATCGAAATTAAACCTGTGTCATAATTGCCTCCGCTAGATGGAGCTGATATCGAAATTTATTAAAAACAGCTAAGCAATGCTCAGCGTTTCAGAGATAAACGAATGAAGTGGGTAAATTAAAGTATAATGAAAAATTTTAATTCAATATCCTTGTAGGTACAGTTATAAAGACTTTAGCTGAATATTATAAGGTTAAAGTACGTACGCACAGCGAAACTACTCGTTCGGCAACCTGCAAAATACGACTAATAAAATATTTGTAATTATTTATTTTAAACTATTCTAATATTTTCTAACTTAATATACATAGATAAAACCTTTCTCTCAATTTCAGTATCTCAAAAAATTAGAATATCAATTTCACTTCGATTCTTAAAAGCATGCCTGTTTTTTGCCATGTATGGAATCTATTGGTCTTGTTTATTCAAAATTAACTTGAGTGACTTTACTTCAAACTAGTATTTTATTAAGACCCATTTTTAATTACAGTTATTAGAAGGCAAATTTTACAATGTCATGTTATGCATATAACGTATTCCGTAAATATAATTCCTTTATATTCTTAATAAATAAAATTTCTTCATTACTTTTAAAAATTATCTTACTGTTTTTAAATTTCTTGAAAAAATTTTCAATTCTTGTACATTCATTCGTGAATGTCTTAGTTAAATTTTAGATATTTTTTTCCATAAAAAATTTCGGGAGCAATAAATACTTGTATGAAAATGTTCTTTTATAATATATATAAGAAAACATTTTGACTATTATGTATTAATTTGAACGATAATGCTAATTTATTAGACAGAACTTATCCCTAATTTTTTTTACAGTTCTTCATATAATATATATCAGATAATGCTTTGTTTAAACTATACGGCTTTACTTTTATTCAAATGTATAACATACATTGTTTGATTATTTACGAATGCAAAAAAATTATTAAATATTCTTTTTCTGATATTATCTCAGAAAAATCTCTAATGATATTACACCTGTGTTAAGAAAACTGCTTATATATTACACAAAGTCATTAATGAATATATATGTGAAATATTATGGTGTAAAAACCGCGGTTCAAATTTATTAACTTTTAAACTCGAAGTTTTCTCATTTTATCATAAAAGCAATAAAATATTTGCGAGAACTTCTTAAAAAGCAAAATATTATTTCAACATATTTTATTGATTAACTAAATTAATTTATAAAATATGTTGAACTCGATTTAATGAGAAAATTAGTAATTAAACTCGATTTAATTTAATGCAAAGTTTGCAAATATGATTCACAACTTCTCTCTCTCTTTATATATATATATATATATATATATATATATATATATATATATATATATATATATATATATATATATATATATATATATATATATATATATATATATATATATATATATATATATATATATATATATATATACGTACATAACTATTTTAAAATTAGGGTTTCCTTAGCTTATTACTAAAATAGAAACTCTTAAAATCTAACAATATGTGCTTGTTTTTGTAAATGGTTTCGTGAATCCATATTTACTGGTGGAATAAAAATAAAGAAGATCATGTATAATTATTTGTTTCTGATTTAGAGAGTATTTGAGTTTCAATCTCTTATGAAATTATAACCGTGAAAACAAATGTCATCTTCCAACAAAGTCTGGAATTTATTTACTTTCCTTTATAAAAATTTCCCTTCAAACTTTTGCCAAAATCAATTATAAATACAAACATTTTCTAAGTTAAATAAATATAATCCTGATGCTTATTCTAATAATTTCATGTATAATATTTTTAATTCATCAATTTATATAAAAACAAACAAATAAAAGTGCAATAAAAATTTAATAATAACTTATTCAATTTATCCTCATGATAACAGGAATGTAAAGAAATATATCAATCATTTAGTAATAGAATATATTTTATTAAACATGATAGTAACAATTTCGGTAGCAATTACTGCTTGAGCGCAAAAATAGTAATCAAATTATCATACTGATATTGATCTAAATTTAATCGTTCTTTTATAAGATTAACACTAAGAAAGCGATTCAGTATCTCATCAATCAAGATCTGCGTAGACACTAATGAGTTTATTTATATTCTGATAAAAAAAATGCCATGAAGCGTCTTAGTATTTAAACATATCTACACTCTTATGAGTGTTTCAAGATGCTCTTACACTTTTTATTTGGTAAATCATTTTCCTGAAAAGAAATGATATTAAAAATTTTTTCCGCGTTTGACAGGAAGAAAAAGCTTAGAATAAACAAAATAAACATTTAGATTTAAAATGAAAATTACAAAACATAGAAAACATTTTCCCACACGTAGTACACATAAAAAAAATTTATCTATAATTGGCAATTTTTATCTTCTATTCTGCACATCCTATGATAAATACACATTTTGTGATTTTACCAACCGGGACAAAAAGCCTAGGACAACATTTATTCTTTTCTCTTAGATAAAAGTTTGATATTTCATTCTTGTATTTGGTATGATAGAATATTTCAATAATACATGTTTGGAATAATCATTTCACATATTTACTTTTGTGAAAAAAAATGACCTGATTATATGAGATGTAATTAAAAAGGAGACTTTGCATTCTCAAAAACTAGGAGTCATTTAGCCCCATTTTAAAAATAAATTCAAAAATGCTTCCTCGGATGAAAAATTATTGTTTATGACTCCTCCCAGTAAGTGCATATTTTAATTTTATTTGCAATCTCGTAAAATAATTTTTTTAATTCTATCTTTTAATTAATTCTTTTAATTTGTTTAGTCTTTCTTTTAAGAGATAAATTTGAAAAGATTTATTTCAGACATTTTAAAAGATTTATTTCAAATCAAAATTTGAAAAGATTTATTTCATTTTATTTATTTCAAAGATTAGTTCAATACTTTTAAATTTTAAACTGAAGAAATTTCTAAGACTTCCGCTTTATAAATTATTTATTTGGAAAGATAAGTTTGTAACTGTGAAATGAATACTGAAAATAACACCCTTAAAAATTCATATAAATGAGAAATCTTCCAAAAAAATAAATTGATTTATATGACATTAAAAACATTTATAATAAGAAGCACGAATTGAAGACTAATGCAGATTAATGTGTATATTATTTCCTTCAAATCTTAAATTAAAATTTAGCGTAACAAATAACTGTATTTAATTTAAACTTCTTTTTTACAATATTTGTAAATAAATTTTTTCTGAAATTTAAATAATTTAAAACTTTAATTGTTAAGTATCATTATAACACATTATAAAATTTTCTTACTAGGCTTTTAATATTAATATTTTTATTCAATTAGTATACATTTTTAAACATTATTAAAAATTAACTAAAACTTTCCAATTTTATTTGTGAATATGATCATGAAAGTTGAAATCTTATATTATTAAATTTAATAACATAGCAAGAATAAAGAGTTAATATTTTTTTCAATTATCACGTTTTAAAAGTGTTAGGCGCTTCTTTATCATTAGTTTTAATAATTTTATAAGTCCTCTTTATCAAAATGAAAATAAAAGCATTCATACTTTTAAAATACAAATCTTTATTGACTTTTAAATTTTGCGAAACATTACTTTCAAAAAGGACATTTAGGAAATATTTACAATGTATTTTTGATTGATAGATAAGGCACAACAATTTGGGAATATAAAAAATTTTTAAGATCAGGGATAAATACTATGTATTTTTCCCTGATCTTAAAATTTTTTGACTAATTGCTAAAAGTAGGAGGTAGGATCTTTCAAAAATAAATTTTAGCTTTAAATAATTTTAAAATTTACAATAAAACCTAACCACACTAAATAAAAGATTTACTAGTTATCCCGATTACATTCAGCCTAATCATTTATTGGCATTCTTATTTTTACTTCTATGGTTATCATTTATATTATTTCCAATATATACCCATTAAGTTATAATGTTAAAGAAAATGGAGAAAAGGCTGACAAGATTTGAAAGTGGTTGATTTTTTAGAGAAACTAACCAAATGATTGCAACAGAATGTCTTAAAATACCCTAAAATTGCATCGTTATATTTCTGCTGGAATACCAACTATATTATTACAGAGTTTTTTTTTAAAGAGAAACTTTCCTTTTGCTCATAAAATGATTGAATATTCTGATATATTTACTAATCAATATCATACTTTATTTATGAACGTCTCACCAATAACTTTTATTCCCAGGAAATATCAATTGACATTTTAAAGGTAAGGAATTATATTAAAATGAAAGGATAAATAGAATAATTTTAAAACAAATAATATTGAAATCTCCAAAACTTAGGTAGTGTATATTCGGTACCGAAATTATAGAAGGAAAATCTTATTATATAAATTTTTTAAATACATATTGGTACAATTTTCCTTTATCTGTCAGAGTATAAGGTTAAGATATTCAATTTTTTATACATTGAAGCTTTTAGTACTCATTTGCTTATCGATAACAAAATTATTTTAAGTATGAAAGCTAATGTTGATAAAAATGAAAATTTAATATTTTTATTTTTACCGGTATATAATTGAATCTTCATTTGACCGTAATTGAACATTTATTGGCTCTAATCATTACAAATTAGAGCCAATAGATATTCAATAATATTATGTTTAAAAGTAATAGAGTGCTAAGAGGACTGAATAACCTTCTGGAAGAAGATGGCAATTTCGTATCTAGAGTGAGAAGTGAGTTCTGTACTTGAAAAGGCTGAAGATCACCTGGAAGAAAGGGGATGTGCACATGTGCAATGCTGTTTACTGTCCAATAATCAATTACTGCTGTAGTTTGATAAGGAGGGGTTCGCTGGTGTTCACGTATTCATCTTCGTTTGATCGTGATTTCAAAGTAAAAGGCTGTTGATTCAGGTTTCACGCCACGTAGTGGACAGCGTAAGGCATTTTGAATGTCCACCACATATTGCCTTCGACTCTTTTATAGAGAGTGAGCCGTATTTATGGGTGTCGAGGAAAGAACACCGAAAACTTTTCAGCACCCTCTTCCGACAGACGTGCATTATCCGCTTTCGTTCCTTAAAAACTGAAGATGCGTGTTACAGTTTTTATTATTTCCAGCTGTCTATTTCTGCTGAAGGAAAAGTCTCTAAAGAAGCCACTGTTAAACCAAGTCGACAGCTGAGCTGTTTACCATCTTTCCACATCACGCCACACAAATGGAAGGACAGGCAATACGTTATAAGAACTACTAAACCTGTAGTATTATTACTCTTACTAAAAATTCATTGTTGTTGTAGTGTGTTAGCCATGCTGACATTAATGGGTGCCCTGTTCCACTTTTCTAACTGAACCAAATTTTTGGTGTGGAATCCTCAGTACACTCATCCCATAGGCACCCGTTTATAGAGGATAACAATTCATAACCCATTCATACAAGGAAATGACAAAGACAAGATAGAGAGAGAGAGAGAAAATACATCCTTGCCTGAACCGGGATTCAAACCCAGGATCTCCCTATCCGCACTCAGGCACGCTGACCACTAGACAAATTGGGTGGTACTAAAAATTCATTACAATATACGTAAAGCTTAAATGAGGCATTAAATATATGTTGCACGAAAGTGTTCAGAAAAAGAGAAAAATAATTTTTCCTTGGTGATTATTAAATTACATTTGTGTCTGTATGATAAATTACTATGATATGTTTTTCGATGGTAAAATCAAGTATGGTTTTCCTTTACTTGATAAATACTGGCTGAAGCATAGCAGTCTTAATAAAACATTCAACGAATGTACATTTTCTCAGTCTTAGGTTCAATTAAGTATTAAAACTTGCTGTCCCACATGCTATCAATATTCTCTTCTTAAGAAGACAATATGAGAGTAGTTTTATTTTCAAGTTGAAAACCTAAAACTTTTCATTTCGAATAAATCTGTTGAAGTAAAAAGTAATTACGATGAGAAGAAATTCAACTGCGCCACTTTGTCAAAAATTTTAATCAAATTATTGTAAATAATTAAAAAAATATTATTTTTAATTTGAAATTACAAAACAGCAAAAAATGGCCACAATTATTCTCAGTTCTCCTTTATATTTTATACTTAATTCAAAGTAAAAAAAAAAATTATTAGAAAAAGCAAATCTTTTTTGGAATTGTAGTAGTCATTGTTCTATAGCTTATTTGGTTGGTTGGCTTTGTACCATACGATCACTTTTTGTAGTACAGGAATCTTATTATATAAAAACCTATAATTTTTTGAAATGGTTTCAAACCATTAAAACTATTTACCTCGAAGTAGAAGTTAAATCTTTAAACCATTGAGTTATAAGCCAGAATACCCCTGTTGAATTACTAACTCAATATAATTTGTCTTGTATAGTTTGATATTTTTATTTTGCGATTCATATGTGAATAATAAAATCTTTTATTTACACATGAATTTCCCTCAGAATATACGCAAATCAATGATTAAAATTCAAAAGATAAAAGTATTTATATTTTGATGTTATATAATACGGGCTCGGTGCCCTGGTTGGTTATGTCGTCGTTACCGGAAGGTAATGAATTCGAATAACGAGCCAATATAAAAATCCATTGTGTGAATTTTGTCGCGGTAGGAATGTCCTCCATGTGAAATTGATAACTTTGAGAGTGTCAAGCCAAGTCTTAAAGGTCTTTTGCTTTATTCCATTAAAAAACCACTTTCGGGTTATGATGTCCACTGGGTGTCCTGATCAAAATAGTCCACTGGGTGTCCCATTATATAAAGGCGTCATCACTTCCATCCCTTATTGTACTAAAAGGAAAAATTCCAGTGCGTTGGGAAAAAATAGCCAAGCATTGAAAAAAAAAGAAAAAAAGAAAAAAAAAACGTTTTATTGTGAGTAGACAGACCGCTAAAAGCTATTTTCTTTTCAGGTTTATAGAAACTTTCGTTGATCGTTCAAGTATTCAAGAACTGCAAAAAAGAAATTCAGAAAATTCCTTAGTATAACATCCTAGCAAACCTGCATTCAAAAAACTTGAATGCAACAATCTTCTCAAATAGTAATGAAGATCGAAATATGAACTTCCTATTCTACATGTGTAAATTATTTTGCTTTATGAATGCTATTTTTATTTTATATATGTGCAAAATAGGGTAAGTATCCAATGGTACCCATAGTAAAAATAAGATTTCTTTTCCTAAACACTGAAATGCTAAAATAAATAAATAAATAAATAAAAAGGACAATTAGAATAGATATTTTTGTCAAAATTCAAAAGTAAAAAAAAAAGTAATTAATTTTTAACTGTTCATTTTTGAATTTTTTAAAATCAATTTTGTAAAGGAACTACTAAAATTTTCGTTAAAATATTATTATGAGAGAAAAACATACCACATTAATATTTGCATGAGAAATTTATTTTATGTTTGAAAAATCGATACGATTTCTCTATTTAAAATTATATCCAAGAAGTTTTTTGACACTTGGAGTGAGGGAATGCAAGGGGATATTCGAGTCACGATCATCGGAGTGTAATAAATTCCTCCGCCGTGTGATTTCCAATTGCGAGCCGTATAAACTTTCTCCTTTCCGCAACGGTGGGCGAGTCTTCTTCACTTGTTGCGACGCAAAGAGCGTGAAGTCGCCTTTCCCACCGCCGCCTTTCCTTTCCCTTCACCCGCAGTTATTGACTCCCCGCCGCATGTTCTGCTTGCCAGGCACGAACCCCGTTGAGTTCGCAATCGGAGAAATTCCTGGCAACGGGTAGCGGTGTTGTTTACAAGTAAGCTGTGAGCATTCTAGAGTCATAACTATTAGATATTATTTGCAAAGTTTATACGTATAATGACGTCAGAGGTAAACATTTTCTACAATTTCAAGCAATTCATATTTTAAATTGCAAGGAAAGAATTAGTATCGTAAGGGAAGAAAGCTAGTTGGAAAATTCCTAAGCATTCACCTCACTAGACAAGCGAGCAAAAGATAGGAGCCTAACATTCATCTCCCTACGTTCAACAATAGCTAGTATCGAAACTGGTATTTGAAGAGTGCAGTCCTACATATAAACCACGGATAAAAATCTGATGCGTATTTTAGGTTAAGTTATAATAGATTATTACAGTATTTTTCTCTCTGCCTATATCCACCGAACGAACAACAAACCACCATTAATTTTGAAAAACGATTATATGATGAGTTGGACACCTGAATTTGCATCATTTTCTGAATATCAAATCAGAAGAACCTCCTCCCACACACATAAATTTGAATTTTTTAATTATATTTGGTATTGAGGCAATCATTTTCACGAACTCTAAATTTTGGCCCAACACGATTTTATGAACTCACGGCTGGTCCCTAACAGATTCCCATAGACGCAATGTTAATTTTTATTCTCATTTACGAAATAAATTTTTGAAGAAATTTTTCACGAATTGTTACTGTTATTGTGTTTAAACACTTTTAAGTTGTGTTAACTGATGTTTTATTCTCTTTTTTTTTTAACATTTTATGATTGTAAAACTTGAAATGACATGATAAGAGGACCTTTGAATTGCGGATAACTAATTATAACATTAAAATATTAATTAATATATATTATAAAAGAATGTGCATACCGCTAAAACAAAGAAATGAATCCAGGTACGAACAAGGGAATTATATGGTGTGGTAATCTTCTATATCCCGTCCATGAAGACGGTTCCCATTTTTTCTTGAAGAGCGTGGTATTGAAGATATAAGGCTTGGAAGTTTCGCCCACTAAAAATTTCTAGAACAGTCCAGAATATTCAAGTGTATTCTAGATCATTTCACAACATTCCAGAACACACTCGAATGTTGTGGAACGTAATAGAACATCATGGATTATTCTAAGCTTTTTTTGTATGAGTGGGATAGAAAGGGTGAAAGCTCAATTGATGGTTTAAACGTTAGTTTCTTACCAGTCAAGTACAGGGAATGAATAAAAACAGTCAAGTTTGAGTAATCAATGTAATACAGGGATTGAGTATAAATTTATTAAAGTAAAGCGTAAAAAGTGCTTAAAGGAACATAAAAAGATTTGATTTATATTTTATATGGAATGTCTAAACATAAAAGAGGAGGGATATCTTGCAATTTTAAAACAAATTGGCGAAAACAAAAAGAGCAGCGCCAAAATGAAACAGAAAAAAGCGCGATGTACGGTTAAGCTCCCGACGAATGCGAATGAGCACCGTGGACGTACGCACAATATTTATCCCAGGATACCACTGATCTCTACTGAATAGCCATTCCAATTTAAAAAAGACTGCAATTTCCAATCAAATTAGTCTAAAGTTTTATAATTAACAAAAAGCACAATATCAAACTTTAAATCATTACGGCGTCAACCTCAAGGGTTCAGTTTTTTTCTTACTGTCAATTATACGTAGCTTACTCTCGTGAAGGAAATTCGAAAACGTATGCGTATATAATCTTAAAAACAAAATGAAAAACGCTGTTTATAAACAAATATTGTAGTTTGAATATATTTTCAATATATAAAAAGTATTCTGCCTCTTATATTTTAAACTTTACCTTTTTATTCCAACTAATAGCAATCTCATATTAATTCCTTGAGCGAAGCCAGGTACCTCAGCTAGTTGGTGTAGTAAATTAAAAGTAGCTTCGATTCTAAAATCGAACTTAGAATTTTTTTTTTTATGTATCTTAGTGTGATTTCTCAGTTAAACTTTACTTTATTAACAGGCACCAGATTCAGTAGCATTCAACCTGAATTTTTTTAATCAATGCAAGTGGAATTCTCCCTTTCCAACCATGCTTCCGAATTTTTCACATTTAAGTGTAATCAATAACTTTAAGTGAAAATATTATGAGGTACTTTTTGTGTTTAGGTTCATATCTTAGAATCCACATATGAATTTAAAATTTTCGGTGCTTTTGTAAATGTGTGTTTAGAATAATGTTGACGAAAAAAAAAAAAAAAAAAAGATATCTAAATCATTTTGACCTGCTTCGACAAAGAAACCAACTGCTCTTCGAAATTTCACTTCAGGACTTTCTGACTCTGTTTTCAGACGTAATTAGTTCGTAAAAATTATTAGATTATTAAACAATTGGGAACATAAGAGATGGAAATGCAAAGCAACTTCCACAGATCAAATATGAAGGAAATGTTTAAGAGTTGTGACCATCTGCAAAACAAGATAAGATACTTTTTCAGAAAAAACAACTATGAAATGTTTTTTTCATATAGCAAATCAGTTTTTAAAAATAGGTTTTTGAAATAGGAAAAGTAACTGATTTTTTCTCAGTCAAATGAAAGCAAGAATTGTTCAAACAATTTGAATTTTATTTGGTTTTAGCTTCAAATAATCATTTAAATTCGAAAACTTTCTGAACAACTAATGGCATCGTTTATTATATGAGAGTTCATAACTTCAATATGAATTACTTTCTTGCTTTTTTGAAAAATATTATTAAGTTTTAAGGAAATGGTAATTTATTTTCACAGATTTTTAAAATTCAATGATTTCAAATAAATGAAATGTGGTATTTTTTTCCTAAAAACCTCTGAAATTTATTCTGGGAAGTAAATCATAAGCAAAATTTCAATTTTGTAAAGGAATGTCTTTTAAAATTCAAAGTAGACTCACCCAATAAATGCATCTTAAAAGTTATCTTCCCAGAAAAAAGAAAATTGTCTACATAATAAGAACAGTCACACACAAGCATAATTAATCTGTAAATTAATACTGAGATCAGATGCTGATAATAATTTAAAAATAAAAAAAAATTTATGTGTATAGTTAATTTTAAAATTCTTTTGTTGATTTAAAATTCCATTAAATTTGTCTTTCTTCATTTTTTCCTCCTTGTAAGTTTCCCTTTTAACAATAAAAAAAAATTTGTGCGAAGTTATTTGCTAAAAAACAACTAAATGGAAGTTATCTTAAAAAGAGTATTCAATTACCTTATATTGACATTTCTAGAGTGTTTAATTAATTACAAACGTTTCTTGTCAGCTACTTCTTCCGATTTAAACTATTTAACTCAATGAATCGTCACAATTTTTTCTATACCTAAATGATTATATTGACATTTGTGAACGAGAGTTCTTTACTAGCAGCTTTTCTCATTGATTTTCAGAAAAACTAAGATCTATGAAAAATATAATTGTATAAAATTTCTCAGAGTGCTTGATAATATTGAGGTTAAATACGAAGATCGTTACCGTCTAGTGGCCCAAACGGCAACAATTCGTGGGAATCATTATTTTTACATTTCCCAAAATAATGAGTTATTGCAAATAAATCACTAACAATTGAAAATTTTAGGAGCTTATTTTGATACTCTATGAACTTCTATAATTTTCTAAAAACACATAATAATTATTAAAATGTTTTATCTACGTTCATATGTAGATAATGATATAAGTAAACGATAATAAGTTTGATAAATTTTCTGATATGATAAATTGCTGTAGAACGAGATATAAGAAAAATACATTAATCATTTTTATAATTATCGATTTTTAAAAATTATTTTACTTTAAAAAATTTAGAAAGATATGTTGCTGTTACACTGTGCATGCAAATTTTCGGTTTTTAAAAATTCAGATATTTAAAAATATCTTTGGTGAAATATAGAAGATTCCGATTCAAAAGTCAAAATATATATGACGTCAAACAACTCAAGATTCATAAAAAATAATCCATAACTTCCTGCCTAAGAAAGAGGAAAGCTGTTGTGCCGAGATAATACATTTTGTGTACATAACAAAAGAATGACATTTATGGAAGGTGGACGAAAAAAATAATCCATCATAATAAACCACAGTAGCTGTATGGGTAAGGGGTTATTTCAGGGGTTGTATAGATAGAATCATTCATCCTGGAAAAAGACATTTTGGGTATTCACCTGAGGGGGAAATGATTGATTTCATTCAAGTAGAATGTTTTTCTATTTTGCCACTCTTACAAATTTAGGTAAATAGAGTATTGAACGTCTAACTATAAAAGTTTTCTTCTTTTTTTAATAGAATTATCTTCTGTTCTGCAAAAAATCTTAAAACCTATTTCTTAACAGTATAATTTTGAATAATGAACAACTGTATATTGAATTACTAAATACCAAAAATTTAAATTCTTTATTTCTGATAAAAAAAAAAATATTATTTGGTTATGGGAAGCCTTATGGGAAAGAATAACTCTTGTTTTCAAATGATTCCAAATGTGATTCAACGAAAAGTTATCATGGTTGCAAATTTATGCAGTTCAATTTTTCAGAGGTTTTAAGCCTTTTTCCCTTTAGTAAGGTGAGAAAAAAGAAACTACGGAGAAGGGAAAAATAAGAATGTTTTCAGTGTCACTTGATGAAAACGGAAATATCGTGTCACAGGTGGTTTATGTATTTCCATTGAAAAAAAAAAAACAAAAACACATTATCATTTCTTTTGACGAAGAAAATCTAAGTTCCTCCTTCCCAGGTACTTATTTGTTCCTCAATATTTGATTGTAATTCAATTGATTCCTGATCTCTCACCATGAATCGATTGGATTTATAGACAACCAATGTTTTTACAGTAGAACTTCAATTATCCGAATATATTGGGATCTGTTCGAAAATTCGGTTAATCAGATTTTTTCAAAAAGTTTTATTTTGATTTATGTTGAAAATGGAATAAAAACTACATATTTTTAAAGAAGAAAAGCTTTTAATCAACTAAATGGAAAGGTAACACATTTACATGTTAATGAACTTAGATGTGTGTTGTACATTAATACAGTACTGTGCTGCAAATGAAAGTCATTGTTTGCTGAATATCTCGGTCAGAGTAAGCTGTTTCACTGCCATAATCTATTTTCGGGTAACCAAGTCACCTATCCGCTTTACAGTGAGATTTTGCATGTGGTTACACTCGGGCTGATGATCCATCTACTTCAAAACACCTTCAAAACCGGTAAATGCTTTCTTAGCTGATGGTACCATGCCTGCATCAACTTGGATATTAAATTCATCTTCTTCGATATTTTCAATATGTTGACCATTATTTGCAATTTGAAATCCAATGTCTGACAGATGATCCATTTTTCTTCTGAACAACCAGGAATTTTCAAAAGAATGTTTCTGAATTCCTCAAGTGACACATTATTCTAATCTTTTCCCTTTTCTTACTTTACCTTTTCCTCATTTTCTGTATCTTCTTCAGTCAAATTTATTTTTCCGAAATTCTGAAAACGATTTGAATGATTAATAATATGATCGACAAATTTCGAATAAATGGATTTATATTATACAAGTAACCATCTATCCATTTTAAAATTATTTCTGTAAACCTGAAGCTGTATTTCTTAGATACTGTATTCGAAGATGACTCATGTCTTCATTTCTTTTGCCCAGTATAGTTGTTTATTTTGTGTGGTTCTTCATTCAATGATCATGTATTATTTTACTAAAGCCAATTCGTACTGGATAATGGCTTAGAATAAATTCTATTCACTAAACGTCCTCGATCGCAATAAGAATCGAATCCACGAAATGTTAAACACAGTCCAGAATTTCTCACTTATCATCTATTGAACTGGTAACAGTTCAGTAGTAAACTGGTGGAGCTAAGGAACTTACCAAGTTATGAATGTAAATATTGGTAATACATAAGTAACTATGTAAACATTATGAAAATCTGCATCGCACTTTTAGTTTCCTTTTGTCTTAATTTAGAAGTGCATAACATATAGATTTTCATTTCAACTTTTTTTTAAAAAAAAAAATTCAATGAAAGGGTTTTAATTAAATTAGACCCACTTTTTTTCAATATTTTAGATTTATGTGTAAGAAGACTTTAAAGTTAGAATACATTGAAACCTTTGCGATACCACTTTTTTATTGTTTCGATCATATTCCCTATTCCGGAGAAACTTTTTCAATTGCGTACATAAGCTTCGGTATCAATAGTCACTTTTGATCATATCAACATTACGATCAGACTAACATTTCCCATGAATCCACTGATGATATTTCCAATTTGTGAAAGATGATGGATCGGATATAGTTCTTCTGATTTTTTTTCCTTTTGTAAGTTTCACTCAGTGCAATTTTTTTTTCTTTAAAAATGCATTATTATTATTTTTTCAAAAAAGTTGTTTTATATCAAATAAATAAACCAATTTTGGTATCCTAACTTGAAAAATCTCTTAACATGAACATTTTATGAATTTAAAATTTTAAAACAGTCCAGAGTTCCTGACTAATAAAATTTTCTGTGGGAAATATTACTTATCACTTTTCAAAAACAAAATAAAACTATTATTTTATTGTTATGAAAAAATCGTTTTACAAGAAAGCTTTGTATTTAAAGTTTGAAATTCTGTTTAATTTAAAAATTCATTGTTAAGTGAAAAATTTTTTAAATTTTACTAAGAAACTAGCTTATCTGTTTTATTATTATTAACTTAATTTAGATTATTTATATTTCAACAACTTGTTAACTTTATAAACTTAAGGGATACTTATGATTATAATGATTATTTTAGTTAGTTAACAAAATTTACAAAAAAATATTATTGTTAATGTAATATAATTTGGCAACATAAGTTGATTTTAAGGAAAATTACTCTATGTAAAATTTCCCTCTAGTATCTTTATATTATATTTTATAATAACAAAAAAGCATTTTTCTTCACATTTTGCTAGTCTGAAATAGCTTTAAGCAGTTTTAAAAATAAATAAGCATTTAAAAAGGAAATTTTAAAGTTTTTTTTTTTAACTTTTAAGTTTTGAGATGAAAAAAATTAGGAAAAATGGCAAAAATATCGAATTTGAGTGATATAACTAACGAAGTCAATTTTGTTAATTTTAATATTCAAGAATGTATTACTCAATGGTTTTAATTCTAGTAATAAAATATCTTTTTATAGAAATGAGTAAAAAGTACTAATTCTCATAGACATCTTAAATGAATCAATATTAACAATGAACTCCCAAAAGTATTTTTTTAATATTAGATTTTGTTATATGTAATTAAGTAATTAGTTTATTTTAATTAATTTTATTTAGTGCTTTACAATTGCATATTCTTTTACAGTTACAATTTTACCTCCTTTATTTGCCTAAGTAATAGTACTATTGATCAGATTAATTAAATCAACATTTTCAAACATGAATTTTCAAATTCAATTCTGAATTTGAATTTTACACATTTCATATTTTAATTTAACATTTATATAATATCATAAAATATGTTCATAGGAATAATTTTACAGAAACGTTGATTAATTCACATAAGAAACATTCATCACTATTACATCCGGTGGACCTCAAAATGTTCTCTTAATAAATGTTTGTATGGCCAAAAATAGATATTATTGGGTTGAAGTTGATAGTGTAATGAAACTTTATATTGGTTTAAAATAAAATATCGATTACTAAATTTAAAATATTTTCCTGATATTTGACAGAGAAATTTACATTATGATAAAGTTAAACTGAAGATAGGTAACACAATCTTTTAAGTATTGAATTGATTATATAATAATAATAGAATTATAAGGGGCGTTTTCAACATGCGATTGAATACACAAATAGTTGTTTTATTGCAAAAGTAAATATAAACTTCTAAAAATCCTCCACATTAGTCACAATTAAACTTTAAAATGAAGAGCCTTACCGAAGCTTTCAGAATTTACACACATCGAATTTGAGATTATTACAAGGAAAATATTATTGTATAATATAAAAAGAAGACATAATTACTCTCCCATAATTCCAAGCTAATCACACTTTAATAGCAAACCACTATTTGCATAAAACAGTTGATGTCAAACTAAACCCCATTCTTAATGAAGCCATTAAGTATCACTGGGAATTTGTGGTGTCATTAACTTAATGGCATCCAGTGGTAATGAAACTAAAGTAGTTGAAATTGACGATCGATCATCTAATGAATCGAATGGGAATGGTGTTGGTCCTTCAAAGAAAATGGTAAATAAATTCCTGATTGGCCAACATATTAGCGTTGTCAGTTGAGCAAATTACAACTTGGTAATTATCTCATTTTATCACCTAAAAATTAATGTTTCTGATATTTTTTTTAGCATTATTAATGATGCAGTGACGAGTTGCGGTCCCTCCCAAAATGTGATCTAATTAGTATTATTGTATATCAGGTATTTTATCGAGTAATTGAACTTTCTTTGACATTTTCATATTAAAGAAGTTGAAGTGATTATTAATCATTTAAGAAATCGCTAATGTTTTCCGTAGTAATCGCTTATAAATATATGAAATATAAATTATATTATTTTTTTCACATCATGAGTAAATAATATAAAACTTGATATACAGAAATGAAAATGATAAATAGATAGATCCAAGAAATTTACAAAAGTAATGAGAAATTATATATTAAATATGGGCAGAAATGAGCAAAGAAGTGCACTTGCATGTTACTTTTTCCCATAAGCAGCCAATTCTATTTTGCAAATTCAAGTTAACATGGGAAAGACCTGTGCTATACAGTATTTTTTTTTTTTTCAGAGCCAAGAAATATCGATTTATTTAATTCAGTTTGACATTGCCCACGAAACAGTTCTTGGCAGCTATTTTGACTTAGCATTGGAAGAGTACTTTGCTCTGATTAGTCACTTTCGAGGAGGGAAAACACTGAATGCTAATTTTGTCTTCCACAGAAAAGATCCTTGACTTTCCAATTAGTTTTTACTGCAAGTTTGATTGGGTAACATGGGACTTGGCATTATTCTGCTGAAAGATGACTCAAATACTCAATCTGTTGTGCATTTGTGAGATTTAGTTTTAAACTTAAATACAGAACAATCTTCATGTACAAGAAACGAATTACAGTTCACAATGGACAATTCGTACTCAATCTGCTCTACAGACATTTTAAGACAAAGAGCATTCTCGGTCTGCTCACTGGAGAGGAAATATTCTATCACGCACACAACAATATATTTTTGTATAAAATGCTTGAGCTAGTAACAATTTTTATGAATTCATCTTTGTAAAGAGTTTCAGCAATAATTATTCTAACATTGATAGAATCATTTGCTCTAATAAAAAAAGGCTACAAAGGTGCCGAAAAAGTCCCTAACAAGGTCAATTATTGTAAAATTAATATTTTTAATTTCAGCGTCTATAACAGTAATTTCGTAGCAGGGAATCTACTATAATATTATAAGATGAGACTATTTTTAGAGAATTTTTCCTATGTGTGTTTCGTTTAAGAAACTCTACCACTTATTATCAGAAAAAGATATTTGGTTTGGGTTGATTAACGCTCTAATGTTACTTTTCATATTCGAGAATTAATTGGACTATTAGAAATACAGAAATATAAATTATAAGGTTTAAAAGAAAGTATTAAAATATGTAAAGACATAAAGATAATACAGAGGCAGAGTATTAAAAGATTAAGCAAAAATTTTTTCGCTCAAAAAATAAGGACATTTTTAATGTCTTTGTGATTGACTTTGTAAATCAGATTCTTAGCAACTCTGTCTCAAAATTTAAATAGGTTTCCATCACATAATTATTATTAATAAAAAGAAAAAAAAAGCAATAGTTAATAATTTAGAAGAATTCACTTTTTTAAAGATCCCTAATCTTATCAATTCCAAGTATTTTTAAGAAACAAAGAGAAATGAAAATAGTAAAAATATAAATAGCATTATAAATGTTGAATTGTGTTTTAGACAGAGTATAGAAGCAGTCAATGTGTATGTTTGCAGCTCAATTTTTTCAATACAAAAAAAAAGAAAAAAAAATTCTTTAATTAGAAAAAATTAAGATGTATGAACTATTACATTTTTTTTTTATTTCAGCCTATTTTCTTCTACAATGTTTCTTGACAAATTCAGACTTTTTATATTATAAGAACAGCTTTAAACATTAACTATATCTTACTAATGATTTTGTATTTCTTTGCATTTCATTTTATTTCAATATTTTATAAATTAAAATTGCAATTTTTCGACAGAGAGTTTTGATTTTTATTTCATCTTGAAGTCTATAAAAAATATTTGAAATTTGAATGTTATCTTCTACGATAGATTTTCTTATCAACAATGCTCTGTAGCTGTCTTTTGACACTCAGACTTTTTTATACATAGAAACTTTTAATTTATATCCAATTTTTTAAAAAAATTTAGTTTAAAAATTAGAACTATTTTTTTTATTAAAGTAACAAAGTTAAAACAGCACAATTTAATTTCATTGGTCTAGAGTTTTTGAACAAAAGAGAAATTTGAGTTACTTTTTAAATTTTAACCTTATCAAATAACCATTTTAAATAATTGATTAAAAATAATAATGAGTCCATTCTTTTCAGAAAATATATTTCTTCATCATATATTATACATAACAAAAAAAAAAAAAGACTAAAATTATTTATTTGTTAGAAAAAAACTTTTAAGCTTAAAAACTGTATTTGATAAAATTTTATTAAAATTTTCAAATATGAATATTTAATAAATTATTTATAATCAAATCATTAAATACAATCATCTTTTAAAAAAATTTTATGCATTATCATTAGGGATACAATAGTACAAGAACTGTTTTAATAAAGATTTAATTTTCAATAAAAATTTTACTCGATTTTTAAATTCTAATGATATTTATATATGTATTTATTTTAACCGCATCATTAAAAATAATTCTTTTCATAATTTGAAAATCGAATTAAAAAAAGTTAAGTTTCGTCTTTATATCTTTAAAATATCCTGACTTACGACATTTTTCTCAAAGTCACTGAATCATGATAAGTAGGACACTGAATCTGCAACTTTTTCCTGCCTTGTTGAAGTGAAGTAATAGCAGTTTCGAACTGTTGGCAGTTCTGTTGCATCACAATCACAAAAACTCAGTATGCGAAGATCACCTTATTTTTATCTGATTATTAAGGAGATGACGGAACTTTCAACTCAGATCTCGTTGTCAAAACCTGCTAGAGTACCTCCTTCCCCCCTTTTTTAAAAAAAAAAGAAAAAAAGAAAAACGTTTTTATAAATTGCCGCAGTTGTTAAGTCCAAAATATTGCAGATTTGATATTAGGTATATACAAAAGTATCATCGTTCTAAGAAAATAAACGCATGCTAATAGTTCTTGTTATCCAATTAATTCTCGCCCAGCTGGCAGCCGAATGGTTAGCGCTCTTGCCATCGGTTCAACAGTTCGTGAGTTCGAATTCCACCTTGGGCATGGATGTTTGTAGTGGTTCGGAATCCACTTTAAGCCGTAGGTCCCGGTCTAATTAGCCCTCGTGTGCAAAAAATGACCGTTGAGCGACAAACAAACCAATTAATAGGCATATATTAAAACGCGAAGTAGAAATTTGAGGAAATAAATGCTTATTCATTTGCCTACCTCATTTACTTCACCATGTTTCAAAAGTTAAAGATTGGCTGAAAAAATAATGTAATAAATGAATATCACAGTTGTATAATTAAAAAGGGGAAATTCTCCTCTATGCTAAATAAAACTAGCATATGTTATACATCTGTCATATATGTCAGCATACATGTATTCATTTAAACGTTTGATATTTTGAAATCAACTAAAATACAACTTCCGGTATGTGTTTTCTCATTTTACGTAGGTACTCATTCTTTACCATTTCTTTTTCCTATAAAATCTTTGAGTGGGTTAAGATTTATGACTATTAAATCTTTATAAGTTACATATATTTAGTACAGATCATATAAAAAAATAAATTACTCATGATTTATATTTCTTCTTCTTCGAAACAGTAAGTAATAGTAAATATCGAACTCAGTCTATCACAAGAAATCCTCATGAACGATTACAATCATTGTATTTGCAATCATCTTTCTGATTAGTATTTCTATTGTTTAATAGTTTTATTTTCAATTTGGTTTTATAATTCATTTGTTTGATCAGCTGTTTCTGAAAGCCAAGCGACTGTATAAGAGAGCAAAAACACATAATAAATTATCATTTATTGATAAAAAATAAAACTATAATTTTTGTAGATAAACGATTATTTATTATGTCACATTTCCAATCGAACTTTTACTGATTGTTTCACATTTTCAAATAAAATTTTATGTATAAAATTTGCAAGAATAATTTATAAATGTAATTAGTAGCATGTTGTATGCTGAATATCATTGCTAATATGCATTTTAAATGATTTATATTCAATTTATACAAGATAAAAAATAACTACGAAATTTTTGTCTGACAAATGCAATAGTCCTCAAATAAAACTGCTAATTAAATAAATATTTTTTTATTTTAATTCCTCCTAGATAACACACATGGAATCGTATCACACACAAATCAAATATATTAACTTTCCTAACTGTAATAGTTCGAAAACAAAAGATTGAAAATTTCAAAATTAATTATTGAGAATAAACGAATTTCACTTTATTTCTTCCAATATTATTCTACGAGGGTCACTCTGAAATTTTTGAGATACAACTAGGCTTTTAAAGTTATACTTACAAAATTTTAGGTGTGTTCAAAGTAGTCTCCTCCAGCATCAATGCACTTTTGTAGACGACTTTTCCGTAGATTAAATGCCTCAAGCCATTTATTTCTTGTAATAGATGAAAAAAATGCATTTATAACCACATCCATCTCTTCTTCTGAATAAAAACGGCGTCCACGTAAGTTCTTTTTTAGATTAAAGAATAACCAAAAGTCGCACATAGCTAGATCAGATGAATACGGTGGATGTTCGATCACTTTAATTTGTTTTTGTTTAAGAAACTCAACTGTTAATCCGGATCTATGTGAAGATGCATTGTCATTCTGAAGCATTAGTCCCCTAACATTCAATTCTTGTAGAATTTCTGGAAGACATTTAGTGGTATACCAGTTTGCTGTTACTGTCTTCTGTCCTTCCAGCTTGATGGCTTTGACCAATCCCGTACTTCTGAAGAAAACGGCATACATCACTTTATTCAGTGCGCGTTGTTTTTTTACCATTGTCGGCGTGGGATCATCTTCAAAGACCCATACTTTGCTTTCTTGACGTGCTAGAACGTCAAAAAACGATATGTACGTTTCATCACCTGTTACAATTTTAGAAATGATACGGTAGCCACCATCATTTAGCAGTTTAAGAGTTTCTTTACTGATTCTGACACGCTCCTTCCTCTTTTTGGTGCTTAGTTAGATTATGGGGAACCCAACGGCAAACAACTTTTTTCTTATTTAATTCTTCATGAATGATTTTGTGTATGGCTGCGGATCCAATGTTAAGTTCTTTCTTTATCATTTCATAGGTACAGCGATTATCATCATTGACATTTAACTCGGCGGCCTTGCTGTGTGTTCTTCATCCTGAAGAAAATTGTGACCTCTTCTAAATTCTCTAAACCATCTGAATACTGTAGCACGATCTGGAGATTCATCACCAAATGCTAATTGCAACCGTTGAACGCATTCTTTTTGATTTAATTCTGCTTTAAAATCGTAGAAAATCATAGCGCGGAAATGTTCTCGCGTCAACTCCATTTTCTCTTGTGTTTAAAATTTATTCTACGATAAACAAGTTGAAGTAAGTCAGTAAAAAATCGTCTTCTGTGTTAAAATACTTTGTATTTTTTAATAAAGCCGTTATATTTATTTTGTAAATTCTCGTCAGAGCGTATCTCAATAGAGTAATAGAGTAAATAACTCAATAGAGTAATTTCAGAGTTATCCTCGTATGACTTCACAGTATACTTAATTAGTTTTAAATTCTATGATAAAGAGGAACATATCATAAAAGTTTATTTGCAAAACGCTCCTCTCTTATATTTAAGTAAACATTTTGCATTTCATAAGTATTATCCCTGCAATAGAATTCAGATTAAATGAAAATAATTCTCAATTTTATTTGTTATACTAAACCGAGAGTATCTAATTTGAAAATTAAAAGAATATGCACAAAAATATATCGAGAACTTATATAGGATTATGAGAATCTATAAACATTTTTCTTATAATTTTTCTAAAGTATTATGTAGCTAGAAGCAAAACTTTAAATAAAAGGGAGCTTATAATATATAAGTTATTTTAAAATTTTATAATTTAAATTGTATTTTAAATAATTTAGCTATATATATACATATATATTTATCATTGAAAAAAGCATTTTTCTCTTTTTAATCAATTCATTATTCTGAATTAGTTTACTAAAGAATTCGCTGCATTTATAGAGAAATTTTCCTTCGGATTATTAAAGCTATTACAAAATCAATTATATCTGATTTTATAATTTTAAATGTTATTACGCGCATATATATGTAATTGAAACCCTTTTTCTTATCTTTTTATTCGGTTATGCTTCACTTAAATTTAATGAGGCAAAGTATCTCTTGATTGCCCAATCAAATCCTTTTTTTAACTCTATTTTTTATTTTTATTTATTTATTTATTTATTTTTTCAAAATTCAGCGAGGAAAAATTAAGTAAATACATTGTTTTAAAAAGTAAATTACAACAAAAAATCCCAAAAAAATAATGTGCATCTTCAATAATTATCATTAAAGTTTTTTAAATCTATTTAATGGAAGCATAAAGAAAATGATGATAAAAAGCTATCTGATTTTTGGAGTAAATCTAATACAGGCGAAGAATATTAGTCTTCAACGCCATCAAATTTCTGAAATTCGTTGAGGAATTAAGAAGTAAAGATTGATGGTTCTGTGTTAAACACAATACTCAATTCTTGGTGAATTTATATAATTTCTCAATTATCGAGTGACTTTGAAGAGTTGGTTAATCAAAGTTCTGAAGTTTCATTAATTTTTGCCTATGCAATTTAGATTTTTATACTGATAGTAGATTAGTCGCATAACATAAATCTAGAGCAGTAAATTATAAGGTTTGATGTAATGTTAATATCTGGTAAATAGAACTATAATGTGTAGAAAGACTGATGCATTAGGGAATATGTGCAATTAATTTACAACAATAATATTTGGATTTTAATGGATTGAATTTGGTTTGAAAGAAGAAAAATATTTAGACAAATTATCAGAAAAAATTGGTGAGACTCAAGTCAGCGAATATAAAAATTTTTTTTTTTCAAATTTGCACTTAAAGATACATGACTTACGCCCAGAAATATAACTAAAAAACGTTAATTTTCTACAATTATCAATTTGTTGGATTATTTTTTTTAACCAGAAGGCGTCGTTTGACAATTTTTAATTTTTTATTTTAAAATTTGTGTAATTGTATAATTATTTCTCCAGTTTTAGATTTTTATAATATTTTATATTATTATCGCAAATAAAAATATAGTTAGCTGGATTTTTCTTTCTATGATCTTTTCTTACACACATTTTGACCGATATCTAGGGATGAAAACGGATTATATAAATCACTATAAATATACCCATTCAATGATATCCGAATCAATGAACTTAAAACCAAAATGCTAACCAATCAGATAACAATTTATGCAAACGAAAAAGGAAAACTGATAGGAAAATCATCTATAATTTCTTCACAGATGATACTTCGTAGATATTAGATAACTTATTGTAGTAGGACTGGTCACTAGTTTAAAAACTTTTCACTTTACACTTTTCAAACGCTCATAAAAGAAATGTATAAATGTGAGTATCCCTCCTTTTATGATAATGTATTAAATTTCGTCATTTTAAAATTGTAAATAAAAAGTACTATAAATATTTTATTATTTTCTCGCTCTTAGATTTTATTATTTTTATCTTAACAACAATGATATAAATCCAAAACCTGAAATTACGTGAAATGCATATATATACATTAGTCAAATACTTCATAAAACTAGTTTTGAAAAAAAAATATTATAAATTAATAAATGTTATAAATATTCTTAGAATTAAGCTAATATTTCGTAAAAATTCTCTATTCAGTATTTAAATTTCAAATTTAAATTGCATTAGCCGGTTTTTTGAAAGGAAAAAATATTTTCCACAGAGGTCTTTTTAACGTTCTTCCAAAAATTGAGGATTAAGAAAAAGCACACAAAATATACGCTACTGTAATTTTTTTTTCTGAAAAACTTATTGTCCACCAGATTTTAATACAACTCAAAATATGTAATTAATACCAACTATTTTTTAGTTACATGAACATTCTTACATATTGAACACAAGTAACAATTGTGTCTTTTAAGAAATCTCTGAGAAAACATTGCTTATTTTAAAAAAGAAATAAAAAATTAGGTTGAATGATTTTATGATGTCGGAATTCACATTCATGACAATTATCAACTAAAAACTTAATTAAGTTTGATACAAAATATAACATAATTTTTTTTCAACAACTGTTTCATTACGCATAGCTTAAAATATGGCCAGAAAAAAAAAAAAACAACTTTAAAATAAAATTATAAATAAATGCAAAATTTTAACTGTAAAAAGTAAAATTTGCTATTTGAATTATTTATAACGATTTACCTATAAGACATTAGTTGGTAAATTTTATCTCGAATTTTTAAAGTTATCTTATTTAAATTATCTTTAATTTTAAAAAATGAAGATTACTTAATCACCTTTAGAAAATGTTCGTGTAGCTTGTTGTATTGCTTTTTTTTTTTTCAAGGTAATTATTTCATTATAAACTTTCTGAACACAATATATCAACACTGACTGATTATTAAAGTTACTTATTAATGGCTGCATGCAATTGAAAGTTTTGTCGATTAATTTTTATGCTTGAATTGATCGATAGCGGGTATTTCTCTCTAGAGTCCCCCGCCCTCCTTTTTGGCCCTCTTAAAAATAATCGAGCAGGTACCTATTATTTAAAGAGGATTTCAAACCACTTTATTCACCGTTAATCGAGGAGTAAACGAACCATGAATAAATGAATTGAAAGCCAGAATGTAGCTAGCTACAAACTCAACCTTTTCTGTTTGTACTAAAAGAATTCTAAATGTTTCTTTTGTTTTCAGTTTTATAGTTTATTTATTTCAATGTATTTTTAAAAGGCCCTTCATGGCTTCGTGAAAAGATTTTGCTTATCATTTTGAAGTGGTATTTTCGAGTTCTATATCAGGCCTATTATACAAAGGAAGATGTATATGGACATTTATTAAGTTGTATTTGGAGATTTTCTCCATTTCTTTTCCTGTAAAAATTAAATACAGACAATTATCAATGAAAAATCCTTCCAAGTGACAAGATTGGCGGTAATTAAAATAGACAAAAACTTGAGGCTAATAAACTATCTACTACATTGTGCCATATTATATAATAAAAAAATATAAATAACTTTTAGACAGTGTTCTTCAGCGTATATTGACGGTAATTAAAAGAGACAACAAACCTGTGGCTATTAAACTATCTACTACATTGTGTTATATTATATTATAAAATAAACTCACAACGGCTTGCTTTTAGACAGTGTTCTTCAGCTTATATTGACGGTAATTAAAAGAGACAACAAACCTGTGGCTATTAAACTATCTACTACATTGTGTGTTATATTATATTATAAAATAAACTCACAACGGCTTACTTTTAGACAGTGTTCTTCAGCGTATATTGACGGTAATTAAAAGAGACAACAAACCTGTGGCTATTAAACTATCTACTACATTGTGTGTTATATTATATTATAAAATAAACTCACAACGGCTTACTTTTAGACAGTGTTCTTCAGCGTATATTGACGGTAATTAAAAGAGACAACAAACCTGTGGCTATTAAACTATCTACTACATTGTGTTATATTATATTATAAAATAAACTCACAACGGCTTACTTTTAGACAGTGTTCTTCAGCGTATATTGACGGTAATTAAAAGAGACAACAAACCTGTGGCTATTAAACTATCTACTACATTGTGTTATATTATATTATAAAATAAACTCACAACGGCTTACTTTTAGACAGTGTTCTTCAGCGTATAAATGCCGTGGTTCTACTTCAATTGTTATTGACCAAATGGTATTGGATATTGCGTTTTTGCATTGTGCATGGACATTTGTCAAGGTGGATGCTTGGGAATACTCGTGATCATTATAAAAATCTGGGTCACAAGGAATAATTGGATTTTAATCTATGTCATAAATGGAGAAATCTGGAAAAATCTTAAGCACCCAATTCCAATATCCCAGTTCTGTTAAACAGCTGGAGATGGTACGTTTCTGCCTTCTGGATGCAAGAGTAGGTGCTTGGGAGTTTTCCAAGTTTCGTCTCTTGAAACACTTATGTACTTAACAATATCCATAAACATTTTTTTACCCAGAGGCAATTACGCTATGGGCATTAAAATGCCTTATAACCACTTCAGTCATTAATCAGTCCCATGGCGGAGTGTCAAATCACCCATTACTGACATACTCATGCAAAGAAAAAATATAATGAATATATATATATATATATATAATATATATATATATATACATTGATTTTATGGAAGCAAAAAATTTATAATGTCTGCCACAGTGGTTAGAAAAGCAGCATTACGAAGCAACATCATCAAAAGTATTATTTTTTAATGCTTCAAATTAAGTCGTAACTGTGACGTGACACGTAATTCGTTTATTTAGGCAAGAAACCTGAAGTTTTTTTTTTTTTTTTTTTTTTTTTTTTTTAAATACGGGTGCATTCATACGAGTGAATCGTGCATGAGAACAGGTGATGTGAGGAAATAAAAACAGGAATTCACATTTATTTCCTAGAAGAGACCGGAAAAACAATTGTCCACTGAGTCGTATCTGCAGCTCATAAATTAAACAGCATCACAATTGGCTTCCGAAGCTGACCAATATAATCAGGTTACTTCAGGCTGGCGTTAGGAATGGGCGAAACCATGGCAACACAAGTGCACGTGATCCCGGGGTCGTTGACCTGGCTGACGAAATGTGCCGCGCACGCGCGTGATCATGAGGAATGCCTTGAAAACTATTCATTCCCCCCCTGTCTTCACCTCGTTTTTAACTGTCCGTTTCCTTGCTGGGACAGTCGGGTAAAGATTAATAATTAATAGACCATGTAATGCTATTCACTACGAGGTGAAGATTATTAATTTTGCCTTCTGCCTAGAAATTAACTGTTAATAATTGAAGCCATGCTTTTCTTTTCCTTTTATATTTGTGATATTTAACATAGTACTATAAAAAAGGAAAAGAATCGAAAGAAAATTATTAAAAATTTGATTTTCAGTAACATTTGTAAATTAAGTTATTTTTATTTTTCAATTTTGTTATAAGGAATTTTTTTTATTTTTCGTATCTGTAAATAATATACATATATATATACGATATAAAAATATCATGTTATGGAGTTTATACTTAATGCCATCAGTCTTTTCAGAAGACAAAAGAATAAAAGGAATAAATTCGTTTTGGTGTGTTCTGTTTCGTGCGCAAATGCATTTTACATATAATTAATTTGTTTTTTCCCATGAAATAAAAATCGATCAAATTGTAAATTTCACACAATCTCTGTTTAAGCAGTTATATCAAATGAATTAAACTTACTGTAAGTGGCTTAAGGATGACTGCCATGGTGTTTGATATTATAAAGTTTCTAAACATTGATCAAATTGTTCTTCAACCATATTAAATTTATGCATTGAATCTCTGCATTTATGTTCGGAATCTCTGCAAATAATCTCAAATTATTTTTGATGTTGCTTGACTATTTTGATATTTAGTTAATTATTTTCGATAGCTTTCCAAAATATTTAAATTCTGACGGTAATCATGAAAAGTGTGCGTATTGCTTTTTTAAAAATAACTACTTATATCATTTATTCCAAGAAACGAAGACTGGGCTAAACTATGTTTGGCACAGGTTCAAAAAATGAGTAAAGAAAACGCTTCTAAATAGCACAGAACAAAAATTTACATGGCTTTGATTTTAAAAACATATCATTTGATATTTAATTGTGTTTTTAATGAATCTAAAATACAAATGAAATACGTAAATGAAATATTTACAAATGAAATATGTAACGATTAAACTCTTATTACAAATCCATAGTTTTATTTCGTTACGGAATGAATATTTTTTTATTATTAATGAAACGAAACTAGAATATATAAAACTCGTTGATGTGCGTGTGTTAGTGTTTCAAAATATACTCCGTTTTAGAAAAATGTCTGTATTTTTCTAGGTCTGAACTTAATGAATCAAAGTTGTGATTATAACTACGTTTCAACCAAATGTTTCATATTAGTATTAGTGGTAAATAAATGAAGTTATAAATGTTTCATGCTTTTAAAGTTTTTATTGTTTCTCTATGATAAATTAACTTGAAGCAAATAAAACGGAATAAATCATGATTTTATCGATGCATCAAATTTTAATTTATTAAACTATTTTTAGCATTAAATAATAAAAATATGTATAAAATAAAAAGCAAATCAATAAATGCAAATCAAATCTAAATTATTATATTTGATTTGCACTTGAAAATATCCATCATTATATTGTCTTCCAGTGAAAATTTAAGCAATTTTTCAATAACACTTCAATATAATAAAATAGTAACTACAATTATGTCGATAGTCGATAAAAAGTTGAAAACAACTTTCTGGAATTTGATTGTACTTTTCTGAAAAATTATATTCAATTACATGAAAGAGGCTCAATTTTATTGGTAGCACGAAAAGGGGTATTATTCGTATTTTTTTTAAAAAATATATATTATAAAGTATTAGTCAATTACAATCCCGTATGCGTCTTTGTGAATAAATGACATATTGCTTCTGAAATTGTATTTAAGATGAATCTCAGAAATTCATAAAAAATAATAAATAAATAAAAATAATAAACACACACACAAATTTTTATAACATTTATTTGATATGAATAAAATATGATTAAACAGTTAAAATTATATCTGTGCTTTTTTGCTTTAAAATCCGTGTCCTGTAATTATTTTTGATTGCTTCTTTTATTTTATTCTATAATAATGGTGATAAAAATAATTATTTGTCACTAATTATTAAATGTTTTTATTGATTATTAGAAGCATTTATACACTCACATACCACAACACCACACATTAAATAAACTGTTCCTGTTTATCAAGGAACATTTTTATATAAATTTAGCTTATTATTGTTATAAATAAAATTAACCAGAAATATGGAAAACAGGTCAATACTATTTAAACATATTTTGTACAAGTATTTATAAGTTTTGGATTTAGAAGAAAGTTTTCCTTGTTAAGTGGTTCAACAATCGTGTTCTTAATTCACCATCATAATCTTAAAATCGTGTTTAACAATTTTCGATGATACTATATTATTTTTCTTTTCATTTTAGTAAAAGAAAAACAATGTATTATTACTAAGCAGATTGAATTTGATTTTAAATTTACAATATGTAAATGCAATAATGTTTTATTGCTACTAATAGACAAAAATTAAAAAAATTACGAAGAAAAATTTTTAAAAATGTAGTTTCACAGCTAGGAAATAGTTAAGTAATAAATTAAATATTTGTATCATCTTTCATTAGAGATTCAGAAAGAAATGTTTTATAGATTTTTTCATAAAATAAATTGCTTTAATATTCATCATTTTACGAGAATTTAGATAAAATGAACTTTGTGCCAACTAACAAAGAACATAGCTTTTGTTCAAGAATGTCTTCGAACAAAAATATTAAAAGCAAATATCCTTTTACTCGTAAGTTATTTCATTATATGGGGAATTATAATTTAGCTTAATTTCAGATTTAAAAAAAAGGATATCCGTTATACTGAAGCTCATAGAAATAGCATGGTATTAATTTATAAATCAAAATGTATATCTTGAATTTCTGTGCCTTTAATTTTGAGCAGAACTGAGTAATTAGCATTTTATTATAACTGGATTGGTTCTAATATTTTATTAGGAAAGAAAAATAAATGCGTTAAACTTGCATTAATTATTTCTGATGCAAGTTCAGGTTGTGCTAATAAAAATTTTGCAAATCAGATGGAAATTGAAATTTTTTGGTGCTCTGGCTTTTGTAGCATTTATTTTTAAACGGTTTGACTCAGAAACGGAACATGAGTTAACAGTTCGTTCTGTTTCAAAAACTTATTTCTAAAAACATTTTTTAACATTCTCAATAAGTTTGCCCTCAATTGTATATATACATATTGCATTATGCAATTCGTTTTATTTGAAAGCTACAAAACTTTTCTGATGGCCCAATGTCACAAACGACACATTATGGAATTCAAAAGGAATTTTGTTTGGGACGAAAAATTTTTATTTTGAAAATATTCCTCTACAATCTATTCAGATATTACTTAGATTACTAAAGCCCTTCATCAGAAATTGGTAATTTAAGTTGATTTAATTTTGATCACTATTTAATATCGCATTTTTTTGGGGATGCATTTGAAACTTTTTTGTTTCTTTCCATGAAAAGATTAAATATGCTGTATAATTTATTAAATGTACCAAATAATTGTGCTTGTGTCTTATGTCTGATTTCACAGAAAATGTTTAACTATCTTTTACAATTATTTAGCTTTATTTTAATAGTAAATTTATCATAAATAAATTTTTTTATGATTTCGTTGAGTATTTGAATCAAATTATTTCTTAATTGGCAATTTTTGTCTAAAAAATGTTCTAATTAAGTTATTAGATCAAATAAATTCAATGAATTTATTTTCACAATATTTATTTTTCCATTTTTTATTTTTGCCAGAAATGAAATTCTAATATTTTGCGATGAAATCCCTTTAAGTAATTTAATATTTCATAAGTTATTTATTCTATGTATTTTACTTTGAATAAAAAATAGTTTTATTAGTTAATAACTGAATTGAGAAAAAAGCGCAAAAGCTCTTTATCGTGAGTTAGAATTGAATACCTAGAAAAAGAATTTTTTTTTGATAGTATTTTTAGGAAAACTAAATCTTTTAATGGAATAAAAGCAGATTAAGCAATAAACTTGCAAAAAAAGGAGTAGATTAAAAAAAAAAAAAGAATTGGAAAGGAAAGAGAAAAAATCTAATTAGTCTTGCAAAAGAGAAAAAAAGAAATAAATGGAAAAAAAAAAACTCTATCGTCTTTTTAACTTTTACTAAACACTACTGGCGAGAATTTCGGCAAATAATGAAAATAAATATCTTAAAATATTTAATTGTAAAAGAATTTTTTCATAACTTACTTCGTTTTAAAATCCACAAAATTAAATTAAACAGCATTCGAGTTCCAAAAATTTACTCCAATTGCATTAAACATCCTATTAATGTTTAAAAATTAATTTTCTTAATTAAATATTCAACAGCTATTTTTTTAGCATTTGTGCTGAATAAAAATACAAATAAATTTTGAAAAATTAAAATTCCATAGCATTTGAAGAAAAATTAATGATGCTTAAATTTTAACAAAACAATTTTAGTCCTAATATGAATCTAATTTTAAAAAAAATACGAAAGGAAAATTTAATAAATTAATTTTTAACCATTAATTTAATTATTACATAAAAATATTTTAACGTAATTTATTAAATTCATTTCATTAAAAAAACTGCAATTCAAAGATTTTAAGGAGGGTGGAAATGTTATGCCTTACAACTTTAAATTTTTATCATATATATTTAATTCATTACTTCGTTTTTTTTTTATTAAAAAAATAGTTATTAAAAAGGGGCTCTTAACAATTGCAGAAAAAATATTGATTTCCTTCGTTCTTTTTTTTTTAAGTGACATGAGTCTTCAGGTGTTAAATAATTGAACAGGATTAAATCTGACAGCTAAAATTTTACCACAGACAAATACATCATAAATATAATAATAACTCGTTAATAAGTTAATGAAAAGGTGACCGTCCATAAATTAGTTTCTTACAAGACACGTTTGGAGAAGAGCACTTTTTCATTTTTTCTTTGAAAAGACAAAGATTATCCCAGGGTTTAATTCACATGCAGCATGTATAAATGACGGACCAGTTTTGAAAAGCTTTCATCAATAAAAATAACGGCAAGTCTAAGTGCCATGTTCTTTCAGACAAGTTAATTACTATGACGACTTTGGTGCGATCTATTTCTACGTGTTCCGCTTTTGAACAAAATTTTATTTATTTATTTTTTCAAAAATGGAACAGACAAAAAAGAATGAAGCTGCGATGTTTTCATTGATTGGTTGATAAGAAGAAAAATTCGACATAATTATTGACTGCGAAGAATAAAGTGATTAAATTATATGTTATTATCGCCAATTTTTCCTTTACTGCAATTAACGTTGTTGCAGAATGGATGAAGAAAAGTATTGGGCAAATCTTATGTGATTTCAATTCGTTAAGGGACATTTTAACTACCTTTTTTTTTTAACGTTCTATCGAATGTATTCATAAATTTTCCAATTTAACGTTTGAGTCATTAGTTTTATTTGCATTCTACTTAATGAAGAACAGTATGTAATGATAAGGAAAAACAAAGATATGGTTGTTTTACTAATTAATTTCACGATTAAACTCTATAATTATATTTTATAATTATTTCAAACTCTCAACTCTCTAATCATGGAATAATGATAAAAATCTCTTTTCAGATTAAAAGTTTTCATGTCCGATTTTAATTGTTCTTGAATGATAAAAGATACATATTCCGTTTATGTTGGATATCCAGATGTTTTGAAGCTTTCCTGATAATCTTCGTTGCAATACATAAGTGTGACTTATTGATTACGAAAAATTACTTCCGGAAAACTGTTGGTGTTAGTAAAATCTTAAAAATCATTTTTAACTGTTGAGATACCTACGACGCTAAGCAAAGTCGATTATCAGAATATAATTTATTCGATAAGAATATTCTATATAATGCTCATTTATACTTTATACGATTTAATTTGTTACTTTTAATAGTGTATGATATTATAAATGAGTCATTTTTTTCCTTTTGTCCTCGGTTAATTTTTAAGATATATTTATTGACTTAAATAGTTCGAGATTTTATTTTTATTATTATTATTTTTTTGATGCTTGTATTTTTATTTTTATTTATGTATTATCTATCATAGAAAACAAAGCAGGGGTTCATTTTATAAAAATTAGCATTTCCTGAATTTGCGATGCAATATTCTGAAAATAATTACCCGAATGTATTAATTATTTATATACATACAGCAAACTTTTCCGTAGGTTGTTTAACATTTAATTAATAACACATCTTCTATCATCTTGATTAAGATATTTAAATACTTTATGTTTTTTATTCAGTACATAACTGGTGTAGAAATATTTTCCTTTATTTATGATTTATCTATTTAATTTTTATTAAGGAGATTCGAGAAGTATTTAAAAAGAAAAAAATTGCTGCTTAAAAGTATACTTAAAATAGTTACAATACTATTTTAAATTCTTGCTTGTAACTCCTAAATAATGATATTTAATCTCACATGTTTAATCATCATTTTCTTAATTAACAGTCATATGTTTTTAGTATAAAGTTGTATTTTTGTCTTATATTAATGGAATCAAATTTGTAAAATAAAATTACTCAGACAGTTAATAAGAAAATTGTATATAAAAAGTTAGAATTCATATAATTAAAAAGGAAATTAAATTTTAAAATTTTCTCAAATCTAAATTATAAAATATCATTAATAATGTATTAAATTTTATATTTGTTTCAGACTTCTATTTTAAGAAAAGCTGAAAGACCTTCATCTGATGTTAAATGTTCATTATTGGTGGACAATTTAAAATCTTCCCAAATGTAATGGTAAAGCATGAGTATAGATTTTTACAAAAACAAAAAATACTACTAAAAAACTGCAAATGCACACATGAAAATTTAACTGCATAGCTCATAAAATAAGTGTTTAAAACTGCTGTAAAATACACTGCATCTTTATATTACAGGAAGAGTTTTCACTAAATAATATGTCACACTCATGTTTGGCAAATGAGAAAACCCAGAGAACTCTGAGACATCACTTCTGGCTAATGGGAATACAAAAATAGAAATCCAGTTATTCAACAGTGGCCAGATTGAATCTTCTGCTCCGAAAGAAAATGTCAATACTGGCAAAACTTAATTTATTTATTTCTGAAAAAATAATAGGAAATATGTAGCACTTTTATAATTATATTCAATTTTATATAATTCTAACTAACCAAGCCCACTAGTTTTTGTGGCTCATGACTTCCAATATATGTATTATTTTTGGAAAAAAAATTAAGGTCTTCAGAAATAGCAATGTTTACTATTTCCTTAGCTTCACTCAAAAATCTATTTTACGACCTGTATAGACCTGTATTTTTACCTGTATAGATAATTCAAAAATAATTAAATGGAATGCGAAACCACAAAATTTTTTATTTACGTATCTATTAAATTTTGAGGTCGGTGCTCCTTTCTTACATGTTCCAATGTAATTTCAATCAGCAACGTATTGGAAAACCTGCAAATACATTTTGATAAAACGGGTAAAAACTATACTTTTCTAATTTTTAATTAAAAGAATAGCAAATGTCATTTTTTTAAAAACATAGCAAGGATGTGGCAAGAAGATGAGGATCCAATACCATAAGTTTTGTTTCTGATTCCAGAACTTACCATAAAAGGCAGTTTTAAGAGGCAAGGAAGAATCGCTCTCCTTCTTTCTTGAAAAATGCCGGATTCTGGAACAGTTGGCATTACTACATAAACAACTTCTTAAATTAATGTTTAATTGCAGTTTAAATACGGTTTATATTTTTGGCTTTCGGTGCATCAAATTTTTGGATGTATAGAAGCTGTCCCACGTTTTCTTATGTCAGTTATCTTCTTGTTTATGATTTTTCGAAGATTCACGAGCTGATGCACTTAGTCAAGCCACTGGCTAGATCACGTGGAATAAGACAACAGCAATAACGGTTTAAATTAATTACAAACGCTTAATTAAAATTTTGAAATAAAGTTTGACCGTTGTTTTATGCTTGCCTTAAAAAACATCCCCATACAAATTTGCTTCAGTGCAGCTGTTCTCGGTTCTACCCCGGACAAAAATGAGGTTGACAAACAGGATAAAGATTTTTTTTATATAGATAGCATTTTTAGTTACTGACGATAAAACCATCAAAACAATTTTAAAATAAATTTTTTTTGAGAAGTTTCAGATTTCAACGATAAAATTTTAACTGATTTGTAAGGAAATACATTAAATCTAAGAACTACTACTTTTACTTTTTATTACAATATCTACAATTATAAGTTAAGTTATTAAGTTTAGATGAAATGCAATCAGTAGGTTATATTTTTAGAATAAATTCTGGACAATAAAAATTTATTTCAGGGAAATATTTCCAGTTTAAATTTTAAATGAAAACTTAACGCGCGATTTTTAACAGAAGATGCGAGAAACTTTGATTGGGAAAAAAGACTTTGATATTCGATTTTCAGAGTTCTTAAAATGCTTTTTAAATTAGCATGTTCTATTTTCAATATGATTGTATATTTTTAGATTATCTGTATTATGATAAAAAATATTTAAACTTCTTTTTTATTTTGATAAAAATATTCTCATAAAAGAAAACAACTCTATTTCTATAATAATTTGATTTAATTCTTATATTATCAATATTATGACGTGCAATAGCTAAAATATTATTTCATATTATTTAATAAAAATAAATACGGATTTATATAATTTTTATGCTTCCAAAGTATAAATATTCCCTTCATATAATACTTATTTTTAAATTACACAGAAAAGAAAAATATTAAAAAACTGAAAACTTAATTAAATTTACTATTTTTTTATATTTTTTCTATTATTTATTATAATGGATATTATTTTGTAAAGTTTACATTATATTATACGTTATTTTTATAAAATTAATAATATGTGTGATTAATTCATATTTAATAACTCTCAGTTAAATTATTGCCTATTCATAAGTGCCATATGAAATGCAAAATAAAGGTATGTAAAATTTATCTAGCCTATTCAATGTAAAACTTAATTGAATTACTCTATGTTAAATAAATTCGAATTATTTAAATTTAATCAAAAGAGAGAAAAGAAATCTGTGATAGTGTTAAAATTTCTCTTCGTGCTATTGATTATTTAATTTAAATTTAAATAACCCATTTATCAGTTTATTCCTAGCAAAAATTTCAAATAACTGTCAGTTGAAATCTCTGATGTTCTAATACAACTATCCAGTCGTTCACTATCTAGAATGCAATAATTTTATTCATTAGTCATGTAATCCTATTTTTTTATTGAGTTTAAGAATGTATTTTTATTTTTTCAAATAAAAACATCTCCAAAATAGATTATCTCTAATCAAATTAAATAGATTTTGTTACAAAATTGACAATGATGAATTGATCGCCTTATTATTATCAAGATATTAGAATGGAATTGTGGATTCAAAAATACTTAAATGAGAATATTTCTCTAAACATTAAAAAAACATACCTTTTTCAGCTAAAAACAAAATATTTTTAAAGTTGAAGAATTTAAAGATTGAGAAAATCAGAAAAAAATGTATACCTTACTAAATGAAATCTGTATCTTCTATTTGATTTAAAGCATTAAATTTTTTAATTAAAGTTTTTACTTAGTTAAGAAAAACGGTATTTTACCTTTTGTTTATTATCTTGAAATAAAACTCTAAGCAGAATTAATAAGGGAATATACTGAAAACAATTGTTATAGTCAAAAAGTTAAAATTTGAATTAAAAATTGAAACAAGAGAAAATTGTAAAAAGATATTAAAGAAAAATTATATATCCTGAGGTAAATAAAAATATATAACTTTTTAACTTGTATGTGTGTGTTTGTGTGTGTGTGTGAATGATAAAAGGAAAATACAATTTACAGTTAAAATATGTAGAAAAATACAAAGGAAATAAAGTCTAAAAGTATTATGCGTAGAAAAAATTTCTTAAGTAAATTTTAATATGATGTTTAAAAGCTTCTTATGTGAAAGATTATTAGAAAAAATTGTCATTGATTTCCAAAAATTCAATAACACTCAAGACGTTTTGCTAACACTTATTGTTAATAATTGCTTATAAATATTTAAAAGTTATATATTTTTTAACATTACTAATTTGATTATTACTTAAGAAATAAATAGATTTTTTATGGAATACAGTTTAATAAAAATGTAATTACTCAAAAAATAGATTCATTTAATAAATATGGGCATATAATTTAAGAAATTGGTAATGAAGTTTAGAGACACATATAACTATGCTTTCCTTGAAAAGTATTTCTTTCAATGAATTCTTAGCAGAATCTTAAAATGAATTCTTAACTTTCTTTATTGAATTATTTCGTAAATGCAAAATGGCATAGTTTTGCAACATGATTTTACCAGATTTAACAAAATGACATTAAAAAAATGGACATGCGCCTAGTATGAATTAAAAAATATAATATTAAGATCATTTTTTAACAGGACATTTTTTAAAATTTACATTGGTTATAGCTCTGTATTTTTACAATATAAAATATTAATAATGAAATTTTCTGTTAAGAATTCTTGAAGTATTTCATATTAAAATTAGAAGGATTTAAAATTTAGTAAAAAATTTCAGAATAAATGCATCTAAATCTCGAATCTTTCTTGAGATTTTAGAGTTTTGTAGATTCTGATATTCAACTACTACATTTTTAATATTTTCTTGCTTATTTTGTTTTACTACACATACATCAGTAAAATAATAGGACATATATCAAATATTTTTCCTAAATTTCTTTCTTGTTCCGAATTATTTTCTGAAAAAATTCATATCTAGTTTTTCTTTGTTTCAATTGTATATTTCAGAGTTAAGAACTTTTGGTTCTACACTGACTTTAAAATCACACAATTCCTCACTGGACATGGGAAATTCAATAGCTATCTTCACCGTTTCAACATTAAAAACAGTGAGCTGTGCTTGTGCAACTCTGGGAGTGACAACCGTCTCACATTCTTTTTGAATGTCCATCTGTTTCAGAAGAAAGGAACCAGCTTTGCAAAGACTTAAATAACAAGTGGCCCCCGATCTTAATGGACCTAGTAAAAAAAGAGAATTTTGAATTTTTTTAAAAATTTATCCATGCTGTTATCTAACTACTTTTTTATTTTTATATCTCTTTTTTTCTCTCTGCCTTCTTTTATTATTATTTTTTCATCTCATGATTTATTTGGATTTGTTATGTAGTGCATTTGTTGTACCTTCGGGCCCTGTTTGATATTACTTGGTGCACAGGGAGATATTTTTGTTTTCCCAAATAAAAAAAAAATAATAAAAAAAATTGTATATTTTTTAATTTGGTATGTTTATAATGGAGCTAATTTCTCCGAAACTATTAAAATTTTATTCTATTTTCTTTTATTCCCGGATACAAAGGCATGAGATTTATGGTAAAACGAACTACGCTAAAACTCTGACATCATTATTTTTATTGGAAGCTGAAAATATTTCACTACTTCGCTCTAACCTTCTAAGCACTATTCTAAAATGATATCCTAATTTGCCAAAGTAAACATTGTTTTGCCGTTTTTACAATTGTTAGCTACGGAACCAGACGTTAAAAAAATTGGTATAAAAGAAAATATATAAAAGAAAAGTAAAGAAAGCGGTATAAAAGAAAAGTCGTTTCTTCTAACGAGTTAAAGAATGACGTCATTAACCAATAAAAAGATGTAGGTTAAGGGTTGGTCGTATATCAGATTTAACAACCGTCGAAATAGATAGAGATGCCTGCCCAAACTGGAAAGCAGAATACTTTGCCAAACTATCTAGTTGTTAAAAATTGCGCAAGGGAACTGTCTCTTAAGAATTGTTGGAGAATAACCAAGCGATTTGTTTAAAACTTCTTTTGGAACAATCTCAAACATAACACAGATCACCGCGTTTGATTAATCAATGGTCTTTAACTGACTTTCTTGAAGTTGCTTTAATTGTCTTGATGTGGAAATGACTTTTTTATCAGTGTCTGCACATTTTTTGTGGTATATAAATTGAATGATGTTGAGTTGAAAGTTTACAGTTTACTTTGACAATGTTTTAGGTTAAGAGCATCGCAGTTAAAATATTCATCTGTGTCTTTTGATTTCCGCATGAATTTGCTATTAATTTTATAATTCATCAAAATAATAAAGAAAGGAAAATAATCTAAAATCTTGAGTTAAAAGTAAGAACTAATACTGATATATTCAACCTGCTGTAAGCAAAGATTAATCAAAAGAATGAAAACTCGTGACCACATAAATAGGGCAGATTTTTAAAATCTGTTCGTGATTTAAATATTGAATATGAGGCAAAGCATTTTGTTTGATGTTTATAGTAAATGAATTAACGTAAATTTTTATGATACACTTTTTAACTACACAGAAAAATGACTAAAACTTTGACAGAAATATTTTGACTAAAATTTTTCTGTTTGATATTTGATTATGAATTTCAATTTCGAAATTTAAACATAATGAAAACTTTTATATATATTTCACATTACTATTCTAGCTAGTTTGTCTATCTAATACCAAGAAAATCTATAACACAAAACAATTGGATTCAATTTCATAATAATTTTCTTTTCCCATCCTTTTACATGCAAATAGCTAACATTTAAGTATTAAACACCCTTTCTTAATAAAAAATTAGGAATTACAACTACCATTTAAGAAATAGCTTTCTAATTTACATTATACATTCTTGTAAATTATTGAGAATATGTGATATTAAAAATGGGGCAAAGGTAGCACACCCACTGGCTGCCCCACTGTCTAAATTGCCCTTTCCTTTGCCACTTGTGGCGCAAAATAGATTTATCCTAAAATCAGAGTTGGGGAAAAAGTATGTAATATTAAAATAAATATTGATGAAAATAAAATACCTTGATTGTCCAATTTGTGAAAACATTTAAAACTTCACACGAACTTAATAAAAAAGAAGTTTATTGGAAATCCCTAGTTTTGTTTTAATATTTCCAAAGTAATGCTGCGATTCGATGGCAAAGTCAACAGCCACGAAAGTGTTGAACTTTTAAGTATTTTATTACTCTCCATTAGCTCATTTGCGCTATATTTTATTCCGTTATGGGGTCATACGCCCTTACGCTCAATACCATACACATCTGTGCTGTTTTATGAATTGAAGAAATGTGTAATTAAACTGTTTATTTCTCGAATATTGAAAGAGTCTACCCTAAGGCGATTTCTCCTTGACTGACCTAACCCATTATTATCGTCTGTTACAACACGTTTTACAACCGAATCGTTCGACCTCACTAATTTAGTGGGTTTCCATTTGCTTAACGCAACGCCTAAAAGGAATCAGAATCGATTCTGAAAGCACATTAAAAACAAATTGAAAATTAATTTTAAAATAACATTCGAAAGATAATTTTAAATTAAATTAAAAATACACGATTATATTACTTTAAACTTTGATATTAAAACATAAATATACTTTATTTCAATTAATTTGTAAACGAAATGTTCTAATAAATAAATTAAAAAAATTTATATTAAATAATAATGATACTAAATTGAATAAGAAATTGGTTTGATATCAAGGATAAATTGATGGTTAATACTAAAATGTGATATATCTATTTCTTAAAATCTTGGGCAAAATGTAACAGGCTAAATAGAAGCTAAAAGCACATGTTTATAGATTTTTTTAATGAAACTTATGCATTAATTTATGTCAACACAAAAATGCTATTTTATTTTTAGCTCTTAAAAATATATAATCCAGAATATAGAAATGGTTTGCTACTTATGATAGGTTCTTCAAATGTTTCCCCATTCAGCTTTAAAATCATTTGAAATCTAAGTAAAAAATTTATATAATGTATTAAAATCGTTTGTTTTTTTTAAATCGATAAAAATGCAATCAGAATCAATTTTTAATTAGCAAATATATTTCATCTCTCATCACAGAAGTATTTCAAAATCATTTGAAAATAGGGAGTCATTTTTTATATATCATGTCTCACAAAAGTGATGGCATACTTGTGTTTTAAAAAAGGAAACTGTAATAAAATTAATTAAAAATATATGTAAAAATTTTTTGTAGGTGTGTTTTATATTTAAATTTAGTAACAATTATTACATAACACACATTTTGTCAAAATATTAAAATATTAACTTCATAAAAATATAATTGTTTAAAACGGTAAAAAAATAGCTCATATAAGTGACGGGACACCATTAGATATGCAACAAAATCGTCTGAAATAAGCATTAAAAATACTTTTTGGGTGTTTCATTTTTACTCAGAAGCAATTGGTAATAATTTATAAAATTGTCTGCTATATTTCTCTTCAGATTGTTTTGGAATTTTTGTGTTTTTTGGCTGTGTGCAGCCATGAATGCTAAACAAAAAGAAACTTCGCCTGAAATTCGAAAATTAGTTATCAGTTTGTATATTGAAAGAGAAAAATCTTTCAATATACAAACTGATAACTAAGAGAAACTGCTGAAACAATTACTTTAAGTCATTCAACATTTTTCAATATCATTAAACGATATAAAAGGAATCATATGATTCAGAATAAAAGAAAATATGGCCGACCATCAAAGCTATCCAATGGAATAAAGCGAATTGTGGTTCGAATTATTTAAAAAAATCCAAGAATGAGCGCTCCTAAAGTTGCTGCTGATTTACAAGCATTATATGGAGTGATTAATAATCCTGAGACTATTTGAAAAGTAATTCGATCTGCTGAATATCACGGTAGAGTAGCCAGGAAAATATTCTTCGTAAGTGAAAATGAATAGAAAACTCAGTCTGGCTTTCGCAAAATCCAACATAAATAAAAATTCTGATTACTAGAATAAAGTTATATTTGTTGATGAGAATAAATTTAATATATTTGGTTCAGACGGTAGAATCTTGGTGTGGAGAAAACCGAGGGAAGAATTTCGTAAACAGAACTTAGTGCCAACAGTAAAACATGGTGGAGGAGGAGTTATGGTATGGGGGAGCATGTCGTCCGCTGGAGTTAGTAATCTTGTTTTTATTGAATGTAAAATGGATCAATACAAGTATATTAACATTCTAAAGCAAAATTTGAAGTCTTTAGCACGAAAATGAAGCTTTCATAAGAATTTTAAATTCTACCAGGACAATGACCCCAAGCACACTGCTTTGAACGTTAGACTCTGGCTGCTGTATAACTATCCTGAAATAAAAAAAAGCACCACCACAATCTCCAGACTTAAATCCCGTAGAGAATATTTGGCAAGAATTAGAATCAAGAATTCGCAAACACACCATTTCTTCAAAACAACAATTAAAATCGGTGCTTCAAGAAGAATGGAGTAAAATCACTCCAGTAATCATAAAAAAATTAGTCAAATCCATCCAAAGAAGATTAAATGTTTTAAAAGTAAAAAGAAATCCAACAAAATATTAAAAACTTTTAAAAAGTAAAATTTTTGGATAAATATAATTGGAATATTTGATGGAAAAGTAAATGTCCATCACTTATGTGAACTTTTTTTTTTTTTTTGCTCCGTTCTAAGCAATTGTAATTTTATTTAATTAATATTTTAATATTTTGACAAAACGTATGTTATGTAATAATTGTTACTAACTTTGAATATGAATCACCCACAAAAAATTTGTCCATGTATTTTTAATTAATTTTATTACAGTTTCCTCTTGTAAAGCACAAGTGACCCATAACTTTTGTGAGACACTGTAGATAAAAAGTATTTTCAAATTTTCTTTTAGCTTTCGAAACGTTCCAAGTTTATCGCAGCAGTTTTTATTTTCGATTCCTTTCTTCAAATCAAATTTTCAAAATGATTAAAATGTAGAAAGAGAGAATTCTTTTCCTTCCATATTTTTTGGTTTTATCAAAAAAAAAAAAAAAAAAAAAAAAACACTTTGGAACACTTACTGAGAATATTTTTTATTCGTAATTTTTACTTTATCAATAAAAGAGTCAAATAATTCTGTAATTTACTTTTAAATTATTAGATTAGTATCGTTACCTGTTATATAAAAGTTATATTATTTAAAAAAAAATTAGAAATGCTTTTTTATTCATTATTATAAATTTCCTTCTTTGCAAAAAGCTTTTCAATCTATTTGAAATGCAAAAGAAATTGATTTCTAATTTCTTAAAATGATTTTTATGTATCTGTATTTTTTTATTTTCAAAAGGATGCTCCTATTCCCATCTAAAGTATTCAAATTATTTCAGAAGTATAGGAATTATTCATCATTTTTTTGCTTTTTCCATTTAACTTTTCAAAGCAAATAAAATATTTTTCAAGGTGAATAATCTTTTTTTTTTTATATTAATTACAGTTCTCATATCTTTTCGAGTAAGTTCACAAAATAATTGTGAAGATTTTATTTAATGATTCCTTTTTTCAATAAATGGAATTTCAATTTATTTAGTTTTTCAATCAAGGATTTCGAAATTCTTTGAATTGAATAAAAGCTTTTTTTTTTCTTAACTTACAATTTTTCAATTGAGTTTTTCAAAATAGTTTTTCAAATTGCTTAGAATAAATTAGAAACTTTTCTAAATATCTTAAAAGTCCTTATCTTTGCATTTTCAATTCATCTTATTTTATTCAGCTAAGATTTAAGAACTTGTTTTTAATTGCGCAAATTTTAAATGTCTTATGAAATATCTCACATACACTCTATTTTAATTCAAAATTAAAGTAAAATTGTTCAAAAAATATTTTTAAGGTAAATATTAAATTTTTCCTTTTTTTATCCTTATTCTGCCCAAAGCATTTATAAAAAGTTGAAAAAAATAGGCTTTTAAGTTCCGGTTATTAAAGAAAATATATTTGCCAAATTTTAAACATAAGAATACGTATAATTATAAATGCAAAATTTTTACTGTGCATTTTTTCTAAGGAATTGTGATAGAAAATTTATATCAGATGAATTTTGAATAAAGCAAAATGAATCTATTTTGATAAAAAATCACTAAGATTTCATTCAAAAAATAAATTAGAAACCTTAAAAGAACCAAATAACACTATTACATCATTTTTTTATCGATAAACTTTATTTTAAAACTTAATGACCAAGATTCTTACAGATTACACAGATCTGATTTTCTTACAGATTTGAGAGCTTCAGTATACTTGACAAATTCTACATGAAGTAAATATTCCTTTTCATTTCAAAATAACTTTAATCTTTATAATGTTTCAAACTATAAACATATCAAAAGTTGGATATGAGACTGAATTTGAATAATTCTATGCATTTTGAGGCGCTGTCTTATCTTAACAATTATTTAAAATCTGTAGCATAGGTTTTTCAGACTGGGCAGAAAAATATCTATTTCTAGAAAAAACATCTGACATTCAGTGACAATTAATTCACTTGATGAAAATAACACAAAAGCTGTTCACAAAATCTATAAAATTATAACTATTTATTAAAATTTTAACTTTTCTTTTACATTGTCCACAAAATTTTAAAAAATCTACAAATTGACATTTAACTTAAATTTTTTGTATTTTTTATATTTTTAATATGTTTGACACTGCCTTGTGTGTGTGTGTGTGTGGATAGTTTGACAACTTAAAGTTCTTGCTTGTCTTTCTTTAACACTCAGATATTTGTCTTCTAATTAAGACTCACCAAAAATCAAAAATATTTTTATTGAAATAAATATATAAGAGTACAAATTCCTAAAAAAAAAAAAAAGTTAAAAACTTGTTATTTTATAAGTTTTTTTAATATTTTACTAATATCTGAATTATATTTCCTTTTTGTGATTAAATTTCTAAGTTAAAGAAATTTCTGAAATGCAGTAAGACTTCGATAAGTAGTCTCTGATGGAACTTAAATATTTAAACAATTTAAAACAGCTGATGAAAGAGAGAGAGATAAGACGTACGTTATAATGTATGTCATTACATACTACATATGTCCTGGTAAGACATATTATATATTTAAATTAATCATATAAATTTTAAATTTACGTCAATGTATTTTTGTAAATTAAAAGTTATCTTTAAATTCATATATAATTTTATAAAGTAAAAATGATATAAATGAAAAACTTTTTTTAATTTTTCTTTCCAAAATCAAATATACTTTAAATATTACTTTGAAATTCTATTTTACTAGAATTCATAACAAGTATTTTATTTTCGAATTTTATTTTCACAGAATTTTTTAAACTTTGTCATCGAAAATTCTTTGAAACATCACGCAATAACATGAAAATTGCTTTAAAATATGCACCTTCTTGATGTAATAAGAAAGTCCTTTTATAAATGTTCTTAAAAATTTGAGTTAAGTAAAATTAGGATTACTTTCAATCAATTTTGAAAAAAAGAAAAAAATATATAAGATTTAATCTCTTTAAAATATGCAAGTAAAAATTATTCAAAACAATATTTTCGAATTGAAGATAAGATTTATTAATGAAGGACTTTCCGCAGTGTTAGTAAGTTTGTGATGCTTTACTTCTCCGTTTCTAAATTCATAATATTTAACGGAATTACAATAACGGTGTACTGAGAATAAACGTTAAATTAAGATCTGTTTGAAAACTTTAGGTGCCAGGATTAACCACTGTATATCTCGCCTGCTTACAAGGGTTCTACCAACTGAGCTACGTCCTCTGACATTAAGAACATTCCAAATGCAGAGTAATTGTAATAATAACATTCCAAATGCAGAGTTATAGTAAGATTGGTAATTTGAAATCATTAAAGAGTTTGATTATATTATTATTATTACTATAAGGTATGTTAAACTAATCACATATACTAGAAAACGGTTGTATCTTGAAGAAACGAAAATTGCTTCGTAGTATTAAGTTATAACAGCTTTAGTGTTTGTATTAAGAAAATAATTTAGTGTTTGTGTTAAAAATCTTCTAAAAGTAATTTCATTTCTTTCTTCAGAAAGCAGCTCTGTTAGAGATTGATAGTTTCAAATAATTTCTAGGCTTAAGTTAGATAAATATTAGAACTTTTAGATTTGTTCAAGTATTAGTTACCGATTATTTTTCACTGATTATTGTGACTGTACATGAGTTGCAATTAATGGAATATGAATCGCTATTGTGTTTTTGAGACAAATTCGGAGAAATATTTGAATTGGAATACTATAATGACCATGAAACTATGACATTTCAAAATAGTTAATGCATTTGATGCGTTTAAAGTTCAAGTATTTGATATGCTTTTTCATATAAATACAAAAATTTTTGTTTATACTACAAGAGGTATTTTTAAAAGTATTCTTTTTAAAATTATCAGATCCTGTGGGGCAGAAAAGAGGAACGTAATTTTAGAAATCTTTCGTGAAAATAATTTTAAAATATTTTGAGATTTCAGAAAGACTTACATAATTATGTAAAATACTTTTATAAATTCAGTCTGTTGGTACTTTTTAAACCAGTCAAATTCTTCTAAAAGGAATTATTTTAATAATTATTAAAGAGCGAAATTTATTTTATCTTATAAAACGTTTTTTTACTATCCAAGGTAATTTTGCATGCAAATTTATAATAGCAACAACACATTTTTCTATTTAGTAGTCATTGTTCATTAATAGATTTTGATTAAATTAAAGTGTTTACTATGTTCACTGAAGGATACCACTACCTTAGCAAGTAAGAATTACAACATTTTACTTCTTCAAGTTTTAATATAATTTCAAGTAACTTATCAGAAACATACACACACATATATCATAACTACAAGGATTATTTCACTTTCCTGCGGTGTGAGAGGTAGATTTGATTGCCATTTGTATAGAGGGCACTCGATGGGCGTGCCACCGTTATTGTCATACCGAAAGTGGATCTCATAATTTAATAGCTAGAACCAATCAGAAGATTCCTAGGCATAGTCTGCTACTTCCAGAAGTATCATTTCGCTTGGAGGACATTGCGACTCCAACATATTTTACTCGCCTCAGCTGTCAGTATTAAGCATGACAGATCATTATCTGGGTCAAGTTATGATCAAATCACTTCAGATTTTGATGCTATATATAAAAAGTACAAATATTGATAGGCAAATGCAATAGCTAAAATATTAAAAATAAATTTCTACAAAATATGAATTTCGTGATATTTCAAAACTAGATGAATAACTGATGAAAAGTGAATGATGAAAATTATATGCATAAGAGATATTTTATCCTATTCCTTTTTGCCATAAAAGCAAACCGGTAGAATTATATTGGCTAAGCTATATTTTATGGCTCGTCATTTATTTACGTTTTTTGTTATTCCTATGTCAGATGGTTGTTTTAATTTTCTAATTTTAACTGCATACATGATTTCGAATATACCTTCTTATATTACCCAATAAATTCTAAGTAGTTCGAAATGAAAGAAAAGTTTTTATGAGTAATTTTACTTAATGGCTTTTAATCGAGCAAGGCATTAATTCCTGTTATAAGCGATGTCTCCAGCTCTTATTATATGCTCTGCTGATCAAAAGTAGTATAATAATTAATAAATTTTTATTGCATTTAGAGATCCAAATCTTCTAAGTCAAATTCCAGCAAAAAGTATAAATGTCATGTTTAGAGAATATGTTTAAATGCGTCCTAATTTCGAAGTGGATCTTTATTACGAATCGTTAAAATGCTTATTTATTTATTAGAATTATTTTTAATTGCTTCGCATTTTTTAAAATAATGTGTTTTGCTTTAAGCCTAATTATATGTTAAGTGATGCGACAAGAATTATTCCGCATCACTTGCGGGAATTGAACCGGAACAAAAGCAATGAGAACTAAGAGCACAAATGCTTATACTTTTCTACGGAAATATACTGTTAAGAATATTTTATTGTTCATTCTATAAAATGATTTGTCGAGAAATGTGAGAAAACATTATATTTCAAAAACTGTAAGTGATTAAGTAGCATCATAAAGATAATTATATATAGATTTTTTCAACTTAAATCTCAATAAAGAAAATTAGTAATTTTCATATAATAGAGGGGAAAAAAAGGTAAAATAAAATTAATTTGAATAATAATTGAAATTATAATAATCTAAAATTTCATTTCTTTTCTATGGTCTCTAAAGATGTGATGAAACGACTAATTCTTTTTTCCGCAAAGTCCCGATCGCTGCTTAGCAACATTGAAAAAATTAGTTATAGATTGAGAACTTTCATAAAAGTAGTCATTTCGTAGCATAGATGAATCGTTTTTTTTTATTTATTTTTTTTATTAACATGCTTACTCTAAAGACAGTTTACGTTTAACCATGCTAAAATATTGGTTGTTCCAGAATCCGGATGGTCAAAGCTCGGTGCTTCAGTAATGAGCCCTCATCCAATTGAATCAAGCATCGAAAAATATTCATCACCAAATAAAAGTAACTTACCTACAAAAAATTTCTAAAATAAATATGAACTGATGACACTCTGGTACCATATAAACATCATTTCATATAATCATCATCATATCAACTGCCTAAAATTAAGTTCATTTTGAAAACATACTCAAACTTGCCTCTGTAAGTCTGGATGTTAAAAAAAAAATTGCTTATAATATAAAAAAATTTTTAGTTTTTATAGCTCAAGTTAATTTAAATTATTTGGTTTTGATGATTTATAATAATTATACCCCTCGAGGAAATATTGCTCAACTGAACGTCAACTCTAGATTGTTCATTGATTGCTTCCTTTATTATTTCTAGATTTTGCATCGAGTAAAACTTGGTTCATTTTTGTTAGTGATTCTGTTTTACTAAGCTCTTTAGATATTTGCGAATATTATCCATTTTGATAGCATTCCTAAGTACTTACTGTTTTTAAAAGAATATTATTTTTGGGTTCGTTTTAAAATTTAATTTCGCATCATTTAACAAAAATGCAAATAAGATTCGATTTTATTTTATTTAAAAAAGTTTTGTTTAGTCTCCATGTTTAAATGACTTTACAAAACAGATTTGCTGATATTCTTTATGTTGTACATACCATTAGAAGGCTAAGCCGACTAGTTTTTGTTTGTTTCACTTTTTAAAACTTCAGCTTAAAACAATTAAATGAGACATTGAGTGCTTGTGATATTTCCTTTTATTTGTAAAGTTATTTAGTTTTGAAATCCGAATTCTTTCAGATCAAGCTCTAATGTATTTCTTATAAGTGGAATATCGAGGGAAATGCAAAGACACCCACTTCAATTGGGAAAATATTTTTTCGAAAATCAAACAAGAAAAGTAAATATTATTATTTCTTAAAGGAATTATACTGTCGGAATAAATTAAATATCTTTTTTCTATATCTTGCTTATACTTATAGAAGACAATTTCAAAAGAAGAGAAAAAATCACAAGTCTTTTTCTTGGAGCGAGAAGTATGGAAGCAGAATGTTACGTCATTAAACTGTATAAGCAACTTTACAGGGTCTTCAAATGAGTAAATAATGAAGACTGTAAATGTTGTAATTAAAATTTTGTTGTGGAAGGACTTTATTTCAAGTTAGCCATTTATCAACTTCTGAATATAAATTTAATCTCATTACGTGAAGCTGTGCTTTTATTTCAGACTTGCACAAAAATTCAGTGGACAAACAGAATAAAGATTTTATCTATGTAAATTGATTACTTTCAAAATTTAATTTGCTTTCATACAATATCAAATTCTTCTGATAAGTTTTCAATATTATGTACATAAATTTTTAACTTCAGTTTATATTAGGTCGGGGAATAAGTTCGTAGCGTTTTTACCGAAGACTTTTATTTAAATAAAAAATAATTATATCAATAAATTAATCAATTATATATTCTCTGTTGCTGTTTACAACCTCTTCCCACCTCTCGACCAATTTGTTGATGCCGTTCCACCAAAAATCGCCTGGTCTGGTGTCAAAGAAGTTGATGAGCAAGTTTTTAAGGACTTCTTTGTTATCGAAGGTAACGCCCTTCATATGGTTTGACAAAGAGCGGAAAAGATGGTAATCGGTCAGTGCAAGGTCCGGAGAATACGGTGGATGCTGTAGGATCTCCCATTCGAGCTCTTGGAGTGCGGCTTTGACGACTTGTGCATCGTGGGGCCTGGCGTTGTCGTGAAGGAGTATGATTTGACCATGTAGATCAGGTTTTTTTCAGTTGAATAGCCTCATTCACGTGATGTAACTGAGCAATGTAAAGCTTCTTGTTGACTGTGGCATTCTTTTCGAGCATTTTCCAGTGCACCAAGAGGTCTTTAAAAACTGGCTCAACAACTTCTTTGACACCAGACCAGGCGATTTTTGGCGGAACTGCATCAACAAATTGGTCGAGAGTTGGGAAGAGGTTGTAAACAGCAATGGCGAATATATAATTAATTAACTTATTGATTTTATTATTGTTTTTTGTTTAAATAAAAGTCTTTGGTAAAAACGCTACTAACTTATTCCCCAACCTAATTTTTTCTACAACATTATTTGAAGATCCAAGAACATAATCTAAAAAAGCAACATTACTTAAAAGTATATTTGTATTATATACATATATTTTCATTTAAAGTATATTCTGGATTATCGTGACAAATCTCTATGAATTTTAAGTACTATTAACCAAATTTTGAAAGAAAGCTTAATGAGGATAAATTCATGGTTAGTTCTAATCCAATTGTCTTACTGATTACTTACACTTAACAACCAAATATTAGAAACAGTTGTATCAAAGCAACAGATGAACAGGTGTTCTTTTTGAGTATGAGAGATTCATATTTATTATTAGCAAACTAAAAGTATTCAGTTTGTAAGGAGATTATTTAAAGTCATAAAAGAGACAAATTAAGTTTGTAAACTACATCATTTAATTTTGTCTACTTTTTTTTTAAGTATAAGCTAAAATCTTAATCTTATTGATCTCACAAGTTTCCTGAAAAAACACATTATTTAAGAACATTTTCTTTTACGCCATATATATTTTTTCATTTTATACTTTGAAAAATTCCTTTCGCACACTTATGAAATTGTCTGCATCTCTAAATAAGTACTTATACTTTAAAAATAATCTATTGTTCAATTTTAAAAATCGCACAAAAAATATTGAGGCTTATTCACAGAATAAGGAAACTGAATTATATAAGATAAAATAATAAAGGATTATTGTAGAATGGTTAAATTGAAATATATATTATATAACATGCATGCTTCAAAACATTCTGCAATGCTTCAATATGTGTCACTAAATCAACTTTACGCTTCCCTATTAAGGAAAAGAAATATTAAAAAAATTAATTAAAACAAGATTAAAAGTTACAATATATCAATGAAAAGTTTCTTTGTTTTAAAAAGTGGCATAGTAAATTTTTTTTACATAAATTAAAAATGTTAATGATAGTATAAAAATGCGTCGTGAAACTATTCAAGTTTCTAGTTATTTAATTAACTATTCGTAATAACTCGTAAAAAACTATTTTATACGATAGTTATTTTTATTATTTTTGACATTATGCTTTGCTAAAAACTATAATAAATCAATTTACATATGTAATAGTTACAATATATTAATATGATAAATTTGACATATATGATATATGTAAAATAATAAATAAAACGAATAACAATAATTATGGGTCGTTATAATGTATTGTGTTTAAAAATGTCTTCATCAATAATTTATAAAATAAGAAATTTATCATATTAGAGAATTTATTAAAAACATACTATTTTGAAGAAGAAAACTGGGTTGAAAATGTGGCAAGTAGGGATTGTCCAATAATGTTAAAACATGTTGATTAGTTGAAACTTTGAAATGGTCACTTTTTATTAAAATTTGTACAGAGAGTTTAATAAAAATTTAATATAAATAGCACTACCGAAAACTCTACAATATTTGTTTAAATCAATTATAAATTGAAGGAGTATTTTGTCTGAGGAAATTATTTCTGTGTACAACGAATGAAAAAAAAAAATTTTGTTCTTAAAAACCTGTGATAAATCTTATTAATTCTAAACTATACATATTCTAAATTAGATAAAGACAAATTTATGATCTAATTTACATTTGACGGACATGTAATAATAATAAGAATGGAAAAGTGAAGAGAAATTGCGTCGAAAAGGTACTACGTTTTAATAATGAAACGTGATATCCATATCAAATATCTCATATCTACTTATTAAATTTTGAATATTTTATTTTGAAGTTGTATATTAATCAAAATTCAAAATTTGATATTCGTTTTTTTGCTTGTGATTATTCACTTTATTTTAGTACTATAATGGGTAATGTAAAATTATTAATTTAAAATATGATTATTAAAAGTACATAAACATGAATATTGAATATAGATTGCTTACTATAGCCATTATTTGAATGCTTTTATAGTTAGTAGTTAATTTAATAGTTAGTTCAACAGTCAATTTAAAATTATCAGCTCAAAATGAATATAAAATCAAATTTTGAAGGTGTTATGAATATGATTATTAATATTATATTTATTACTTACATTCATTATCTTTACATGATTATTTTAATGGGTACTTCTGAATCATTGTTTGAAAATTTTATCATTAGAATCAATTTTATCCTTTACCAATTTTCTGCGAAGAATTTCCACTTTCACATATCCACCAATTAATTTATTTAAACTTGATTTGATGAGCTTTAAAACAAGATGATATATATAACAAAACAGGAAAAATGAATGTGCGTTGATTTATATATATATATATGTATGTGTGTGTGTGTGTGTGTGTGTGTGTGTGTGTGTGTGTGTGTGTGTGTGTGTGTGTGTGTGTGTGTGTGTGTGTGTGTGTGTGTGTGTGTGAAATTAATTTTTTTCATAAACTTTCAACTCATCCAATTGATTTTTAACGAGGTTCAAGTTTTACAAAACTTCAGGGGGAAACTTGAAAAGGTGTTATGGCTACGATAGTGTTCAGCTGAAATTTTCAGATGTCAAAGGTTTTGACGTTGCATAGTGGGCAGTCTAAGGGCTTAAGACTGTTGTCAAGTATTTTGACATCCGTAGCGTAAATTGTCTTTCCCAAGTACTTTTTATAAATGATGCGTCGGCTTCAGGAAATGAAGCCAGGAACTCTTCCAAACTCCCTCTCCGACACACTTGAATACCAAAGCCAGAAGTGCAACATTCATCTTTCGCTATTTCAACAGTAACTGTGATCGTACTCATTACCTTTTGATCTGAAAAACAGTGTCTTATCACTCGTTCACTGCCAGTTCTCCAATGCCAAAAGGGCCACTTTTCAGAACTATAGTATGTACATTAAAAAATGTACTATATTCAGATTTGAACACTAATAAATTTTCAGCTAATCCAATGCATATAATACTTTTGTTAATATACGCGCAATAAATTGTTATTTTATCATTTAGCCATAGATATCTTATCAAAATAACAACCAAAGATTGTCGATGTAAATTAAATTTTTTTACTTAAGGAAATTCATCTTGTATTTACCAAAATAATTATTTTCATTAATTACATCCAAGCAGGTAAACTACTCTATTTATAAATCCACATTTTATATTTATTACTTCTAAATTAGTCTTAATTCTTTTTATTTCAGTAAAGATTATTTTTGGGCGAGATTCCATTAATGATTGTATTTTTGTAAATCTCCTACCCATACTAATCATTGAAATCGAATGATTTCAAAGAATGTGCTTTCTTAATAAATGCTTAAGCAATTTTTGTGCAAAGATTTTGAAACTGAAGAAACCAGTCAAGAACAACATTTAGTTTCTAAATGTAAGTAGGTTGAAATTTACTTAATCCTTGCAGATTTTCCTAAGTTTTCTCAAGCTGTTTCTTTACATCGTACATTTAGTATTTCCCCTTTCAAACCCCCCAGAGTAACTGTAAACCGCGTCGGCGCAACTGTGCTCAAGAAGCGGCTTTCTGCGGATCGATCGATGCGCGATTCTTTGTCCGTTGCTTTACCGGATTGCCCTCCAAACGTCTACGCTATTTACTCTTCTCCACTGAAAACGCTTAATCTTGAAGTGCCCCGGCACTCCAAATCATATTCAAAAAGAGAAAAAGAAACCAATTCTTTAAACCATACTTTTAATATTTTGCTATTTTAGCTTCCTTTCAATTGAAATACTTTCTAATAAAACATTTTCCGATCAAAAAAAAAAAAAAAAAGTAAACGATGCTTATAATTAAAAAGCAAATTAAATTCACCTAGTAGTAACAGAAACCATCTATTAAAGCTTGAAAACAAGCATTTTGAGTTTGAGTTTGAAAAAGGGAGTTTACTTCTCGTGTGTAATTCCCCTTACATAACCTTTTAAGTGATTTTTTTATTTTTTTTTTTATTTTCTCTGTATTTCATTTATTGTTAAGAAAGAAATTCACACAATTTATGTTTTTTTATTTAAGTTTTCTAATTAAGTTTCTGATCGTTAATTTTTCAAAATTAAAAATTACAATCATTAATGGAAATTAAAGTCCCTTGTTTTATGCTAATTGACAAGTATTACAAGATTAAAATTTAAATCTAGAATTTGTAACAAAACTGTGGGTAAGATGAAATGGATAAAAAAACTCCAAAAGTGCACGATAAAAATATTATTTAAAATTTTTTTTTTTTAATTCGCTTCTTAGTTTTGTGCAATTACAATAGTTTAGAGACATTCATTGGCATTTTGGGGGATGATCTGTTATTCATTTTCGACTCATCCAGAAACACATAAAAAATTGAGTGGTGAGGACAATATCTAAACTAAACTAAAATTTAAATCAGCGCTACGGAAGCCCGTAAGTGGGCCAAGGCCTATAGAGGCCATATCTATTTTCCTGACTAAGGAATTATTGAGGTACGGAGGATATGTCCCGGTTAAATGATCTGCCTATTCCGAAGAGCCCCAATGAATGAAAGACTGAGTCGGGCTCTCGCTCAAATTGAAAATTGAACCTCGGATCTGTGCCTTGAGAACGTGCTAAAATATAAAAATGTGAAGTGCTACCATTAAAGGCTTTCAATATCTAAGCTGACACACCATATTCCAAACTTCTGACCACAGAAACAAGCGACAGCTCACTAGCCTCAACGAATTTAACGCGCTAACTTTCTTTAATACGGCAGCTTCGGCTAGGTCAAGGTTAAATCCACTGCCTTCTGTTTAAAAAAAAAACTGAAAAATTTAAATAATTATAAGGTAATCAATCAATAAATATTCAAGTCTGTTACAAAGGTCCTACCATAGTTTAATAACAATATCATACTCTTCAGATATGAAGATCCAGGGTTCGATATTAGCCATTGTTAATACATGTATATTGTTAGTGTTGTTAGAGGTATACAGTGCTTTTCTGTTTTCTACATGTGCATCTATCTGGGTAGGAGCTTGGAAGTTTACCAAGTTTTCTTCCTTGTGGTAAGCGAATACATATCATGCGATCCTATCGAAAAACAAAGCTGCAGTGGACACTTAAATGCCTTACAAGGACAGTAGTCTATTAAGTTATCCATCATAAGCTGCTAAGTATTTCCTTTCTTGCATTTTAATGACTTGAGTTGAATTGGTAACTCTTTATTCAATAAACAGCTTCGCTCCTGTTTGACTATATAATGAGAGGATAATAAGGAAATATTAACACGGGATTCCAATGATATGAGGAAAGATTAATCAAAAAATGTATTTGTGCAAAATTTATTGTTTTCTGTCTATTATATCTGAAACTGTAAAATTATTGTATTGATTTCAAATGACTTCCATTTTAAAACCAATAGAAAGTAAACTAATTTCTATTGGTTTTAAAATGGGAATTTTCTCTCACGGAATTATATAACGGGAATTTTCTCTCAGCATCCATTTTAGAAAGGAAACGCTGGAATGTGTGAATAATCATATTTTTTCTTAGTTTATAATTTAGCTTTTAGATTATAAACATATTTTTTGACTGTAATTTGTTATAGACCAGCGCGCGCGCCTTTTAAGCTGTGGTTCGCGATACCTGCCACAGAGATAGTCAAAAATGCTAGCAATTGTCGATATTTCATTGATTTATTTTTGGCGAAAGAATTTTAAGCGATTTCTGAAATTTCCATAAACTTTTTTGTTATCTTTTATTTTTCGTCTTTTACCAACGACATATTTGTGTGACATGATATTCTAGTCTTTAATCGTCATGAAATGAAAGAGTAGATCAAATTAAATGAATCTAGTCAAAGAATCCCTTCATCTTAAGATGTTGACTTTTTCTCAAGTGTTAATGATATAATTAAAAATGAATCGAGAGAAAGAGAAATGAGGCACATTTTTATCATTAATAATTACTCACATATATGCAGTAAGAAAAAAATAAATGAATTTTAATATCTTCCAAATAGTTACTGTCTATATTTGGATAGATTATAATTAATGTTTGAATTTACCCAAGTAGTTGCATTATTTAGTGGTTTACCACTTATGAACAACGTAGATGGATGTTGAGCTACAGCTTCCTGTATGCAAATCTGTCGGCTGACTAGGAATTTACTGATTTCTAGCCAGACGAAAAGCCGATTACAAAAAGTTATTAAAAATAAATTTACGATAAATTGAAATATATACAGTGAAAAATTTTAATAAATATGAAGTAATTTCTTTTCTCAGAAATGAGGCAAAAGTTTGACACCTGAAGTGATTTAATGAAAACGGCTTTCTCCATCACACGGAAAAACTCTCTGAGCAGCTTTTCAAGAAAACTCGCTTTTTCTTTTACTTATTTATATATTTACTCATTTCTGTATTAACATTTTCATCAAGCAACATTATGTTTTTCAGAAAGTGACGTTGTCTAACCGATGGGGTGGTAGAACAGATGGTAGAGTGCTCGATTAGCATGCGAGAGGTGATGGGATCGATACCCGGCGCCTCCAGTTTTTTTTTGTCATTCCTTTTGATATTTTTATGGTGCCTTTCACACACACACACACACACACACACACATACATACATACATACATGCATACATACATACATACATGCATATATATATATATATATATATATATATATATATATATATATATATATATATATATATATATATATATATATATATATATATATATATATATATATATATATATAGTGAAATTCTCTCTTCAGGTTCTTATTTTTTTCAACTTCTGGAATATATGATCCAACTATTGGTTGAAAAATTTTCTATATATACTTCAGTTAAATTGTTAGTGGACTCGGTTTTAATGTCGGACATGGATGTTCATATAATTATTATAAAAGTGTCCAAGCTTACTCTAAAAATGATTATTATAAACATTTTCCTTTTTTTTTAGTGTTCTAGTCAATGAAAAATGAAAGTAAAATTCTTTAATATATGTATATATCTATATATATATATATAGAGATATATATATATTTATATATATATATATACACTTCTTTTTCGTCATCTTAATTGTAAAAATTAAATCTCTGTAATCAAAAAATATTTTCTGAAGAAACACTGGATAACCTATATCAATTAAATACTAATATGACACAGATATTTACATATTTTCTTCCTTTTTTTCCTTTATTTTGGGAGGAATTTTGGAAGATGGAACAATAAATCATAAATTGTTAATTATTTTTAAAATGATTTGCATTTATTTTTTTTTTCTAAAATGTCATACTTTCAGAAAAGAAAGCTTGCTTTATCTTGTAACTAATTTTTATGATTATTAAATTTAGTTTGAGTCAGCATTAATTTTCCCATATTTAAAATTGCTTTATGAATACAAAATAATTACACAAGGTTTTCCTTTCTGATATTTCTGAGACTAGAAGCCTACTTGTCCTTCAGATGACTATTTTACTTGTTTCATACGTATATCTCGAAAAAGACATTACTCATGTACATGTTTCTTATTTAAACGTTTCATTACTTTATTTTCCCGTTAATTTACCATTTGTTTAGCACAATACCTTAACTTACTAGCACATGACAGTTTATTGTGATTTAGTTTAATTTACATGCACAATACACAGATTAATACCGCTTGCTAAAATTACTAAATCTAATGAATTTAATGGAAAATTGTTGATAACGACTCATACAACAATAAAAAATCTATAGAATCAGAAAGAATTTTTTTTATTTATTTTTCAAACAAAACTGCTTGTAATTTAAAAATATTATAAATAAAGTTTAATATTTACTATTAAATAAAGTTTATATCTTCTTATTTTCATTGTTAGTTAAATTTATTTACCAGTAGTTTGATAACTTTATTACTACTTAATAATGACCGGTTCATGTTGGATATAAAGATAAATTCATTTTTTTTTATTCAGTAAATCTTTCATTTTACATAAATATTGATTTTTAATTAATGTGTATTGTATTTCAGCTCCATACAAGCTCTTTGTAACGGTCGGTGGTTGTGAGTTTTCTGGACTTACTTTCTTGCGAAGCATCACTATGACTTCTTATAAAAAAATTCCATTCCAAGACTTATATGGTGTATTTAACAAAGCATTTACAATACTCCCTTGCTGCAAAACTATTTGCCATTCATTTTGAATAGGTTCCTATTTCCATTCAATTTTTTGGAATGAAGGTAGTTTGATTACAACCTATTGTTCGCGTAAATTTCGAACCATTGCATATATCCATGCTCAAGTGAGAATCGAAACTTTGGGAACTACCAGGTGGTGAGTTACCAGTCAGACGATAAGTTGACTAACTTACTTAAGAAGTTGAAAAATGGAGAAAATGTTAACTATTTTCAAACATATTATAAGTTAGGAGACAATAAGCACAAAAAAATGTCTGGAGCTGCCGGTTACCGATCGCATGCTAAAGGAGCGCTTTACCATCTGAGTTAAGTCCCAAAAAAATAGAGATGTATCACTTCATAAAAATCATAATCCGTAAATAAGTAAATAAAGAGATTTTAAAAGTAGACTACTTGAAAAGCATCTGATGAAATGAGAAAAAAACCGTTTGTATTAAATTATATCTGTTATCATGAATCTTTGTATTATCTCTTAGGAACAAAAAATATTATTCCTGTTTTGCAAACATATATGTTTTTCCGATTGCAAGTGATGCCGAAAATATTTAACTTCTTTTTCTGTCACACATAACGAGGAGGAAGAGAAATTTTGCAATAAATAAAAGTATAAGCTACTGCAAACGAATAACTAATTCTTACTTTGACATGGAGAAACGGATAGCTAGAGGCATCTTGACAGCTGTTGCAGCATTCGTTCCGAAAACCTTTTGTGGGTTGTATTCACAAGACACAAAATACGAGATTAACACCTGAATCGTCACTCCCTTCTTAGTATAAGTGTACTGTGATTGATTCATTCTTGCACCATTGCGCATATTATAAATAACAATAATAAATTATGTTTTTAGCCTAAGAAACAAAGAAATTGCTTAAGTTTTGATGATCTCATTGTTCAAAATAAATACTAGCTGAAATAACTCATGTATATTGAAAAATTAACAGATAATTATTAAATGCAAGTCTTCTGGTACAAAATTAGCTGTTTTTTAATACTAAATTACATTTATCACGTTTTAAATAATACTTCAAAGCAACTGGATGTAATTACAATTGAAGTATTATTAATCTAATATATATATATATATATATATATATATATATATATATATATATATTATATATAAATACAGCCGACATGGCAGTCGAATGGTTAGCGCTCTTGCCTTCGGTTCAACAGTTTGCGCGTTCGAATCCCACCTTGGGCATGGGTGTTTTTAGTGGTTCGGAATCCAGTTTAAACCGTAGATCCCGGTCTAAGTAACTCTCGTGTGCAAAAAGTGACCGTCGAGCGACAAACAAACCAAGCCATATATATATTGGCGACAAACAAACCAAGCCATATATATATTGCTGTAATTCATCTTGTTGTTTTTCAAAAGGTACTTCTCTAATTTCGAACTCAAGTTAAATTTCATTCATAATTCATATTGTGTTCAATGTTATTGAAAAAATTCTATTGTACAAAAATAATTGTTGTAGAAGAAAAAAAAAAAAGATTGTTGATTATTTTTTAAGGAGTTACGTATTTTTTGCTTCCCATTATCTGATTCTATACATCTTTTCCATTTAAATCATTTCCAGAATATTGTGAATATTTGGATGCTTATTAATTTAAAGAGTGATTTTTATTTATATTTTACAAAGATTATTAATTTTTTATGAAGATATTCTTTACAGTTTTCATGTATATGAAATGCTGTTATATGGAGTTTGGTAACTGAATTGCTAAGATTCTTTGATGATTGAAAATCTTTTGTGGTTATTACAACATAGATTATTATCACAATGATTGCTTACTTCTACTTCAGAATTGATGACTAGTATCCATGAAATACAATGAACACATCTTCTATTGATGGCGCAATATTTACCTCACGTCATCATCTCCCATAGTGAAAATTTTGTAAATGTTTTGTCCATGATGTTATACTTCTATCAAATTATTAATTTCAAATTTTAGTGATTTATCAAAATTCAATTTTGTTTTCAAATTTTGTGTCAATTCTGTCACAACCAGATGTATTACGTGGTGGAGCTATACCGGATAACCTAAGGTACAGGCCAGGTGCTACGTCGTGTATGTCAATATCTATACTATTGATGGCAAAAGAAAATACATCAACCCCCAAATGTTGAAGGGTATAAAATTGATTGTACTGTTGAGTTCTATTGCGATGCTGGCGACACCATTGCAAACGAGCAGTACGGTGCTGTCTGGTCAATGGGACACACACAACAGGTCTGCTGGCATATAGTCCTCCTCCCGTCAAACGTCTGGCAACAGTTTTTCGGGAGATCTGCTTTCCTGAGGCAGCAAGAAACTGATTTGCCACCTGCTGAGCTGTGGTGCGCCTGTTCCTTTTTGCTGATAGGACGATATACCTGTCTTCTGCAGTCGTTGTACTTCTAACATGACCTCCCCCGTGCCGCCTACTACACATTCCAGTAGTTTTAAATGATTTCCACAGCCGTGAAACAATGCTGTGAGCGTTGTCGAACTCCCTGGCAACATCTGTTATTTTTCGTCCTTCTTCGATCTTTCCGATAATTCGGCCACGCATAAAATCATCTAAGTGATGTCGGGAAGGCATTCCAAAAATTTCAAGTTCGTCTATTAAATATTTCCTGTAAAATTTTGACTTGAAGCAACTGTCCACACGCGTGAAAACCTTTAAAGCTCTTATGAATGCTATCACGTGATGAACAGACACGGAAAAAAAATTGCATACACATACTTTTTCTTACTATATCCCGCACTTATTCTAATTTTCCATACTTTGCTTTCTTTCATTTTGTGGTAGCTATGGATGATAGTGTTATCTGTCCTTAGCAATGTCCAGCAGTGTATAAATAGCATTCGCATTTTTTCAGTACCATTTTGGAAAGTGTATTGAATTAATAATATTGAATATTATATTATCATTTGCAGATTATTGTATTTAGATGCGATAAAAATTTTAAATGATTGATTAAAGTTGGTGTATTCTATGTAAAGTTTATGCTTCATTTTTTTTAAATATTTATTATTTGAAAAGATATTTTTAAATCATATTAAAAGAATGATTCCTGATTTTTTATTATAATGGCAGATTAACTATTATATTTTCATAAATGATATCACACTTTTTAAAATCCTATTGATGATAACTGAGACATTTTTGTCAAAATGAACTCCATAATAATATAGCTTTTTTAAATTTTAGCCATTTGCTAATTAAAAAAAAACTTTTAAACATTTTATTTTGTTTATATTGCTCGTAAATAGTTTAAAAATTATTTCCATTGTATCCAAAAATAAGTTGGAATAATATTTCTTCTATATAATAACAGGAAATACTTTCATAGTATTTTGAAATTAAAAAATATTTATATATTTACATTTATTTCGATTTTTTAAAAATAAAAGCATGGTAAACGAAAATTCTCAGAAAATTATATTTAAAAACATATTAACCTTTTATAAATTGATTTAAGTTAAATGATTTAATTATATTCAATAATAATATATTTTCATAAGCAATGAGAAAATGAAACCAGATGATGAATATTTCATTAACCCTCAAATTAAATATGTACACTAAATTTATCATTTTAAATAATAGTTATTTTATAGATGTAAATATTCTAAAATATCTTGAGAAAGATGTAGTTGCATTTTTAAGTGGAATATAAAAATTTTTTACCTATAAATTTTTATAAAGTGCCTATAATTCTTTTCAAAATCCTTGCATTTCTTCTTTACATATATAAAAAATTAAAAAAAAAAACATTTTTTGTCTGTTGAATTATGTAATATAAACTATGTCAATCACTTTTTATAACAAATGAGAGAATTGTATAAAAAATGTGAAAATTTGATACAATAAATATTTTGTAGAGCAAATAGCTCTTATAAAGGCTGAAATTTAAAAATCACGTTTTTGTAAATTGTTTTGCCGATTTCATGCTTATAGTTTTTAAATGGTTAAGCAAGGGCTCATGAAGTGCAGAGTGGATAGACCAACATTTACCCTTACTGTAAATCTGAAAAAAATAATTTTAAAATATTTAATATTTATTCTTTATGATAAAAACACGCAAATACAGAATAGCAGATTTAGATTAGGACCTGTAAACTCTTGCTCTTATTACTCTGCATACACACAGCAATTAAAAAAAAAACTTATAATAAATATATTGTAATTGCCACGATATAGATATTGCTCTTCAATTTCCTTTATTTTAAATCAGGGTATGATATTAATTTCTAAATTAATTATTCATTACATTTTTATTTTATTAAACTTTCTCCCATTAATATGATGAATGCAAACTATCTGTATCTGAATATTTTAAGTTCAGTCAAACTCCAAACAATTCCAAAGTAAAATGTTTGAACCGTTTCATCAGTCTAATACTAATTGATGATAAATGGTACCACAAATAAATAACAATTTTTTTCATACTAATGCTTCTACGTTATTCTGCCAAAATAAAATAAATTATTAAAAACCAAAGTATTGAATAAATCATTAAAAATGTTAATTGATAGAAAATAAATATAAACACACTTTAAGTATGACTGATTGTGAAGAAATGAAAACCATTCTTTGAAGACTGGTGGTTATTGTTAGTCACCACCAACGTTTTGCATCGCCAAGATTTCGCCTTGCACATTGTATATAGAATATCTATTTTCGTTTTCTATTTGATTCCTGGGCAAAAAAATTTTTTTATAAATATCATTTGAAACATATTATTATATTAGTAAGCATTTATAGGTTTATTAGGTGCGAACTTGTAAAGATTATAAAGTTTGCAATTATTGGCCATGGTATGGAGGGAAAGACAATAATATTGTAAATGTAGATATATAGTGATTTTAAAATACTTAAATATAGAAATATGATATAAGAAGATAAGATGTACATGAAAATGTAAGAACATTTAATGGTGTAATTAGAAGTTTTTTAAATTCAATTAATTAAAATTTAAATTAACTTTTTTATAGTGTACAAAATGACGAGGAACATTTCTAAATTTCTAATACAAAAGTATACTCAACTAATTTGACGATAAATAAGCTGAGAAAAAAATTAAGCTGCTCGAAGCATTTTGGTAGGAACGTTTCAAGAAAATCTAAAAACTGATGAGAACTTAGAAATAGTTTTATGGTTGCCTTGAAATGTGTAGTTGTATACGCATTTTTCTTGAAGGGAAATGACATGCAGGTCTGGAACTCCCACCCCCGTTTACCTTAAAATCACCGCAAAGAATTATATTTTTTGTATGTTTCGTTTTTTTCTGTATAAACATATTTTATTCAATTAAAATTTCTTAAGAATAAAAGAAGACATTTGGAAGATATTTTTGGATTTTATGATAAAAGTCATGAATCGTGAATAAAAACTTTTAAGAAAAGAGCAAGATGTTTTTAAAAGAATAATTTAGTAATTAAGAACGTAATAAGACGAAACTTCTTTTTATAATACATTGATTCATTATTATGCTTTAATTTTCTGTGCTCTTATATATATATATATATATATATATATACATATATATATATATATATATATATATATATATATATATATATATATTTATATATATATATATATATATATATATATATATATATATATATATATATATATATATATATATATATATATATATATATATATATATATATATATTTCCGTTTCTAATTTTTGTGGGTCTGGATTTGATACACAGATGAATAATACATCAGTAAAGTTGTAATTAAAATTAGAGAAAAATGTCCATTTTTTAATCGTTTCATTTAGTAATCAAGTCTTGAAGTTCGTGATTTTTTGATTGAAATTATTTAACAGCAGCTCTCATAAGAACAGCAAGTTTACTAGCTTTGAGCATGAAAAAAAGATCATTTCATTGTTACGAATTAAACCAGAAGGCTTTTGCCACCAACTGTTTTGTGAGACCCATCAAATTACTCCCCATGGTGTCTTTAGGGAGTGTCATTCCTGGTCATTCACCACTTTGATTCTCTGGTTGGAAGCACCTGGTTCCATGGAAGAGGAACATGTGAGAGTCAGAATTATTTCGGAAGTGCCAGGGTTTTGCTTCTCAAACTTAATTATAGAGAAAAATATCTTTCACCGTTTGTAATAACAATGTACTTAGTATTGCCTTTTCGGGCGCTCTCTTTTTTAGAATATTTAATAACATTTAATGTATAAACACTTTTTTCTTAATTTTATTTAAAATAAGAATTTTAAAAGCAAATTAGATTTTTGGTTTTATCAAAATAGTTGTGAAAAATAGGAATAAGGATAAATTTTTTTTATTTTGAAACAAATTCTGACTAAGCAATTTCCTTTCAAACAATTTTGTCTGACATTTAGTTATTTATTTTAGAGCTTCTCTTAGGAAAACATTTCATAAAGAATCAAAGTCGGGTCTGTTAGTCGCTTAAAGATCATTCTTTGCAATCGAGGGTTAATTAGACCGGGACCTACGGTTTAAAGTGGATTCCGAACCACTACAAACATCCATGCCAAAGGTGAGATTCGAACCCGCAAACTCTTGAACCGAAGGCCAGAGCGCTAACCACTCGGCTTCCAGCTCGGCTGAATCAAAGTCGTAATCTATATATTTATCTATATTAGTATATTTAAAAATAAAAATAAACCATCAAAACTGATTAAATAAATTAAAGAAAAATATTTTTGATAAATAATTTTTAAAAATGAATAATACTTTTAATTTAAATTATTAACTCGTATTCTCTTGCAAAAATATTCTTTCCTTTTTTTCTCTCAGAATCTTGTCACAATTTTACATTAGATTTTTATTTACCATGTTGTAATTTTTTAAAGGAAATTTCTTCCCAAACCCCTTCTCCTTATTCTCACTTTTAGATTAAATCTAAATATTTTATTTAATTTCAAATTTTAACTTTTTTTATCAATTCATATTTTAATTCAAATTTTGTCTAATTTTTAATTACATTTTATGTAAAATAAAGCAAATTAGCATTTTATTTAGATAATATTTTATTTTCATCTCAAAAAAGAAGGAACTTGTTTATAGAATGTAAATATGTTTTTCCAATAAAATGCTGCTCTCACTTTCAATTAAAATCAGAATATTTTTCATAGCTTTTATTAATTTATTCCGTTATTATGCATTTTTTATTCCAATTCTTATTTGTTTTTAATTAGTTTTTAAGTAGAATAAAATTACGATACATTTTTTTAAAGCAAGCGTTTATTTTGGACAATATATTTTTTATTTAAAAAAAAATCTAACTTGTAAAGAACTTTTTAAGTAGAGTAAAACAAATAAGCATTTAATTTAATCAGCTTTTAGCATTTTGTCGAAAAATTCATTTCCATGATCATAAATATGATAATTATTATTGGTTTTTGATAGCTTTATAAATTTTTTTTATTGGTTATTGAAAAACTAATTTGTATGAACCTAAATATTGATATCATTCTTATTGGTTATTGTGTGTGTGTGTGTGTGTGTGTGTGTGTGTGTGTGTGTGTGTGTGTGTGTGTGTGTGTGTGTGTGTGTGTGTGTGTGTGTGTGTGTGTGTGTGTGTGTGTGTGTGTGTGTGTGTGTGATAACATTTAAGAATTTATCATCTTAAAAGAATTTGGTAGCATTATTTTCTATAATATTAGATTTCCACAAACCATTTTCTTACATGTCTCTTTTTCAGATTTCAAATTAATTTTTACATATAAGAGCAGAATTTCACTTCCTATTTATCATTTTGATTTGCAATTTTTTATTAATATTTAATTGTGTTCTAAATATAAAAATTTAAAAAACTAAAATCACAATCTTCTGACAGCATTTATTTTTCCTACCCTATTTATTCAGGAAATCTTTTGGTGAATTCTGGTTGAAACTTTCTGAATATCAATTAGCAATACCATTCCATTGAACTTGCATGATAATGAAGTAATAAGATTCTGTAAAAATCTCATAATATATGAAATATTACATCACATATTATTGAAGTAGATTTCTATAGCAGTAATAGCGTAGCACAATTTAATGTTAAGTTAAATTAGAAAATTGATCGTTTAAAGTTACAATGCGGTTTTTCGCTTTGCGATTTCTGAAAGCAATTAATTAATATAAAAATTTTTGGCTTGAAATTATTTTTTCAAAATTAATAATTATGGAAAGCACACTTTTCAAATATATTTTTGCAAATATGTGTGCAAATTAATATTACTAATATTACTAACTCCACCTTAAATCCCTATATTTGCGGTTGTACTACAAATAACAAGGCTGGTTTATAGGAAGCAAAAAATAAAAATGAAATCTTTCTTTTCATTAATATTCGTTAATTTAAAAATAATAATAAAATATGGCGGCAAAATTTTTCTACATAAGATTTTTACTAATTCTAATCTTAGTAATTTTCAAGAATCTACAGTTGAAACAGTACTTGTTAAATATAAATCTTATAACGAATAATATTGTACACTGGAAACCAAAATTTTTAAAGGCTTAAATAGTCGAAAATTCCTATTGAATAATGAATGGTACAATGAAGTGAATGAAAAATAAAATAAGAATGCTTTTTTACATTACTTTATTATCTGAAAAGACTCTTGTATTCATATATGAATTGCCAAAATGATAATGAACAATATGATTAATGATTATAAAAATCCAAGAAATCAGCTATAAATCCTAAATAAGTACGTAATATTGAAACCATTTCAATTTTGTGATTCACAATAAACGCTATTATCAATTTTTTTCACAGAATTTCTGATAAAATATTTCTTGTAAAATGCAATACTTAATCGAACTTAATGAGAAAAAAAAACTATTATTAACAATCATAATATCAGATGTAAGAAGTAAATGACTTTATTTGGATTATCCTATCGAAATATTTGCACAAGAGCTGTGTGAATGAAAAGCATCGATAAGATATAATCCGTATACTCAATAAACTAAATAAATTTGCTCATGCGTTAAATATATTTATACTTCATTACTCTTGCGTAACGATCAAATTTTCATAGTTTTATGAGACAAAACGTTTATCTTAATTTTTTAATGGGAAATAACATTATTTCTCATAAAAACAAGATTGATTTGATAAATGAACTTGGCTTTAGTAAATGAGATTATTCATAAAAAAAAGCAAAATGAGGATCTTAAAATGATTTTCTAATTTAATCTAGGCTTACTTTACTTTATAAAATCAAAAGCACCTAAATAACTTCTAGAATTATTTGGATATATTCCTTCTTAAAGTTAAGAAGAATGTTTTTGAATATGGTATAGATCTGATAAGTGTTCTTAGCATATTTACTTTTGATTTGTTTTGATTTTATTTCTTTTCCAGTCCTCTTTTATTTCTTATTTATTCTATTATTAGATAATAACAAGGCTTGATAACAAGCAAGATAATCAGTTTTAATGTTGACTTTTTTTTCATTATCATTCTAACATTGGAGTACGAATTACTTAATAGATAAGATAAAATGTTGAAAAAGAAAAATTATGGCAAAATTTTGAGTCGAATATTCAAGAATAAATTCACTTAGATATTCAAGAATAAAATCACAAGAAATATTACGTATTTAATACCTAGAAATGGATTATAAGTGCATTATTACATTTGTTGCAAAATTTTACAATGTTGCAAAATTTAAAGAGAATATTAATAAAGTAACTTTCGTTAAGTTTTGTATAGTTTTAGCTAAATGTTTTCTTTAACATTAAGATGTGATTTGCATATTTTCTTTTACTAGGAAGAAATCCACATACAACAAATTTTGTATGTTGCATACAAAACTGAAAAAGTAAAAACAAATGCTCAATTTATGATTCTATTTAATTAACTGCTTATGCTAACATCTAAGACTAAATAATATTAAATCTGATTTTTATCTTAGAATTCAATGCCGAAATATTCAAACATTCATATTGTAGTGATGCTATCACACTAATACGAATGTGATTTTATATACGATAAGATAATAAAAATAATGTGTCCTATCACACACACACAGAAATTAAGTGTAACTATACCACGTTTTTCATTACTAAATATTTAAATAACAAGTAAAAGTGTAATCAAGACTTCATGTAAAGTCAATACAGTTCCGAAAGATATTTAAACTTAATGATATTCATAATAAACTAATGATATTAATAATATTCATATAAAAATTATCATTTATAACTTTGTGTAAATTGTAGATCTATGATCCACATATTTGCTTATAACCGTTTTGTATCAAAATTTCACATTAAATGTAACATTAGCATATGATATTGGTTTATAATTTTTGAAAAAGAATCGGAATAAAATTTTCTCTTAATATCTTACTTAAAAAAATATTCAAGCTTCAGTTTTTAGAGATGCTATAATTAAAAGTTATTTTTAGTTTCGTACTTTTCCAAAGTATCGTTAGTATGAAAATTGTTGATGATTATTTTGGAAACTATGAAAATATAATGGCTGCGAATAGGAATTTGATCCTCTTATTCAATGAAGTGGGGTTTCTAATGAACGCTACTTAATTGCTTTATTAAAGCAAAGTTCACTTTTTCAATGTTTCTAAGATTATTTTTCCATTCAAATAGTGTACTAGAATTCTTTATGTATAGGAAATCTCTTCCTTTTCTTCAAACGAGAAAGAAAGACCCGTTCCGAAGATTGATATTTCCCTAAAAGATTTATATCAGTTTCCACGAAATCACACTTTAATAGTCTGATTACATTAAATTTCTCTTTTATTATATGATTTTTTTTTTAACTCGATATAAAAGATAATACAAAGTAAAGTAAATTTTATCAAATAAGAGTTTCAAAAACATCTTTCTAAGTGTATTCTGAAATTTAATCTATCAATGCATAATATCGAATTATTTTACTTCTATACAGAATTTTGATATTGCTAGTAATTATATTGTTGTTGTCATCGTGTGACAAGTGAAAAAAATAAAAAGCAAAAGGTAAAAGGACAGTTCATATGTGGAACCAAAGGCTTGGAGCACTGCCCTGGCCACATCTTCAGCTTTTCCGTATAAAGGGCGGGCAGTTGTTGTGCATGGCATCAGTTGGAGTCGATGTTGAGAGGGTGGAGGCAACAGAGATGCAGTTGAAGAGATGTCTCGGATCCAAGGGAACTCTTGTGCAGTGGCTTCATTCTGCGTAGGTTCCAGATCCGACGGGCTTGATTTTCATCCCCCTCACATGACCAGTCCGCATTCTATTGATGGCAGAGGTGTTACCATGGTTAGAATTAAGCTCCGGCAGGCACCATTTTTTTCCGTAGTCCCCCGCAGAGTGCCTTGCGACGGCGTTCGCCAGTAATTAATAATAAAACTATACATGTATCTAAATAAATCTGAAAAGACATTTGAAGTATTAAGAAAGAGTATGTTTTGTGCTTTAATTAAATAAGTATATAGTAAGTAAGAAGCAGGAGAAAGACCAAGAAAAAAGATGAAATTTTAAATTTTTTTATTTATGTTCTCTTTTTTATGATGTGTAGATTAGTTTGCATTTATTTAAATCATTCATTCATATTCATTGGGATATTTCTTACGGTTGGATTTTAGATATAGTGCTAAAAAAGCATAAAATTGAATTATCATATTAATAGCATTGTTTTTGGATTGATTGGAACCTGTTAGAGAAATAATACCTTTGATTTTTTCATAATTTTTATTTATTTATTTAATAATATTTCCTAAATCTTCTTTATTTATTTTTTAAACTGTTTGAATAAAAATAAATGTGAAACGAAAAAGTATTTCAATAAACTTTCTAAATGAAGAAGTATTTAAAATTAGAAAAGGAAACCTTACTTACAAAAAATTCTTTGAAACAAATGCTTTAAATAAAACTACTGATATCGAGAAAATGTTAAACATATTTTGTTTTTAAAAATATGATTAATTAATTAATTATGATAATAATAATTATGATAATTAATTAATTATAATTATGATAATAATAATTAAGTGTGAACTATAGTCTTTTTATTTCAATAACTGATGCATAGATTACGGTTTAATATTTAAGCACACACACACATACACATATATATATATATATACACACTTACAATATATTACTAAACTGCACAAATAAGATTGGAAAAAAATTTTTCAGTCTTATTTGTACCGTTTAGTAATATGTTTTTTATTAAAAGAATTAATATTTAATTAAAGAATTATTTTTAATATTATTTCTAGCTTTTTTAAAAAATATTCCTAATCTTTGAAAGGTTTTATTGAAAAACCTTGAAAAGATTAGGAGATTTTTTGAGAAAGTTAGAAATATTATTAAAAATAATTTTTCTGCCGGATACTGCCGGATGCGATCTTCCCTGATTTTTATTAGCTTTATTTTCTTTTCCGAAAAAGTGCATAAGTCCGTAAAATAAATTAATTTTTTTTTTGATTTCGAGCTACAGTAAACCCAAAATGTGCACTTCTATCATAGAGTACATTTGCATATTCATTTGGAGTTATACATAAATTTCCGTTCTTTTTTATAAAAAAAATTTGCCTGTTTGGTATTTAAAAATACAGTGCTTTTTGTTTTACTGAATTTCAATAATTAAACTTTAAAAATAATATTATAATTAACAATTACTGGCTTGCTTTCAAATTGTTTATTAAATAAAATTTCTTTAGCATTTCATTCAGTTTTCTTTCTTATGTAATTCAAGGATTTTCTTGCTTTGAGATTCATTCATACTAAGCATATACATTCAATGCATTTGCTTAAGAATAATATTATTTGTATATTATTATAAAATTGAAGATAACATTGCAGAGTATATTTAATATTTCTTTTTATGAAAATATATCAAACAGTTATGTGCCAATATTGAAGTAATTATTAATTTAATATGCCACCAAAAATAAACACACACTTTTAATAGTCGTTCAAATATTCGCTAAACAGAGTTTGCATTTTCAAAATAAATACAAAAAGGAAATAATAGTGAATAGATTATACTGAAAGTTTTTTTTTTAAAAAAAAACCCTTGTAATTTTTCATCTTAAATTTTTATATTCGTCCTCCATTCTTTTACATTTATACTTATTTTAAGAAATAATTTAACTAAATGTTATTTAAAAATTAAAAAATTACAAAAAAATAATAATAATAATAATAATAATAATAATTGAGTGTTACACCAAAAACAAACCTTTACAAAACGAAAAAACACTTTAAAAAAACGCGTTTATGACTAAAAACAAGTCGTAATCTGAAATATTTCTAGTGAAGAGAAAGCATGTTCATTATGTGACACTGAAAAACGATTCCTTTATGTTTAGCGGCAAGTCTAATTCGTGACAGTTTCACACGATTTGTGATAAACAGTTTCCCGCATTTTTATAGTTATGGAAATTTGGCAACTTTCCAACACCTACCACCTGACTTTCATAACCTATTTATCTATAATTATTTCACATTAATGCTTTTATCAAGTAGTTGACGTATACTATCGGGGGCGTAGCTCAGATGGTAGAGCGCTCGCTTAGCATGCGAGAGGTACCGGGATCGATACCCGGCGCCTCCAGTCTTTTTTTATACTTTTCCATTACTTCAATATAGTCAATTCTAAAAATACTGTTTTTCTCATTTCTTTTGCACATTATAATTTTAGAAACATCATAAAAATTTTATGATGCTTATGCATTTTTTTTATTTCTAATAAATTATTTTAACAGGAAACGGGACATACTTTTGGTATTGAGCATTAGATTTTTTGAACATATATTTTTAAAAAAAATCATAACATTGCTCCTTCCTGCATTTATTTAATATTTATTTAGATTTTCTGTTGGTTTATGAATATATATGCCTGATTAAAAAATATGTTTAGCTTGAGTGATTCAAGAAATATTGTTATGTAATTCTAAATATGTAATGTAATACATTATTTACACAGACAGGGTTATGTAATTCTAATTGTTATATAATTCTAAATATGTAATGTAAATACATTATTTACAGATAGAAGGTGCCGCTTTTCATACAGAAGTAAAAGAATAATTTTATTTTATTACTGAGGAAATAAATGTTAGGAGTGTTGCTTTTTATTTTTCAGAACAGTTTAATATATTCTTATAATTCGTTTATTTTTTTTACTTTTTGTGTCTTTTACCATTTCATATAAAATACTTAAAAATAACTATATGTTCTGGCTTATGCAATAAAATACTTTCTTACCATTCATAACGATGTTTGTCGAAAACCAAAATCTGCACAACTTGGCTAGAAATAATTTACAAAAATTTTATGTATGCTATTGGGAGAATTCTATTTAAAATTATTAACTAATAATAAAATAAATGTTATAATAAAGCTTTTAAGCAATTTTTGATGTTGGGTAATTAATTCAATAAATACATATACGATTTAAGGGCTATGCATTTTCATATTTTCATAAAATAAAACTACATGCTCAAAGACAACTACGTAAATCGTATGTTATATTATTTTGCTTTTGTAATTTTGAGATCATTTAATCATACTTTGCTTTAACTCTTTCAGATGGTAAATTTAATTTTTATTGATTTTTCAACCCCCTAATATGATGTTATAAACAAATTTAGGTTTTGATATACAGATATCATTAGGTTTTTAACCCATTCAGTAATGAGCTTCTCTAGGTTTAGAGATTAAACAACGCTCCCTAAAATGGATGGACCTTCGTTTGGTTTTAACTGACTATAATAATAATAATATTATTATAGCGCAGTTAAAACCAAACCAAATGGTATATCTGCTTTTTTCCACATACACACACATATAATCGTAGTTGGATAGAGGTTGCCTTTAGCATTTCTGAGTGTATTTTTACATGCAAAACATGAATACAAATAATATCTATGTAAAGACTATTTACAGGGCAATGCATTGTCGATAGAAAAGGAACCCTACATCAGCTTTGAGATATTAAAATATCTTGCATTCAAAATTTGGTTTAAATGTTGCCATCATCTACCACCCTATAATAGCAGGCATCTTAAACTAAAGCTTCGAAATTTCAGAATAATACTATTAGTGCACAACGTAAAAACGGAATTGATATATAGTTTAAATAAAAGGTTAACTTTTATACATGAATGATAAAAACTATTGGATTAAAAAGAGAAAATTATTTTAAGTAAATCTTGAAGCACAATTATTGTAAGCAAAGCGCGGAGCTGAAATTCATATAAATTTTATATTCTTTCTCTATCTCTAAATATTTCCATCCTTTTTATTTAGATTCGGTTGCCTAAAAATGTTAAAATATTATTTTGATTTTTAATCATTCTTATCTATGGATTCTAGTATCTTTTTTTTTATTCTTTTATTATGGATACGACTACAATAAACTGAGTTTTTAAGTTGTCCAACATTTTCTATCAGCTCATGGGTTTATTTCCCATTCGAGTGCAGATGTTTTGAAATCCGTTTTAAAGTAAAATTCCTGTTTCAATATATCTCATATGCAAAAAATCACTGTAGAGTGAGGAACTAAATAAAAATAGCTTTTGTATAGCTAATGTCTAATAGATAACATTAATTTTGTACAGTCACCAAACTCACTATTCAATACAAGACTTTGCAACTTATTTAAAGCGTATATATATATGTATAAAATATTTCATTCTCTTGTATTTATTTTCTTACATTCATCTAAAAATATTACAATTAGTTCTTAACTATCTTGCCTGATGGTCAACTCTAACAAAAAATCTAGTAAACCGATCTGTAAATATCTATTACCTTTTGCTACCCCTATACCGTTAAACACATACACTTTTTTAAATATCTATTTTTTTCCATATTTTCTATTTTTTTCCGGTATTATTCCTAGTTATTAGGTGTCTTATAAATATTTTATTTTATACTTTTTAAAAAATGGGCCGAGATTAAAAGTAACGTAGCTTTAAAATTAAGTGCAAGTTTAATCTGAGACCTGTGGAAACTAAGCCATATACTGTCGACCCTGTTATATAATACTGAATCAAAAAAGAAACTATCGTAATAAGAATTTTTCTTTTCAGATAAAATATTTAAACTTGTTTTATTGCGCCGCCGAGAAGATTTCTTTTGTCTAAGTCGAACAGAGAATATGGTTAACGGAAATTTCCTAATCAGACAGTTAGTATTTCTTTGGACATTTTTCCAATTAATACCACTTAATGATTACCAAAAAGACCAAATTAAATATAAATATTTCTGATTTGAATTCAGTCTGTACCTTTGTACTACAAAGTTGTAGACCGAATTTAAATTAGAAAATATTTATTAAATTGAAAGCTCATAATTTTTTAAAATATGCAACACAACAGCATTTTAAAATTATATGTGATATAAATTTAGCAAATTCATTAGATTTTGCTAAATTAGTATCAATAAAATTTAATTTCATTATTTTTAATTAAAAATCGTCAATCGAGGAAAAGTCAATTTGAAAATTTTCCTGTATTAGTTCTGAAACCTATTTCAATAAAACTTGGTATAAATTTTCATCGTTTGTTTGATTCCAGCAAATCAATTAAGTTCGTGTGTGAATACTATATTCCAACATAAAATTATCCTGTTTCATGTAAAAGTAGACTATAGCTAACTTCAAACTTTCCAACATTTGACCGTTGATATCATTGTCAGTCAAATCCACTGTTGAAACCATTTTATGGAGACCAAACAAAATTCTTCCCAGCAGGACTGAGCAATTATCATGCACAGTATCGAAAATCCTCCACTCAGTCAACCAAATAAACAGCTTTAGAAATGAAGAAAGATTTTCTTGTATACATGAAGTTAATTCACCATATCCAATTGGTAGGGTTGCTCACTTTAGAGTCGTAAGCTCCGAATTTGATAGTCAGCTATATCATCAAAAATTTATATTTTTATTTTTACATAAAAGTCAATTAAGGTGAATAAGTGAGAGTTTTCATTGCAACATATAATTAGAGCTCATCATCTACAAGTATAAAACGTTTCTGTTGTAGATAAATATACCGCGGAAGCTCTAGAATATAATTTACTACTTAGAGGCCATAACTTGCAATAACTATTACCTGTTAGATTGTCAACCGTTTCATCATCTACAAGTATAAAACGTTTCCGTTGTAGATAAATATACCGCGGAAGCTCTAGAGTATAATTTACTACTTAGAGGCCATAACTTGCAATAACTATTACCTGTTAGATTGTCAACCGTTTCATCATCTACAAGTATAAAACGTTTCCGTTGTAGATAAATATACCGCGGAAGCTCTAGAGTATAATTTACTACTTAGAGGCCATAACTTGCAATAACTATTACCTGTTAGATTGTCAACCGTTTCATCATCTACAAGTATAAAACGTTTCCGTTGTAGATAAATATACCGCGGAAGCTCTAGAGTATAATTTACTACTTAGAGGCCATAACTTGCAATAACTATTACCTGTTAGATTGTCAACCGTTTCATCATCTACAAGTATAAAACGTTTCCGTTGTAGATAAATATACCGCGGAAGCTCTAGAGTATAATTTACTACTTAGTGGCCATAACTTGCAATAACTATTACCTGTTAGATTGTCAACCGTTTCATCATCTACAAGCATAAAACGTTTCCGTTGTAGATAAATATACCGCGGAAGCTCTAGAGTATAATTTACTACTTAGTGGCCATAACTTGCAATAACTATTACCTGTTAGATTGTCAACCGTTTCATCATCTACAAGTATAAAACGTTTCCGTTGTAGATAAATATACCGCGGAAGCTCTAGAGTATAATTTACTACTTAGAGGCCATAACTTGCAATAACTATTACCTGTTAGATTGTCAACCGTTTCATCATCTACAAGTATAAAACGTTTCCATTGTAGATAAATATACCGCGGAAGCTCTAGAGTATAATTTACTACTTAGAGGCCATAACTTGCAATAACTATTACCTGTTAGATTGTCAACCGTTTCATCATCTACAAGTATAAAACGTTTCTGTTGTAGATAAATATACCGCGGAAGCTCTAGAGTATAATTTACTACTTAGAGGCCATAACTTGCAATAACTATTGCCTGTTAGATTGTCAACCGTTTCATCATCTACAAGTATAAAACGTTTCCGTTGTAGATAAATATACCGCGGAAGCTCTAGAGTATAATTTACTATTTAGAGGCCATAACTTGCAATAACTATTACCTGTTAGATTGTCAACCGTTTCATATCATATCCCATTCATAATTTATTCTCCCTCAGATGTTTTTTTCATAATTTTTATACAATAATTAATTTGTTTATTACAAAAGTTTATTCAACTTACATAACATAAAAAACATATGTGCTAGTTACATATAGCATGTAAATTTTTTTCGCAAAAAATTAATGTAATTTGTTCAGAAAAGCTCCATGTTTACTTGCGAAACACGAAAAGCAATTATTTTCTTAGAGGCAAAGCAAAAACTCTTAGCGTTTGAGGAAATCTGAAGGAAACGATTCTCCTCGGATTTTCCGGAAGAGTTTAGCAACATTTCAAGTAACCTACTTTTTATAGTCTATTTATCTATTCATTTGTGCATTAAGCGCTTTATCGTGTAGCATTCGGCTGTTGTCAGGGGGCGTAGCTCAGGTGATAGACCGCTCGCTTAGCATGCGAGAGGTGTCGGATTCGATATCCGGCGCCTCCAAGTAACTCTTTTCACATGAGTTTTCTTTTATATTCAGAAAAAAGCCATAAAATATTTTTTTTAATTCTTAAAGTGTATTGGATTTTGTTATTTAAATGTTTTCAGATCAGCTGTTCGTGGATTCCTTTACCAATTTTAATATTTGCAGTAGTTTGGAGGTTTTGGAAGCATAAATCTTTAAATCAAATCATTTCTTGTACTTGTGTCGTAAAAATGGCTGTAGAATATGCCAACGACTTTTTAAAATATAGAACACCTATTATATGAAAATGTATTTTTTACATATACTTGTAGAAAATCTAATTGTAAAAATTAATTTTTTTCTTATTTACCAAGCAATATGAAATTAAAGATATTATTAAATGTTAAAGGAATTAACACAAAATACGATAATATAATTGATTAAGATTAAAAATATACTTTTTTATTCACATCTAATTATTATTGAATAAATTCTATGAAGACCATCATTTTTTTAAAATAAAAATTAAGGATAGTCATGAAATTCTAAATTATAATTTATAAATGATTTTAACAAAAATTGAAGCTGACTTAAATCATTTTTTCTATACGTGGTTAAGGAAAAAATTATAACATGTCATTTTCATTTTTTTTATTATAATAATTTATAATTTCAGTAGTTTTTATGGACGGATTGAAAATACATTTTCTTTTATTTACTTAAAAAATATTGCTCATAATTTTAAAAATTCACAACGCACTATTAACAAATATAATTATGTAACATATAGAATAACAGACTATATATTACATAATAATTTCACTATACTAACAAAGAATTAAATTTGATTTCTTTTAGTATTTTGAAGAGCCTTTTCTAAAATCTTTTCACGGAAATGCAATTAATAATTTTGACTCACAATTATTTAAAAAAAATAAAGAAGTATTCTTCCTCATGGCATAAAATTTTACCATATCATTTACGAAAATTTATTTTTTAAATAATAATTGCAAATTACCTAGAGAAATAGTTTCAAAATATTAGTGTATGATATCATTCGGAATAGCGCCTTCATTTAAAAATAACAAATTAAGGAAATAATTTCACAATAACTTGAAATACTATATATAGCTAAGCAGTTAAAAATTGATTTTATAACTACATTTTAAACAAAGCATAAGACCTAATGAAGTTAACTATAAGAAAATTAAATATGAGTCTGCTTTTTATTGATTTATTTTTATTTATTATTATTAAGTTAAAATATAAGGTGCTGTGAACACCAAAAAATCTGAACTTTACTTGAAGTTTCACAATAGAAATCTTTCAAATATTTAATTACTATAGGTTAAATGTTCAAACTAGTAGTAATTAACCATAATTTTGTATGCTTAAATAAGGACTTTCAGTAATTTTAATTTTTAAGGCCATAAAAAATAATAGTATTAATATATGGTGTTATATATAAGAATCACATATGTTATATATATATGGTGTCATATAAGAATCATGGTAAAAAGCAATATACGATAAAGTAATAATTTCCCTACCATTTTAACATAAGAACTATGAAGAATAGTTATTAACCACAGTATAATTTGTTTAACAAAAAAGAATATTTGCTTTCTATATGCAAATTTGTGTGGGAGGAGGTAGCTTGGAAATATTTTGGCTTTTCCCTTTTCCAAAATTGAAGCCTGTAAAAAGTTTTCCTGAAATAATATAATTTCGGTATATAATGAGGATTGCATCTGCCTTAGACAGTTAAAAATATAGTATGGTTCACATTTGCCAACAATGGCATGTATAATAACCGTAGTATTTAAAGTTGGGATTGCTCAATTTTCGTATCCATAAAATTGATAAGTAAGATTGGAAAATACATTCATGTAGTTCCACTAAAAGAGGCAGTTTTACACTTGAATTTTATATGCACATATTAAGCACCTATTGTTGGGTTACAAAGGAAGAATATTTTTTTAAACTTAAGTAAAAGAAATACAAACAAAAGTTATAGAAAAAATTTAAAAACTTTTATCCACTTCAAAATGTATATCCATTAAGAAATTTTCATTTATATTTTAACTTTTAAAAAATGGTCGTTTTTACTTGCGTTATTTTGTTCAATAGTTCCTTGTTCATTTTTTTTCTATATGATATATGGATATGATAAAAAAATTATTATTTTTAAAAGATACTTTATATACCAACATTGATATAATATCAGCTTTTAAAATTATGGCTTACTATTTAAGTCCATGTTTGTTTTCTGCTGTTACAGCATCCGTGCCAAAACTTTGTAATTTATTTAAAAAGCAAATATATTTTTCTTCTTTACTATTCACACTTTTCCTTTCCATAAACTTTTTTCCATTCAAGTTTGTATTAATATTTATTAATCCAGTTTGAAAATGGTTCACTATTTTTTAAAATCAAATGTATATCCCGAGCATGAACTCCAGATGATGGACAGTAAAGTATTTTTGACACAGTACCTCGTTCTTAATCAGTTATAATATCGCTTAAATAATTCAGCTCTGAAATTACAATCTTGTTCTTAATTACAATGTGTAGTGTGTGTGTGTGTGTGAGAGAGAGAGAGAGAGAGAGAGAATCCTTTCCATACAATTAAAAACATTTTTGACTGTACATTTTATTTTACTCTAACTTTAGAGCCGCTAAGCATTAGCCGTTTTCTTATAAATATTCATCTGTTAATATTCAAATATTGCACTTAACATTTTTAAAATTTAATATAGGAGTCTATTATAGATATTTTAAGATTAATAGAATTTTTAAACTGTAATACAAAAATAGAAAGCTAAATCATGTAATATAAATAATGATAAAACAAAATAATTCGAATTTAAATTATTTTCTTAATAAACTATTTAATCTTGCTTTATTGTACCAAGATTATTGAAGATTTTTTTTATGTGAGCCCAATTTCCCGCTTTATGAAAAAAGTGCAGATAATCTGTTAAGATTTTACTTCATTTTTTTCAGTTATGACAAGATAGAAATAGAAAAGGATGAAATGATTACATTTGCAACTCAGGCAAAGCTAAATTTAAATTGACATTTATCTTTTTCTGTGATAATTAAAATGAAACATTGTTTTTGCACAACGTTGTTGTCAATGATCACGAAAAGGAACAAAAATGTTAAATTAATACATATTTGAACAATTTTATTAAGTTTTGGGACTATTATTCAGTATTTATCAATATCCTATTCTTTAGATTTATGTGAACTTTTATTTACATGAACCTTGAATGGACCTAAAAGACAAGTGATCGTCTGTGAAGATACAGAAAGTCAACGTTTGACAATTGATGTATACTTCTTCTTGAACATCAACAATATTTATTGTTTGGCTTTTAAGCATATCATTATTAAACGCAGCAGTCATCACACCCCTGATGAATATTTAAAAACAAGTGACTGGGCATGCGTACTATTCTCAGATGAGAGTAGGTTCAGTCTATCATCGGATTGTAGACGCCAACTGATCTGTCGCGAGAGTGGTAATGCTTATTCTCCAGAAAATATCCAGGAAAGGGACCGATATCCGACAGGACTGTTCAGTCCAATTGCGATGCTCACGACACCATTGCAAACGGGCAGTACAGTGCTGTCTGGTCAATGGGACACACACAACAGGTCTGCGGGCGTATAGTCCTCCTCCCCTCAAACGTCTGGCAACAGTTTTTCGGGAGATCTGCTTTCTTGAGGCAGCAAAAAACTGATTTGCCACCTGCTGAGCTGTGGTGCGCCTGTTCCTTTTTGCTGATAGGACGATATACATGCCTTCTGCAGTTGTTGTACTTCTAACATGACCTCCTCCGTGCCACCCACTACACATTCCAGTAGTTTTAAATGACTTCCACAGCCGTGAAATAATGCTGTGAGCGATGTCGAACTCCCTGGCAACATCTGTTATTTTTCGCCTTCTTCGATCTTTCCGATAATTCGGCCACGCATAAAATCATGTAAGTGATGTCGGGAAGACATGCCAAAAATTTCAAGTTCGTCTATTAAATCTTTCCTGTAAAACTTTGACTTGAAACAACAACAGTCCGTCAAAACCTTTAAAGCTCTTATGAACGCTATCACGTGATGAACAGACACGGAAAAAATTGCATACGCATACTTCTTCTTACTTTATCCCGCACTTATTCTAATTTTCCATACTTTGCTTTCTTTCATTTTGTGGTTGCTTTGGATGATAGTCCTTAGCAATTGTCCAGCAGTGTATATGTTTTACTTTAAATCAATATAATCTAAGGCAATGACTATTCAATGCAAACTTTTTACAATCTTTAATTATTAGGGAAAAATGGTATATCTGCTGCTTAACTTCTTACAATGCTCATAAATTTATCATAATTTTATTTTCAGTAATTTAATAATTAATTGTTCAGTAGCTATTTATTTAAAATGTGCTTTTTAATGAAGTGCTATTAAAATATAGCTTCACATTCCTTCTTGTAACTTAGTCAATCTTTTTTTTTTTTTAAGAATTTCATTGCAACGAAGAGCAAATGAATATTATCGTCAAATGACCATTTACTATTTATCATTAGGACCAAATGCATGAATATATTACTCCAATCATCAAAATCGTTCTCATTTGCATTCATTGCAAACAGTCGTCGACGTACACGGAAATAAACACTTTGGCACCTTATTTGGCAAAAATGAGCCACAATCGCCACTCCACGCTCCCAACCGAGCCAAGGTCTCCACGTAAGCCCATAATTACCAGCAATCAGTCATCAGTACCGAGTGATCAATCATAACAATCAATAAAATTCTCATTCAACTAACAGCTTGCATTTTCCCGCACATTCTGATTGTGACTTTGTTTGTGTAATTAATGCATCTGGAGTAGATTTTTTTCCCTTGAGCGGAATAGGATATCTGCGATTCTCCCCAAGTAATCGACTTCATTGGAGCTCGTCATTTTTAAGCGGGAGGGGGGGGGGTAATGATTTCAAATATCCACACATACGCATCGAGCTTCTAAATTAGTTTATGATGATTACAGTATTTGTTAGTCATATTTGATTTTCAAGTTACGTGCTTGAAAATTTAAAAATAAAGGTAATTACCATAAACACAAGGGGTGTTTCAGGCCTCTCGATTTTAATAAATATGTTTAATTTAGATTCAAAATTAACACTACTTGAAAATTTTAGCCTAATTCGTATATAATAAAGAAAATATGAAATAATAACTGAAACAGCTGATATATTCATTAAAAATTTATTTGTTATCAACGCGTTGAAAAGTTGTTTTATTTTTAACTGTAGATTAAAAGAGAATATAAAATAACTAAAGCAAATTCAGAAAGTAATATTGTAAAAATTAAGACATATGATCTCTTAGGTAATTAAAACCTGTATTCAACCTTACAACAGAGCCATTGCCATCATCATATTAATTAGTATGACAAATTTAATCAGAATACATATAATAAAAATTCGTTTAGTTTCAATGATAGAATATAAAGGTTACACAAAAATATAGAGCAATGGACTAATAATGTTATTGTAAAGTTGGAAATTCCTAAAATAAGAGGTTTTATATTGGCAGATATAGCACATTACATTATGCATTCAAATCAGAAGAAGTTTCAAGATAAAAAAAAAATTTTTTTTTCTTAAAGGATTAGCTGGCATCATCTTCAGTCCAGTGTAACAAACAACTAATAAGTTTCATAGATATGAAATACGCTACAGAAACATGAAAGAACTTAAATTGAATCTTAAAGGCATAAAATCTTTCAACTGAATCTAGCAAAATAATTTCAAACCAACTTTTCATTGGGGAAAATTAAGAAAAATGTAATCTTTATAGTGTATACTTAAAATATCTTGTTGTAAAAAGGAATGATATAAATCTAACAATTTTATTGCTTAAGAATTTATTATTTGTAACATATTATAACTGTCACTATTTATATTTTACAAAATTTAGTGTAATATATTCACGATTAAAAAAAATACATTTTTATTTAGTTCCTTTACACTATGCATATTTTACAGTTTTCTTTCATCATTTTATCTTAAAATTTTATTTGAATTTAAACTTTTTATGGAAAATAATTTTTTTAAGATACCTAAGAATAAAATGTCTGGTGATTGATCATCGAACTTCAATTTAATAGCTGAAATATATAGTAAATGGATTTTATGGGGTATTATTGTTACTCATTATATCCCTTAGATTCCATACGATGTTGTCACCAAAATATGTACACTATAGAAAAGAAAAAAAAATCTTGGTGAAGTGGGGACGAAAAAGCCAAACCACACATAAAGAACATTTGTGTCTAGGTAGACCGTTTACAAACGAAACTGAAAGAAGAAAGATTAGGGGACGAAGCAGTTCAAGACATGTAGGTGACATGTTAGAAGAAGAGGGGAGAACGATGTGACTTTACAGATTCATTCATATGAGATGCTAGCATTATTTATTGTACAATAGGTAAGAAAACTATTCTTTTTTTTCTTTTTGAAAGCTATTCTAAATTATTCTTCTTTTCCCCAATCATTACAAACACGTCGGTCTCGGTTCATAATGATATTATTCTTTAGTAACATTTTGATCAATTGATGAAAAATAGCGATAAAAGACCAAATAGAATAATAAAAATATAGTTTGTTAAAAATCTTAGAGATTTTTAGTTATATGGAATCTATATTTTTTGTAACAGCAATAGAATTCGCTCTAACATCTAAGTCCCAGTCAAATTAGCTCTAGTGTACAAAAAGTGATAATTGAATGATAAGCAAACTAAATAAAATCATAACCGGAATATTTTTCACTATAACTAAATTTAAATAGTATTTCTTTCAAAAATAACATGTAATAGATGTTATAAAAGAATGCAATGCTGATAAGAAATGTTTAAAATGATTCTTGAGAGCCAACATTTCCATGTCCATTTCTTTCAATGGAACGAACAGCGTAACAGTCACGGGCTTATTAAGGTATTTGATCATTTACCACATAATGTCATGTTGAAGAACTTTTCATAAATAATGGGTTGTATTCACCTTCTGCAGAAGAAAAAAATCTGTAAAGATAGCACCTGCACCGACAACGAGCGACACTAAGTTGAAACGTTGTATTTTCACTCGTTATTCAATATAGTAAATGCATTAAAATAAGGATATTCCACTCCAAAGAACACTGTTTGAACTTTTAGTATACAGTACGCATGGTATTTTTAAGCATGTAATTGACTCAACTTGACGCTGTGGGAGATGAAAAGACACTCTTATTTCACCTATCTTTTGAACTGAATGCTGTAATCTATTCCTCTAATAGTAATCTATCAGTGGGCAATGGAAAGACACTTTTATTTTACCAATTGGATGCGGTGGGCGTTGAAAAGACATTTCTATTTTATCAATCTTTTGAAATAAATGATGTAATCTATGCCTCTAATAGTAATCTATCAGTGGAATTTCCAGCCAGACGACCAAGGTAAATTAAAACTTTGACCGTATGATAAGCGTACGTAAATCGAAATCTTCATGGTAATATTTTACCTTAATTCCTAGATTAATAAATATAAAAGAAAAAAACTAAAAGAATTGAAAAATTACAATATGACCAGAAAAATCGCTATAACAAAGTTTTTATTCCAAAGTAATGTTTTAAGACTTTAAAAAGTAATACAGTTTTGCATTATTTTTCAAAGTCTTTGAAAGCAGCCTATAGTCGAACTCTCTTATAAAACATTTTAAAATACACCGCTTTGGTAATTTTAATATCCTCCAGAAGCACTTTTCATGGATTGTAAGTCATATTTAATTATTTCGAATGCGGAAATCTGAAAAGCTCCCAATCACTATTCTCAACAGATGTGCATGATAAAGCAGAAAATTATCAACCCTATTCTGTTATTCAACAATTGTTGAGATCGAGTCCATAAACTTCCACTCCTAATTCAGTATTATTAGCTTCATAGGTGATACCGTCTAAGTATAAAAATATTAGTTCATACTTTGCAAAATTTCTATATATTTGCATGGTCATAAACATAAAACTTACTTAATAAATGAAAAACATGTCAAATTAGTTTTTTACGAAAAAGACTAATTTTGACGTAAAATTTAAAAAAGAACTGACAAAAATTTTCTTTTCAGAAGCTATTATATTGTAACCATCGGATTAATATTCTTAATTATTTAATGTATGTTCGTTTGTGATGAAAATATTAGGACTAAAGTTATAATAAACATACTTAAAAAACAAACAATTATTATAAAGTATATTATTATAAAGTATATAAAGTATAAATTTCAAACTAAGATACTTTAACTTAAAGAAAACTCTTAATTTAATCTTTAACTTAATTTAATCAAAAAATATAAATTGCTCTATAATGTTTTATAGATAATTTTTAATAAATTATTTTCTTTAATAATTTTTTTCAGTCACTCAATATATATATATATATATATATATATATATATATATATATATATATATATATATATATATATATATATATATATATATATATATATATATATATATGTATATATATAGATATAGATAGATAGATAGATTTAAAAATAATTTTTTGTAAAATTGTTTATTAGATCGTTATATTCGTTTTCACAGATCATTTTGTTTAATAGTAATTGAAAGCTAAGTATGTTTAAAATTCGGAAAATATGACATTTGCTTGAAGCACCGGGAAATAATATACAATAAAAATATAAAATATCATCCAAGCAATGCTTGTATATTGGATATTCAAACTTATTGAAGAAGAGACGTTTAATATGCCATTTTCTGATCTTTTACTTTTTCTATTTTGTTTTAGGAAACTTTCTCAACATAAGTTTTAAAAAAATTAGGGCACTACTTCTTCCTTTTCAAATAAGATTTATTAATTTATAATTGATTCATTGGATATTTTTTATTTTTTTAGATTACTATTTGGTTAGTCAATTTTAAAATAATTACAGATTTTTTGAGTTGGAACAGAACTCCTGCTCATAAATTTATATGTTTAAGCTGAAATAAAATAACTAAAACTCACGAAATTAATTTTATGTTGTTTAAGTAAATTTTTGGGAATATGCCAGTTAGTTTCTTCCTAAAAACAATTCTGTAATAGTGCATTAAATATATAACACAGGCGTCAGTTAATTTGAAAATTCAATACAAAATATAAGGCACAATTATTTTTTTTAAAAAAAAAACAAGTGTTTAACAACGAATTATACCAAATAATTAAACTATTAAAATGATAAAAATTACTAAGCTACAAAAATATTTTAATTCATCAAGAGAAAACTAGTTAATTGAATTTTGTCACTTTGTTATTATACTGTTCTCCCTCATATTATTTTCTTCTTTCTCTTGAAAACATTTACTAAGTAAAATTTAAATAATAAACGTAAAATAAAATTTCATATCAAGAAATGCAGGAAACAAACCTAAATTCGAATGTAGAAATTTAAAATTACTTGCAAATATTTAATTAATGAATCTTTTAACCTCACACCAATTAAAAAATAACTTTGATTAAAGTTATTTTTACAAGACAAGACACCCACTCTATTTTAATAACAAAAAAACCATAACGCAAGGTAACTCAATAAATATAAATTATGATTCTGCAGGGAGAATTTCCGTCTTACTAAGTTAGGGCGTTGTTTTCTTTGCTCTTGGAAAATAACTGGATAAATTAATCCTCTTTTATTAAATTAAACATGGAAATTACTAATGAAAACACTCGAGGGATCTTTCCAAAAACGAAAGAGGAAAACGAAAAGAATGTTCTCACCCCTCCACTCCACTTTAAGAGTCCTTATTCTCGTGCATCGATTTTCATATCAACTCCCCCGCAGGAAAATTTTATGCATTTCCATTCCAGGATAAATATTCAGCCGTGAGTGGGATATGATTACTTTTCCCAGCATCCTGAATTCACATGCCGATTGCATATTATCCAAATTTCCGCCTCTCCAAGCACATCGGTCTTGTTTTGATTTACCAAATAGACTGTTGGGGATGAGAGGATTTGAAAATGCAGAATTATTACTTCTGTAAACAAAAGTCTCTAAAAAATAGGAAAAGAAAAAATATCGAAGAAAAATAAAGATTGGAACACACATTGGATATCAATGGGTATATTTTCTTGAATAAATAAATATTGCAACTGTGCGTTCAAATTTTATTACATATTTATGGTTATCACTTCTTGAGAATATTCTTTGTTAATATAAAATTGATAATGGTAAAGTTTCCATAGATTCCTTTTTATTTATAATATTTGACAAAGCATAGTGGATACCAAAACAGTTGAAAATTACTTTTAATTTAACACAAACCGCCTTTCGCTTTCCGAAACGATTTTTCATAATTTATAGCATTCGGGATTCGCTATAAGTGGAATCCAAAAAATTTCTAAGCATTCACTTTAATAGATTTACTGTAGAAAGTGAAAATACAACTTCGGTCTTCTGCTATTTAAAAATGGTTACGATCAAATATCCTCAAATTTGAAATTTTACTCTAGGAAGTATGTGTTTCTGTCCTTGAATCGTAGAAGTTCGAAATACGTCGTAAATACTTTCATGAGATTGTATTACAATTTATTATAGACTTTGAAGAGTAAAAATTTTACTGTATGAATGTAATTACACAAATTCTCAATTTACTATTACAAATGCATACTTACTTCACAAAATTATTATATAATTTACATTTTTAATTCAGAAATCACTTGCTGTACATACCATATTGCGGTCATCCTTTTCCTCAGTTATTTACTAAGTCTGAGTACGAATTATAAGGAAAAGCCACAGGTGTAAATATCATTAGTATTTTCAATGGTATATATATTGAAGATTTCTTATATTTCTTATTATTTCAATTTAAATTATTTAGAAATCTTTTAGCAAATAGTCCAACAATTATAGTAACACTCATCAGAAGATAATTTAAAATTCTGTAGCTTTTTGTCTTAGAGAATATTTAATAGATAGTGAACCGTATTTACAATAGAAAAAAATTAGAAAAATCAAAGGGTTTATCACAATAAAGGGCATAAAAAAAAAGCAAGAATGCAATACGCTCGTTTTTCAAGAGAGGCTGGATTTTGAACTTGGGCCTTTTCATTCTGAAGCAAGGATGACTGTATCTTGGCCATCATCTAGAACCGCCAAGTACTAGTTGCTATCGTATGGTATAGACTTTTGATTTAGTAATTCATAAAAAATAGCTCATGAGTCTCTTTAGTTTATCAACTTTTTTCATATTGGAAGCTTTTCTTAGTTCTGTAATTTGTAACTCTCATCACAGTCAGTTGAATTTAGTATTCAGCTTAGTTTTTAATTGGTATTTTATGGTAATTTCAAAGCCATGAAAAAGAAATGCACGAACGAGTTTTCATTGGTGAAATCTGTGAAGAAATGCATGCCGATAGGTTATGCGATGTAGAAAGAGAAAAATAAATAATTATATTATAATGAAAATGATTATATTATATGAATCAGAAAGATATGATCATGAAAACAATCTGTAAAAATGTCCTGAAAAATATTTCTTGTGATGACAATGAGGCTGTTTTTCCGAAAAATAGTCAATTTAAAAAAAGAAATTTAATCAAAAATATAAATTGCTCTATAATGTTTTATAGATAATTTTTAATAAATTATTTTCTTAAATAATTTTTTTCAGTCACTCAATATATATATATATATATATATATATATATATATATATATATATATATATATATATATATATATATGTATGTATATATATAGATATAGATAGATAGATAGATTTAAAAATAATTTTTTGTAAAATTGTTTATTAGATCGTTATATTCGTTTTCACAGATCATTTTGTTTAATAGTAATTGAAAGCTAAGTATGTTTAAAATTCGGAAAATATTACATTTGCTTGAAGCACCGGGAAATAATATACAATAAAAATCTAAGAAAAACTGTAGCTCCGATAAAGTTAGATAAATCAGATGATTGATTCTAATGCTCTGTGGTGTAGAAAAATCTAAAACGAAAATTTCAGTCATCAAGCATAAATAAAAACATTTTTAAAGTACATTTACATTTATTCACTTCTAATAAAAGCTCCATGCATGTATATTTAATTAAATCTCTTGAAAATAATGCCCAGGAATTAGAAACGGGAATTGAAAAAAACAATAAAGCTTGCAGTTAAGAGTTAATGCATAAAATATTACCGCGGATTTATTTTTTCGGCTACCTATTTTTGCGAGGACGTGACTTTATTTATAAGCAACCATTTACAATATACCAGATAGGCACTCCCATTTTAAGTTAATTAGATGACGATGGCTCCATCTTCAAAACATTGAGCATTCAAATAACAATAACAAAATATGTTAGAAGTTTCGAAATTATTTTGTTTTCATAAATAGACTTTGAAATAAAGCGACGAAATAAATCACATGCGTCTCTCTCGTTAAGCGACGGTAATTATTAAACACAATTCTCGATATAAAATGCAAATGTTATTGCTTATTTAATATTCTGCAAATTTTTTTTAAATTGTTTTCTTTATGGTTAACTGATTATTTGAAATTAACAAATATAATAAATCACATCTCACGAATTGATAAAAAAAATCATTAAATACAAGTATGAGTATAAAAATGCAAAGATTTATGCTCAGAAAATAAAAATTTTTTTCACGATGTAGATTTCAAATTAAAATAATCTATCTTAACTTTTTCTGGAAAATTTTTAATAAGCTACAAATAAAAGTAATTATTCATTACTATTTAATATCTGTTATAGCGCAAAATTCTATTCACATATCTTTCCTCTCATTTAAATAAATGAATGATAGCGCATTTTGAGTAAGTGCGACGCGAGTAATTTAAATTGTCTCATTCAACTGTCTAGGATGATTTATCTTCCTTTAATCCATCTGAAGATCAAATTAACGTTTTTCTACAGTTTCCCGCAATTTATCACATTTTAAGTGTATATATCTAGTCTTACAAAGAATTACTTTCCGTGCAATCTTTTGGCTTTAAACATGCGCAAAGTCAAAACATATGCTTTGATTCTGCATTGCGGATAATCTAATGGCTGTTCTCTATCGTAAAGCATTTGCATGTCCACCACACTCTGCCTTCAGAAAGGAATTTTAATTCATATTGGTGCGTACTTACTCACGTATCCAAAAGAGGAAACTCGGAAAAATCTCAGTCACCAACCCCAGCAGACGACAATATAGAAATCCATTTTCAGATAGATTGCTATTTATTTGACTTCTATCAAAAAACGCTATAAATGCATGTTGGTAGGCATTGCTCCTTGGTTTCTGAAGTGTTTTTAAATGCTTATAGTGGCAAAGTGCTTTGCAACCACAGCATAATTTTGAGCTACTGTCAAGGGATGAGATATACACCTGAGTTGGTACCATTCTTTTCACACCATTTCCCACCAGTCGAAGGACACAGTGACTACGACCCTTCTATGTGCTCCCTTCACCATTAATGAACTCGGTAGACTTCGATCAGATCAGGTATAAAACCCGCCACCTCCTGGTCACGAGAACTCTCTCAATTTTATCAAACACGTTCTTTATTTGAGATATCATAGCATTTTTCTGCTGACAAAAGCGTTCAAATGAAACTGTGTCTCTAACGCAGGAGTTTTTACGACTGGGTCGTGAAACTAATTATTTGCATATCTCATCATTTTCCTTTCGTGAAAATTTCAAATTTGTAGTGCGTCCTTTTCGGGTATAAAATTTAAATGACCATCAGTGTGATTTACGAAGATACAATAAAAATGATTCAAGTCATATCATTCTTAGTTATACGTATGTACTTAAATTTGTAGAATTGAATATTTTATAGAAAATATTTGAAATATTTGGAGGGGAAAATAATTCCGGAAAAATACAGATGCACATTACTAGAAAACACTTATATTTATTTTACTTCAAAAAAAAAAATTCTTTGATTTGCTTTGCTTTGAATTCTATGATTTAAATTTTCATAAATGTGCTCACAATTAAAGTGAGTTAGAGCTTGATTTTGTTACATTTTCTTCCATATGAAATGCGGCTGTAATTATTTTGATTTCGCTACATTCCAGTCTAATGTGTTTTCCGACATATGTTTTTTTCCCCAGATACTTTAATTTTTATTCCTGGAAATGTTGTTTCGCCTATATGGAAACTCTTTTCATCATTCAAGAATGTATTCTTCTTCTGTAACTTCATATCGACAGCCTGAATGTCTAAAGAAATAAAGAAATGCATTCAATAAATCACAGACGTTATGAGTTTAATTAATATTGCGAAATGATTCAAAAAGAGGAACTTCGTGAAAATGTGTAACTACAAGATAATCATTTTAGCATGGGAAGACTATTTTTAATCCTCAGATTTATGATAAACGAGAAAATCATTATAGGAAGAATTTCGTTGTAAAAAGAATTCATTATGTAAAAGTTTTATTGTACTTTTGAATAGACAATTAAATTCAGCTTTAATAAAGATCTCCGAACATAACGTAACAATGCATTTCCATATTTTCTTTATGACAAGCAAAGATGAAATTTTGAAATACATATGTTACTTGAAATTTTAAAATGCATATACATGTCTCCATTTAATTATTTAAAAATTCTGTTTTTAACTCTCATTATTTCCCAAACATTTGTTGCGTGACATAATAAAATGTAAATCTAAATATGTGATTGTAATGGAAACAATGAATTTTTTTTCTGATAAAAGCAGTGTAAATATAAATATTAATAACTGATAGATATAATAATAAAATTAGTGTGCACCTATCACACACACATACACACACACACATACACACACACACAAACACACACACACAGACACACACACACAGACACACACACACAAACACACACACACACAAACACAGACACACAAACACACACACACAAACACAGACACACAAACACACACACACAAACACACACACACAAACACACACACACACACACACACAAACACAGACACACAAACACACACACACAAACACACACACACAAACACACACACACATATATATACCAAAATTATGTAACTGTTTTGCACCAAACACTTTATCTTTAAAAAATCAATTTACACTCATCATTTGCACTTACTGCATTTGCATCTAAATAAAAAAGTCCTATTATAATCAAAAAATTTGTTTTAATAGGACTTCAGATTATCACAGCTTGTTATAAAAATGTATTTATTTTTCATAAGTTCATAAATTTGTTTGCTTATAAAATATTTGTGATTAGGAAAATGTACAGAAAAATGAATGTAAATTGTGACAATACCTTACAATTTTAACATCTATTTCAATCGTTGTTACATCAAACTTTTTTAATTTATTGTGGGTAGCAATAATTTGGCAAATGAATCAACGTCTTAAAACTGTATTTGAGGACTTATCGCATTTAGCTTCCCTTGTTGATTTTTTGCAGATAAGTAGGTTGTTTCCATACCCCGTACGAAAAAAAAAAAAAAAAAACCCACCTGATTAAACTCAAGCATTGCAAATATGCATTAAAAAGTGGAAACTTATAATTATTTTATGTGATTCAACAGTATCTACACAATTGAACCTGAAATTTTCCACTTTTAAAAATACCGCTCAAATATTGGGTTGCGTCAAGCTTCTGGGTTACAATAAAGTTTGAGAAATATATTTAATATAATGTTACAAATTTAAGTTACTCTTATACTTAAATAATTTTCATTTATAAGCTCCACAACAACGAAATTTAATTTGAACTGAACCTACATATTGAAAGAGATTACAAATCATAGAAAATATCTCTATTAAAGGAAAGAGTTGAGACGATTTCTCTAAGATATTAACCTTTAATTAAAGGCAAGAGTGTAGACAATTCAACTGCCTGTTCCGAATAAATACTCCCTAATTAATATATTCACGCAATTAAGCTAAATATTCTCTTTAAAAACGTATTTTAATCGATCAAGAAAAATGTAATTAAAGAGTGTTATTGAAAATTAAAATAAAAAAGATCTTTTACGTTAATTAGAAATAGTTACTCTTATTAAAAATATAAAATTATTTTTCTGAATTTAAAGAAACTATTTTTTTTTAATTCTAAGTCAGTTTATTTAAATGGGAATTTTTCATACTTCATAATGCGCTATATTCTAACACTCGTGGATTTTAGTGTTCTCACAGTCTCGTATAATAAATAAATATATATCAATATATATTTCAAATACTTCATATTAAAAGTTATGTTTAAAGAAATTACTGCTGGTTTGACCTTAAACTTTCATTAAAGAATTAAGATGAACAAGAAAAAACATGGAAAGTTGCTTTAATTACATAAAAAAAATTTTTTTTGTAGCACACAAAATGTAATTAAAACATTGTATAAATCTTAAATGCTTTTTCTCTAACACTCCACTATCATACTTTAGTTACAAACAAAATTATTTCGAACAAAAGTGCTGAGCTGGCAGCCGAATGCTTAGCGCTCTTACTTTCGTTTCAACAGTTCGTGGGTTCGAGTCTCACGTTGGGTATGGATGTTTGTAGTTGTTCGGAATCCACTTTAAGCCGTAGGTCCCGGTCTAATTAGCACTTGTGTGTAAAAAATGACCGTTGAGCAGCAAATTAGCTTCTAACAAAAGTATTTTCGTGCTATCACAAACTATTTTAATTTTATTTAACGCATTTTTCTAAAAACTTACTGAAAAACATCTCTCCTTTATACTAGGATAAAAATTTTATTTATTGTTTAAATTATTTTTAAAGTATTTTTCTTATTTTGTTTTAATTATTATGTTCTTTTTTAGAAAATTAAAAACTTTTATACATTCTAAATTTTTAAATTTCAAATATAAATTTTTCTTTGCCGTTGGAGTGAAAGCATTTGCATCAGAATAAGTAAGATGCATTACTACTTTTTATTCTCTTCTCACAGTAATTTTATACCGAACAAAGTAAACTTTTTTTAAAATTAAGACAGTTACTTAAAGTTACTTTGGGTAAAGACAACGGACAAAAAAAAAAAAAAATTAAATAAAGTAGGCAATTTCTTTCACAAGTATCAGATTAATCAAAGCCATCTAGAGTTGGAAGGGTAAAAGAAATCACGGCTAACTCGTAAACTACTGAATATATGAAAGTTCTTCAAGGAGTGCGGACTCATATTCCAGCATGATGAGAGCGGACTCATATTCCAGCATGATGAGAGCGGACTCATATTCCAGCATGACAATGCATCCTTCTCATTCAGCAAAGATAACACAGTTGTTGGGCCGACCAACGTGTCTAATGGTCAGCGTGCCTGACTACGGATAGAGATGTCCTGGATTCGAATCCCGGCTCAGGCATGGATGTAATTTTTCTCTCTCGATCTCTCTCTATCCTGCCTTTGTTCTTTCTTTGTGTGTGAATGAAGAAGTATGAATGTTTGCCTACCCTATAAACGGGTCCCTATGGCATGTGTGTGTACTGGAGAAGTCGGACTCCACACCAAATACGGTTCAGTTGAAAAAATGGAGCAGCGCACGCCAATTTGCCAGCCTAGCTGGCACACGAGAACAACAACAACAACAGTTGTCGTGTGACAAGTACAAAAAGAAAAAATGAAGGAAAAGGTAAAAAAGATTGTTCATATGTGGGACCAAAGGCATGGAGCACTGTCCTGGCCACATCTTCAGCTTTTTCCGCGTATAAAGCTGCTTAAATTTTCCGTATAAAGGGTGTCATTGCAGCAGTTGGGGTCGATGCTAAATAGGTCAAGGCAACCGAGATGAAGTTGAAGAGATGCCTCGGATCCAGTGGAATTCCTGTGCAGTGCCTGCATTCTGCGTAGGTTCTGGATCCGTCGGGCATGATTTTCATACCTCCTGTGTGCCACTTCATACACAAGATCCTCATTCTGCTGATAGTAAAGGTAATACCACGATCAGGATTAATTTCCGGCAGAGATGGCAGGTAAATTTAACGAATAGAATATGGAAGTGTTTAATATCAACCTATTCAGCTGGGGCCATGTGAGGATGTGGTGAGCGAAAACTTCCTGTACTGTTTTTGTGGTTCGTACTTATTTCTTTTAACATTTTATTTGCATTGGGAAAGCTTCAAGCATATTTTTATTTATTTGGGTAAATTTTTCGAAATTTGGAAATTCCAACAAAATGGCTTTAAATTAATTTTCTTCAGTAGGTGGAAAATGGTCTATTCACTATGATAGACTTGCATGGTGATATATCCTTCATAGATTGTGAATATCGCATACGTAAATGTACATCGAACACTGTCTTAGATGATGATGCTTTCATAATTATACAATTAGCTTCAGAAGCCAGAGTTTCAAATTTCACAATATTCTTGTGTCCAACATCAAGATATGCTTTTGTTCCTAGAGTTAAAATCTGAATCCCCAGAGTTAAAATCTGAACTTTTAAAGGCTATTTCCAACAAGAATGGCATAGAAAAAGTTCGACATATCAGAACCAGCCTACTGATTATAAAAATGCAACAGATGTTTGTAGAATTGAAACAGGATTGAATATATTTGTAACTCCCCAAATACAAATTGAACAGAACACTGGGAAATCATTATCCCGTTCATATCAGTGGACGAATCTCTAGGAAATCTAGCGTTAGAAATTGAAATAATGGTCTTATTCTATCATTGTATCTCAAATCAGACGTTTCAATAAAAAGGGATCATCAGAACTTTCGGAATCTATTTTGGTAAGAATTTGCGAGCATAAAGTACCATCTAAAATTAAAGAGTTTTTATCTATAGTAAATTTGAAGATTTTTGTAGATAAAATTCGTCAATGAGGTATTCACTTTAAAGTTACATAGGCACAACTAAGAAATGTAAGATATAATCGGCTTTGTACAGATTTTTTGGTTCACATATGTCATTAAAGATCCTGTCCTATTAATACTCCATATTGTGTTAACTGCAAAGGATCTCATGCCTCAGATGATCCTGCATGTCCACCACGTGAAGAAGCTCGGTTTTTAAAATTTAAAGCGACAAGCCATCTAGCTTTCATTAAGGCAAGATTTACAAATTCTAAAACTGGTTATGTTACTATTGTCAAATGTAATCAACCATCAGAAATTACTCAGTCTTCAAATAAATTTATAAAGCTTGTTCTTCTATTGACAGATTTTCTTCCCAAGAATTTTCTTCCACTTTGATAGATTTTTGCAATTGATCTCCAATTAACTACTTTTAGGATTTTAAAATCCCACTCTAGAATTCGTCAACCTAGGCATGTCCGTTTTTTTTTTTTTTAGGCCTATTCAAAGGTTTATGATTGAAAATTTTAAATTAATAGTGATACTGCACATGTGGCCTGAAATTTTTCTTACGACTTATCTTAATGAATTCGACGATATAATAATAGTTTTATAAGACTAATTTTACTAAATAATGTGTATCCATTTTCTAGTACATTTCAAAATTATTCCATGTATGATGTAATTTTAAAATTAAATTATTTATTGGTGTTTTATATATTGATTTTTCTTTAATAGTTTATGAACTTAACACACTTAAAATAATTTGAATGCGTTATGTTCATAAACTATAAAAGAAAAATCAATAAAATCAAATAATTCAATTAATCAACTAATTTTGAGTCATGTTCTAATATATATTTATGTTAAATTATTCTTACCCACTAAAGAAATCTTTTATTCGACCTTCGTTTTTAATCTGTATTTAAAACAACTATGAATGAAATGTTTCATAATGATGATTATAATAAAAAAAGAAAAACAAGAAAATGTTTCTCAACAATACACACTTTTATTTAAATCTTCTGTACAGGTACAATATGAATTTTACATTCAACACATATAACTCTCCGTCAGAAGTAAGTTTAAACTGCAATACATTTTAACAGCAAAATTCAACCAAATCAACTCAACAGAAAACTTGCAGTAATTATTCAACATAGACTCCTTCTAAACATTGCAATAATACTATAGTTAAAATTAAAAAAAAAAAAAAATCAGTGAAGATGTATTTACATATTTATTTACAATTCAAAAGCAGGTACAGCATTCTTCGATGGCTACATTTATGAATTCAGAAACAAATTGTAGTTTGATTCCGTTAGTTCAGTATTACTGGAATACAATTGTGATGAAACAACAATATCGTGATTTATTAAGCACAAATTCAGTACTATTCCGTTAACGGGAACACTTGTAGTTGCCAAATTTTATATGTTATCTTGAAATAGAAATAAAATTTTTTGGAGTATTTACTTTATTACATTAGTCTTAAATAAATGAAAAACTAATAATTCAGAATGATAAAATTAAAAAAGAGGAAGAAAAAGAGAAAAGCTAAATAAATTATACAGAAATTAAAATTTTTTTTTAAATAGTAGAAATATAAAGGTTATTCTTTTAAGTCAGTCATCGCGCTAAAACTTGGCAAACTTTTATCTCAGGCGTGCCCTCTTAACAAAATAGTACCTAATTAATATAAATTTTACGCAATTTCATATTCAACATTCAATGAAATTAAATGCTTCGGGCAAAACTAGACAATTTATGACAGTGTACTAACCTAATAATTAAATCAAACAAATGCATTCTTTTACAAATTTTTTAATATTTGTCATTATATATATATATATATAAAAGATATAGTGATACTTGCGTTTCCCTAAAAATATAAATTCATTGCAATCCTATTAATGTAGATTATTAAAAAATAAAAACCACGACAATCTTAACACACCCATATATATCTTGTCACATGTTAAGATAACTACACATACACTTAATACATATTTACCACCATCATTATATACTAACAATCGATGTCACTGTATAATCAAATCAATGTCATCATCATTCCTTGCAAATATGTCATCATAATTCCTAGAAAAACACAGATTTTTTTCAATGGATGCTAAGTTGATGACTTTCAATATTATAAACAGTCGAAAAAATTTCCGACTATATTAAAAACATTTTCCCCAATATTATAAAGAAATAAACTTCATTTGAACTGACATACAGTTTTAACTCATTTTTAAGTACTACATTTTGTACTTCATAAGGTATCCTAATAATAATATGTATATACAGGTTCACTCTTACATACAAATATTACACATTTAAATTTTGAGATAAATGATAAAAACTATACACAAACGAAACAAATATATATCGAAACAAAAAAGAGATTTTAATATGTACAATATATATATATATATATTTTCAAAATAAGTAATGACTGTATGAAATTCCAAAATAATTCAGTAACTTAAAAGAAGAAAAAAATCATTGTAAATTGAATATTCAGGCACTTTAATTTTTGACCATAGTATTCAATAAAAACTCAAGTACCGTTCGGAGATCTCATTTGAAATCCAATTTAAAATGAAATCTATGAACGCAATTACTCGTCCCAACAACATTCGAAAATCTCATTATAAATGCAAATTAAAGATATGCAATCACTATTGTATTTTTGTACTTCTCTTGGATATAGTTTCTGCGATAAGTTTTAATCGCAATTGCACTTTTTAAGAAGCTCATTAAATCAATATATCGCAAGCGAATGTGCATAATAGATGTGTGTATACATAAAGAAACGTTTACATATAATATGAAGTAATTTATATATAAGTAACAGAATTTTTTAATAATTTCAATACCACCTAAGAAGTTATAATAAATAATCAAATTAAATAAATAATTCTATTTAATTTCTCTTTAGTACTCAAAAATTTTAATAAAACGCGATCCTTTGTTTAATGAAATACCTCATATTTTATATTGGATATTTAGTTGAAAAAGTTTTGCTGAATGTCATTGTATTGAACAAAATAATTTCAAACTTAGAGTTATTAATGTTTATCAACACGGTCACAAACAAATTTTGTTTTAGACAGCAAAAGTATTTATTTTATTGTGTACAGATACTATTATCATTTTAATAACAAACCAAGAGAGAATGAAGGAAATTGTTTGTGATGAATTTTACCAAACGTATGGTGAAAAATAGCTCTAAACTGTACAAATATAGCTCCATCGTCTAAGATAGCTTAGTGCTCAATATGATTTTAGTAGGTAGCAAATAAATGCGTGAGACTTAGCAGATTATCTCAAGCTACTTACTTCTTTTTTATTTATTTTATGACTGGCTTACGACGAATTACTTCTGATGAAAACAGTTATGTATACAGTAGTCCTTCTCGAAACGAGGAAATAAGATTTGATACATTTTCAATAGTTTGTCTTAAAAATTATTGCAAGTGAACTGATATAAAGCAAGTTAAGAAAAGAATGCCTCAAAACTGCTACAACAATATCACCCTTGGACACATCTTTACTAATAATTGTCAGAAAGTGGGACATAGAGAGCTTTGACAGACATTAATCCTTCTTCTCTTTTAATTTTATCATCCTATACAGATATACATAACCAGAGTTAAACACTAATAATATTTTACATTCTTTGATGATGGTGATGATGGCTATGATGATGATGAAAACGTTCATGACCACGATCGGGTCGAGGACCCAGATTCCTGATCACGATCTTTGGTCTGTTGCCGTTGGGATCGGGATTGATCACAGTTAAAGTGTTTCCTCGGCACTTGAAATTACGTGAGTGGCTTTCAGATTTATTTTTATACATGCCAACGTGAGGCAGCACAGCAGATAATACTTTGTAAGATGGGTGCTCTGGGGACCGGCATGGCGTGGTCTGGCGAGTTTTGTCCAAGACAGCCGGATTAGCAACTTGCTTTGAGCGGTGGACAGGTATGTCTCCGTCATGTGTCCTTTTCCTACTACAAGTGGATAGATCCAGAACACCACTGTCGTTATTCGTACTCGTCGTAGGCACAGAACCATTGGTAACTGGGGGAGGAGTAATGCCATTACATTTTGAAATCTTTGCTTTTGGTTCCGAATCCGATGAAGACACGTGATTTTGTAAGGAATTAGGTGGAGGACATTCAGCTTCGGGAGTTTTAGGGACAGAATCAGGTGATCCTAAGTCCTCATCGCCACACAGTGATCTAGCTTCTGTTCTGCTGATATCACTGCCTCTTCCACTATCTGCTTCACAATCGTCTACAACATCTATTTCCTCATCTTCTGTATCAACTTGCTTCTGGTCTTCTTTTGAGGAATTTTCTGGTGGTTTATCTTCGGAACTCTGCGAATCTTCTTTATTCGGTACATCAGGCTCTGCGATGACGAGAGGTCCTTCAAATATATCACTGTCCAAATCCATTTTCTCCTCTTCATGAATTATTTTAGGTTCTTTGATGCTAGGTTTTGGAGCGGGACTTTCTTCAGTTACAGGCTTAGCAACAGGTGTCTCGGTTATTTTTTTCTCTGAGTTTACCGCTGTGGCCCCTTGAATCTCTTTACGTAGTTCCGTCTTGATTTCTGGGGGAACAGAAATTACAAGAGGAGCCACACATTTGACGGAAGCTGATTTTAGTTGTGCCACTTTAGATTCTAATTTATCGCTGGATCCTCTGGATGATTTGGATTTCTTTCCTTGAGAAGACTTTTTGGAAGAAGAACTTTCTTTGGGCGATAGCTGCCGTATACAAGTTTCTAGTCGAGAAAACCGAGGAGGAGACAATTTTAAAGGTGGAACTCTGGGTGGCAAGAGGTGGGATGAGATTCTGAATGGAGGCAGAGTGTTTGGAGGAGACTTCTTGATGGAAATTCCAGTATAAAGACCGTGAGTGATGGTACCAGTTGCAGCTGTAGTGCTGGTGGTAGGTAGAGAGGAAGATGGTTTCGTCAAAGGAGCTACTGTCATTACTGCTGGCTTGCTTTCAGAACAAGTGCTCTTTCCTCCAGATGACGGTAGGAATTTCGATATAGTAGTCTTCAGTTCTTTCTTAGAAGATGTGTTTGACACTGCTTTTTCCTGAATGTCTTTATTTTCTTCAGTATCACTGACATCGGTTTTTTGTACAGATTTATTGGCATCCAGCTCTTCCTTAACCGCAATTGTTTTAGAGGCATTGGTCTCGGTTTCCACATGTGAAGTAGTACTAATCTCTTCCTTCACATCGGAAACTTCTTGGGCAATGGCGGGCTCAGCAGCAGTCGATGGCACTGTTTCTTCTGGATGATCAGTCTCCATTTCGGTCTCTTCCTTCGGACTTTCTGATAGATCTTCAGAGCTTATTGCTTTCCCTACATATCGAGGTTCAGCCTTCACTTTAGGCGGTCGCTCCAGAATTTTATAGAAGAATCTCATTGGTCCATTCTAGAAATAAAGTAAAAAAATTAAAGATAATGTAATATAGTACAATGAATGAATTTAAATATTAAAATAAATACTCTATATGTAGTAAACTTTATTCTTTATTTGAAATAAACCAAAAATTCAAAATTATACATACAAACATATTCTAATGATAAATTATTACACGCCAAGAAATAGAAGCACTTAATAGATAATGAAGTTGAAAAATTATTATTTCATAGCATGATTGCACGCTTGCATATTATTAAAGGATAAAAATTTAATCAAAAAAATTACAAAATTGAGTTTAATGTATGGAATCATCATAATTCGCTGTTTACTGTGAATTCAATCAAAATGAATATCATGACCCCATGCAGAAGGTCGTCAGACTACTCAAAGCAATTAATTGCGGAGCTTCCCGTGATATTTACAACGTATATTTAACAGACCATTTTTTCCTACAGAGAATAGATATTATTGGCGCATTCCGAAGCAGGAGATGCAAATAAATCTGAATGACTCATTTTCATGTCAGATGACCATTTACCAAATAAAATATAATTCTTTTCTCGTAATTCAACAAATCAAATCTCATATGTTCCATTTAAAATAGCACGATCGTACCTAATTAAATATTGGGGAAGACTGAATTTTATTTTTATTAAAATTTCTTTGGATATATAATTTTTCTTTAACTCAACTAAAACTATTTTTAAAAATTTTTATAAGTCTACAAAGAATAAGCTATAATTTGAAATAAAATATGTGAATTTTCTTAAAACTGCTCATTATTATTATCGTTTTCCTAATGGCACTTGACTCAAAGAACTGAATAACTTTTCTAGAATATTCTTTTTTAAGAAAATTATGAGAAATTAAGAATATTGCATTTGTAACGAAAGTAGAAAAATATGTGTACTTACTCTTCGCCAAAGAAATATATATGCCACATCCATCAAAGTATACTCATCTAACAAAGATTCATTATCGTACCATAAGTCAATCTGAAATTTTAAAAAAGATAGCTTTACTAAAAGAAATTAAAACTATTAGTTTACATATACACTGATATAAGTATACAGAGAATAGGTTTTTTTTTTTTTTTTTTTTTTTTTTGGAATAACTTTCTTCGCATTAAGTACCAGAGAAAACAAAATAATGAAAATTATAATTCACAATGTGGTATATATATATATATAGGTATATATAGGTATATATATATATATATATATATATATACCTATATATATATATATATATATATATATATATATAGGTATATATAGGTATATATATATAGGTATATATATATATCTTCTCTATTACTGTATCTTTATACTAGAGAAATCACTTTGTTTTTTTAAAACTACTGTATCAAATAAAAACAGTGTGTAAGATTTAAATACCTATTATACACTGTCACAGTCATCAAGAATATAAAAAAATAAAATCTGGTAATTGGTGTCATTTAGAATATTGCACAGGTGCAAAATTACGTGAAATAAATCACAATTACAGTATCAACACTCAGACTGTTTATAAACATAAGATCGCATAACAATACGCCGATTATATATTTAGTGAAATTCGAGGAAAACATATCAAGCAGATTTTGAAAAAATAATTTTGAATAGTAATTTAAAGCTACAAACGAATGCTTATACGCAGAAAAGTTAGTATAATTTACAAATAAAAGAGAGTATTTTTAATTTTTTAAATGTCTTCAATATAAGAAATAATTCAAGCTTTTATATTAGAAACATTATTGAATTTCATGAAACCCATTGTAGTATTAGCTGTAATATTAAATTCCATTTGCACAGGTAATTTACATAACTTGTTAAATAAAGTAATTCTTTTCATATTATCTTTTAGACTAAAATCTTCAAAGTTTATTGCAGACATTTTTTATACGTTTTAGGATTTTATGCTTTTTTGCGGATTATTCATTTTACATTATTTTCACTCTTTTAAAGATACTATCTATATTAAAAAGAACTGTTACCTAAAATATCCTAAGGAAATTACAAGCAACGTAAAATTTTTATAGAATATACTTTATCATCATTAGTAACATCGGTTGGAGATTATAGGGAAATTTATTTTGTTTTAGTAATAGATTATAAAATGTGAAGGAAAAATTCATAATGAATTAAAATTTTACAGACACAAACAAACTTCAATTCAGATAAGAATAAAAAAAATCTAAACCTATATAAAGCCATTATATAATAAAAAAAAATTTAAAAAAATAAAATAATAATAAAAAAAACATTGGATTATATCCAAAACAAAACACAGTTAATAATTAAATCGTATCATATTTACAAGCATCGGTGAGATTAATGGAACAGTTTAACTTTACCACGAAAAAATAATTAAAATAATAGTAATCTAATAAATTACTATCATTTTAATGATTTTTTTCAAATTTAACAACAAAATTTCATATTTGGACTTTGCGATATATATATATATATGTGTGTGTGTGTGTGTGTATGTAACTGTGTGTTTGTATTTTATTTATTTATTATTAATTTTAAATTGCATTATTTATTAATTCCTAACTTTAAATGTCATATAAATAGTAAACATTAATAAAAAAAACAGTCCTGACGGAAACTAGCTGTCGAAAACGAATACTATCATAAATCTGTATTGAAATGAATTTTCTAAAAAAACATGCCACTTAGAACCACCTCGAAAAACACAAAAATAAAATACGTAGTAATTATGACATAAAACGTAATACAAAGGTATTATTAAAACTTATCATAAAACATTCCAGTAACAGTGTTTCCGATAAAATTATATAACAGCGGCTTGATTGAAAATTGTTTTCATTCTTTTCAATAGGAATCGTGCTTTTGGAAGAAAGAATCGCGATTACATACTTCCTGTTCATTTCCACGGAATATAATGCTTTGGAGCGAACTACAGTTGTAAATATAGCTAAAGAAGATAGTTTTCACGTAAATAGTAAAGAAGATAGTTTTTCCTAAAGCACAAAAAAAAAAAAAAAAAAAAAAGAAACGCAATTTTCTGAACTTCCCTGCTTCCTTTTTCGAGACGACAACTTCACATCGACTTATTACTTTTCTCGGTTGAGTAGAAAGAGATAAAAGAAAGCAGAAACAGACAAATCGATCTTGGTGTGGCCCGCAACCGAGACTCTCAATCTAGGAGTTTTTCTTTTTCCTTTTTACACCCCGTAAAAATCAATGCCAGGAGGAAGTAAACTTTTCCTGTGATTCAGTCGCGCTCTTATTCCCTTTCTGATTTACCACAGTCAGAAATAAATTTCGGAAGTAAACTGTGTTTACAACGACGGCTTGCATTTTTTTTTTTTTTTTTTTTTTTTAACAAAATCATTAAGTAAAACATTTCGCACAGGTTTTTTTTTGTGATGTAATATAGAAAAAAATAGAGAGAAAAAAAAAAACTTTATTGGCAAGGAATATTTTATTGGAGAAAGTTTTCTGCAATTGAATCCATATAACAATTATGAAATCAGAATAAAAGGAGCTTTAAAAGGAATCTAAGCTATGGTACAACAATGATAATTTATTGAACAACATATACAGTGGCAAAAAAATATTTGGCCAATTTAAAACGTGGTGTTATAGAAATAAATACATTTTCAATCACAAACTCTAAAAATATCAATTAAATACTTTAATAATCTATCACAATTGGTTAGACAGACTATTATGTATTAAAGAATAAAAGAAGCTTTAAAGGTCCAACATTATCAGGTATTATTAAGAATGAACTATTATGGATTGATTATAAAGTTGTGATAGGATAAATACTCCATTTATCCTATCACAACTTTATAATCAATCCATAATAGCAAAACTTCAGCTTGAGAGAATTTCTTTTTGTTGTTTCATTTTGTTACTTAATAATCCATGCAGTTTTATAAAAGAAATTTAATAAAAATGGATGAATTATGAAGTAATAGAATAAAACTAAAATATGCTGTATAAGGGCTATCTTAAAGAAGTTAAAGCTATAATTATAAATATAGTAAATGTAAGAAAAAGTATGACAATATATTATTTTCTCGTCTTCATTTTTCAAAGTGTATGCAAAATGAAGTTATAAAGAGAATCAAATAATAAAAACAGTAAAAAGTGAAACTATCACACTACCAAAACAGATTACATTATAATGCAGACACGAAATTTAAAAAAAATACCTATTTTTACACAGCAAATATTTGAAAACGATAATCAAATTACAAAATTCGTTTTCAATTAAAAAGAATAGTAATAACATATAAACACAGTTAGCCTCACAATAAAGTAATCGTCTTTCAGACGAAAAATTCCAAAAGAGCTGATGGAATTCTTTGCTGTTCAAAAGAACCGTTTTGCTGAGATACGCGATTGGTCGGAATCCGAACACCCGAACAGAAAACGCCACAGTCCAACGAACTTCACGGTTAGGGGGTCCCACAACGCCAATCACTCGTTTCTAATTGTGCTACTAACCAGGCAAGGCCCCCAATAAGGAAGCGACGCGTGAAAAACATCACCCACCACCCCTCTCGCACGCGTCCTGCTACCAGTTCCTTTTTTTTCTCTCCCCCCTTTCCCCTAGAACGGAATCCCCGGGTATAGAGAGAAGGGAGTGCGAAAGAGGCAGGAGGGCGTGACGACCCTATCCGTCATTTCTATCGTCTGCACGTAACGATGGGTAGGGATGAGGGTGAGAATAGGAAAAGCAGCTTCCGTCATCGCATTCCTAGACAAGTTGTTCTGGGTATTAAAGGGTTGCTGCACTTTCAAAGCGGGACTCCAAGATGGCGCAGATGAAATTTACAAGCCATAAAACTAGTATAAAATAGATTTTCATCCTTCCATTTTATTGCTTAGCATTTTTAGCAGAGGTACCACTTCCAAATGCTTGTGTTGTAAGGTAGTATACAAAAAATTCTGCAGAATTATATATACACAAATTTTATTTCTGATACATTTACAGTATTTTAATGATACTAATTATATTACAAATTCGCCATTCAGTCTTAGAAACATTATCTAATACGTACGAATTAAATGTCTTCGTAATTTATTGAAATTCCACGGTATCCATAGAATCCGGAAAGAAATCGTTCTTTTTATAGGTTAAAGAAATACTTATTAACAAGCTCTAAGCGGAGAGAAACAAATATAATTCGGGAGGGGGATAAATTGTTTACGAACTATATATTTACTGCTTAATCACTCCAAATTAATTTTCTGGAAAGGTTGCCCTTTGGAAAAAATCTAGAAGGTATTATCGTGTTTCTCAGCATTTTATGGTCCATTATTTTTTACAGGAAAAAAAAAAAGAGATAATACTTTTAGGGGATAAATGGTGACAAGTAATTTCATATCAAAGGAAAATCGTAAGTTTAAAATCTTTTGTGTGAGGAAAGAAATCAATGTTAAAAACGATAATGTTACAGAAAATTAGATTATTAATAGAATATGCTAATTGTCATTAACATCAAGTGAAAAATTCAAGGTATGCCACTGACAACTCTTAATTTTTTTTTTAAAAAAAAACATAAATAATGATTTTTTTTTAAATAACGGCGGACAGTTGGGTGATAAACATTTCGCCACGACAAGGCTGGAAACCAAACAAGTCGTTACCCAGAGGGCACCTGTAAACCAAGTCAAACAAGAGGCAAGTAGCATTACCTGCGCCATAAAACCACAAACCCACGCGCGTGCGCGCGTTTATACGGTGGACGCATTCATACATCATCACAGAAGAAAGGACAGAGAGAAAATAGCCATCTCCTGACCGAACCGGGATTCGAATCAGGGACCTACAACTCAGGAGTCAAGAACGCTAACCACTGGATCATCGAACGACTATACTATAATACTATATTATAAGATTAATAATGCTCATGGGCAAAATTTTAATCAGTTAGTGAAAATGAATAATGAAATGCCATTTTGATTTAACAGTTTGGTCATAATTTTGTTTATTCAAATTAAAAATTGTATTTTCTTAAATATTTAATACTATCTTTATATTTTTACCACTGTACATTTGTGTTAAAAATTAAATAATGCATAATTTAGCAGCCCAATCACTATTTCTTATTAATATAATATAAAAAGAAAGTCTAAAAATTGAGAACAATTATATGAAATGTGTTTATTTTTATTATTAAATTATTAATATTAAATATATCATAATTTATGTTATTAAACTTAATTGAACAATAATTTATAAATATTATTTTTTATTTTACTTGGATGTATTTCTTAAAAATTAAGATTAAAATTTTAAAAATAAAAAACTGTCTAATGAAAAAATTTCCTAGAAATTTTTATAAGCAAATACTCATGAATTTCAACGAATGTATAAACTGTATAAATTTAGAACTCTATCTCTCTCTCTCACTTTCATGCTTTTTTTTAAAAAATCAAATTTCTGTTATATAAGTATGAAAAAGTGTCTGTATGCATATAGTTTAACTTCGGTATATTGAACACTGTCAAGAATTTTAAAATTAAGTTGCGACTTTCAATGCATGTAAATTTTAACGATGTGATAATTTTCTGAATTATTTCGTCTAGGTTCGTAAGTACAGAAAATACTTTTATAAACAGCGTAATCGAATCTAGAAAGTTCCAAGCCAAAGAACGCGGTCCCATCACTCCATGGTCTGTGATGAATCTTAAGAAATATTTGAGAATTCTATTTTCAGATATTAATTTGATAGCCAAATTAGTTTGATACGTTTAAACTAGCCAAATTAATTTGATACGTTTTGAATTTTATGAAATTATACTTAAATCTCTATTTACAATATATAACTGCATCTATTCAGAACAAATTTCATTTATCAAAAGAATTAACACCACAAAAAGCATATGCAAATAATATTAAAAAAAAAACGTTAATATTAAAAACACACATTTTTTTGCATTTTCCCCAATTACCATTTTTACGGAGTTAATCGATTTGGCAAATAAAGCATTCATACTTCGATTAATATCGTACCCTATTCGAATAAACTTTCTCCGGCAAGCTTCTTGTCTGTTGCCAATAAAAAGCACATAAAGTTAATCAGAGAACTTTACAAAAATATCTTTGAAAAAAAATAATAATTCAAAAAATGTAATATTACAACAAATCTCTTAAAACAAGGATTATTTATCACAACCGAAACAAGTACAGATAGTATTGATTTCTTTTTTCGAATAAGGTTAAAATGTTCCTTTCCGGTAGAGAACTGCCAAAACCCAATCACGACAAAAGACAGAAAGGAAGAGCAAAAAAAAGTAATAGGCCTCTAAAGACGTGAGGGCAAATTAGATTGGATGTCACCTTAATGGGTTCTGATAAAGGGTGGGAGGAAAGGAATCGAACACACATGAGGGAGAGGGGGAGAAAACGACAGCTACAGAAAATCGATGGACAATTTCCCCACTCCTTTTTTCCCCTTTCATTTCTTCCGGGTCTTTTTCCACACCCATTACCGGGTTCTTCAACTCTGTTTCTAGTCCTAATATCATGATCGAGCAAACGATTTTCAACCACTTTGTTCTTTTTTCTTTTTCCGAAATGGCAACAGATGCAAGCTTATTTCTTTAGCTAGATTCACGGAAAATCAATTTAGAATTTTCTTTTCTGATCAGGGATATAAAAAAACAGTCCAAGACACAAAACATACTTCAAAAGTTTCCAAATTGAATTCCATTTATATTTTACGCTTAAGTGACTCTTTCTTAAAATATCTAATAGCGTTTCCAAAATTCATGAGTGAAAATATTCATAAAAAACATATTGTATTCAATGAATTGAGACACAAGAGATTCTTAACACGTTCGTTGTTAAACATGAAAATACGATTTATTTATCTCATATTCATGAAGAAATTATGAAATTTTTAGATTTGCTATGTATTTTGTAAAGTTTTCTTGAAGTTAAAAGGTGTTAAATTAATGAATAAATTTATAAGTACATTCCTGAGTATATATATATATATATATATATATATATATATATATATTAAATAACAGCCTCCCAAATGTCTGCAAGCTAGTAGTACAGGATGGCACATAGGGCCTTCATTTTAATTTATATCGCATGAAATCTTAATTTTTACCAACAGAGGCATAATATCGCAATTTTTACACCATTGAATGTAGCAATACTTACTATAAAAACGCTTACGTTATTAAAAATCTCTTTATTAGGTAAATACTTTAAGAGAACAATTAACTGTTAGAAAAACTTTCAAAAGCATCATTTTATAATCATATTTATTTTAAAAAAATGCTGACCAATAAGGATTTAATCTTGTTGATACTCAACGCGATCATTTTTTAATCTCACAAGAACTGTACTACGAACAGCTACTCCCGAGAAAGAAAGGAAATACACGAATAAAACCGAGATTTCACGAACAGATCGCGATTCGAAACTGAGAGGGGGAGACATTCAGCTGGCAGCTCGTACAGCCAATTAAGGATTTCGTTCATGAGCAAAAAGTTCTTGTTGCACTGTACAACAATAAGAAATTAGCAAATAAACATAATTTAATTCATATAAGATAAAGCGAAATAGGTGAAACACAAAGGTATAATAACTAACCCAACAAATTAAATTTGAAATGAAATTAGCATTGAAAGTAAATTGGAAAAAGGCAAAGTGGGCGACAATATTCCATTCTTCAATATTTTTAAAAAGTAAAAATATCGTGGACTGATAATGAATACTATTACCCATTATCAAAAAATTTAGGTTTACAGGAATCTCTCAGATTTTTTATATTTTGTTTAATTTCCAGTGATCTTAAAAATAACATTTTAAATCCCATTATAAGGATTAAAAAAATATTTAAATTTTAATATTTTCAACTCAATTTTTAAATAATCACTGTATGTAAATCTTTGATCTCTAAATTCAAGCTAAAAGTGGGATAATCTATAAGAATGACGATTGCTTCATAGATTTTCAATAATGTCAATTTCGAAAAGTTCATCCAGACATCGTTGTTAATTATAAAACTCTCTGGAAAAAGAAGACAAAATTGCAGTTTAGAAAAGCAGGGCGGCAAGATTTTGTTTGCTATGGGCGGCAGAAATGTTGAAACTGGTTCCACCAGAAAGAAAAAACACCTCACTAGCAGGATATATGATTTAAAACTTAAGTTTAGGAACGCCGTCTTTTGGCTGTCTTTAAATTTTTCAAAAAAAAAAAAAAAAAAGTTAGTGTTATTATAATTCTAGTTTCTTTTTTTTCACATTTAACTTTTAAATTTCAATTATTTTTTTAACAAAATTATACTATATTCATAATACAAAATTTTAAAATAATATAAATTCTTTTTTATTGTAAGATGTAATATTGCTCAATGAATAAATATTGGTGTAATGCATTTTTTTCAACATCCGATGCGTAATGACTTTCGGGATGACTTTTCGTTTAAAAATGGGGACATAGCCATATTTGGCCAGGTAAGAAACTCGAAAAATTCTCCAAACATCCCCTACGACCGATCATTTCTCCTCTTCTGCATTTCAGGAAATGAGAATTTTTAAATCTAATTTGTTAATTTTAAAATTCTTAATTTATCTGTTAAGCAATTTAAATTACCAAAATATGATACAACCGAAACTTACTCAACATTTTATCTTCACAATAATAGGCATTTTGCTAGTCTCAAGTCATCAAAATGGCAAATTTTGGATTTTCTTTACAGGCGAAGGAGTGAATACCATTCTGCCCAGTGATATAATTCGCCGAATCAGTATCTAATTACGTAATTCGGCAAATTATGCGAGATGAGCTCTTTACCTTCAACGCTTTTACGAATTCAATACAGAATTAATTTTGTAACAATTGTTAAAAATAGATACATCAAAATAGCCCTAACTGGCCTTGGTCCTTTCCGGCACGATTTGTTTCGGCATTAAACAGCCGCATGCAGTGAAACATAAATTATATTCTTTAAAAGAAATAATAAATTCTTATTTTACTTATCAGATTCATTAAAATGTGTACGTCCAATATAAGAATAATTTTTAAAGCTGTTAGTAAATGTGAATCAGAATAGATTATTACGAACAGCGATTGTATTCTGTAATTTTGTTTTTCCTACATAGATCAGCTTTTGGCTAGTAAAAATCAACTATTTTATGGACTGGAATCGTGCTACTACCAGAAAGATGGTAAAAGCTATTGGACTAGAATAGACAATGTGCAATGCAATACAAAATTTATTTGCTGCACGTTTTCCAGTTTCATGAAAAATGAAATGACTATCCGAACAACCATATATATATATATATATATCTATATATATATATATAGATATATATATATATATAGATATTTATATTTGTGTGTGTGTGTGTGTGTGTGTAACTTTCGATTTCCCATTCTATTTCAATATATTTTTTACAGGTAAAAATAAATATATATACCACCTACGCCATGCCTCCGACCTTTACTAGTATTTGTTCTTGAAAGCGTGCTGAACTGATTCTTTCAGTAAGGAAGTTGAAAGAGGTCATTCAAAAATGATGCCCTTATTCCCTTTCGTTGACTTCCTAAAATCCCTCTCCGCCCTATTCCCCATGTTTTGTCCGATTTCTTAAGCACTAATCTGGATAAAAAGTATGATGGCTAGAAACCACAACTATTAGCGATTATTTTCGCTTATAAATCCGTCCTGCATATTTAGCCGAAGTCGCTAATTGGGGAGAAAAAAAAAACATCGAAAAGAAATGTCTAATCATGAAACATTTAAACAACAATTTGAGTTTTTAGTAACTGAAAAACTACCTTCCTGACTGCTCAAAAAAAGCTTTGCCTCAAATCCTCAAACAATTTAGGAAAGTATTTTTTATTTTAGTAGCGAAACTACAGAAAATGTATCAGATAAAAAAAATACACCTTCTACATTTGATGGAGTAAATAATGCTAAAAGTAATTAAAATTAGGATTGATATAAAGAGTTATCATATCATAATATTATCGAAATAACGAAGAGATAGAAAAGATATTTATAGTATTATATATAGAAAATATATAGAAATATTTTTTACTGATGCACAAAACCTTTTCGATGAGAGCATCTTAACTTAGTGAAAAATTTATTTACTCACTTCATAGGAATTGGGAATGCCATATTTCATTCTAATAAACTTCTTCAAATGTGCAACTGTAACCGCAGCAGGACACCTCAAAAAACGTCTCTTTGGAACCTACAAAAGGTTTAAAACCAGCATGGTCACATTAAAATAGTATGCATTTTATAATATAGACATTGTATGCATTTTATAATATTATATCAACAATAAAATATAGTGTACTTTGTCATTTTTAATAAGGAGTCTTAATTTTTCAAGGTTAAAATCTCAATATTATTCCAAATTATTTGAAGACTTATAGTGCATATACTATAGGCCTTATTAATGAAGCAAATTTATTTTCACTTAACATTTTAACTCTAATTATCTCTGTGGATAAGCAAAGAGCAATAATTAGACATAAAACATTAAAATCTGTTTAAAGTGCAACTGAATTGCATAAAAGCAAAGTGATGAAACACACATCTTAATATAAAGTATTTTTCAAAGAATCATTAGAAATAACCATTAATACATTTTAAATAGCATTACAACAGATTGCATACGAAAGAAATACTTTTAATACATTAGATATTAATGAATTTCAAATGAATTTTCAGAAATTAATTACTAGACATTTTTTTAATTTTACGATTTATAGTTTAAGCATTTATATTAGTAATAAAACATTCTGTTAACAAAACTGCAATGCTAAGAGAAAACTTTTGGTACAAAGTTCTGACTGAAGAGTTTCAAATACAATAAAGTTAATTAAGAGTCATGATTCAATATATATACATGTTAAATACTTACATTAGAGTCCTTATCAGAAGAATTATCTTGATTTTCAGATTCATTTCTATTAAATAAAAGGAATATACAATAAGCAATTCATAATAGTAAAGAATACATAAATAAATACACCCTCATTGCAAGAAAAAAATGCAGAGTTAAACAAGTTAATAAGAAAAAAGTTGTATATAAGTTACTAAAATCAAATAGCTTTTAATTTAAATATAGTGTAAATAATAAAAAATTTAATTGAAAAATTTATACTATTTTTAATTAGTGTAATTATTTTAAATTTAAATTATTGGCTAAAATGTGGAAAAAGAAAGAAATAATGTCGAAAATGCATAAATTAAACAAATGATATGACAAAATTTGTTCAATAAAAATGCACTGGTTTTTAAAGTGAGATAACCTGGTAAGAAAAATTCTTTCCCACAAATATTTTAAGAAAAGAAAAATGGAAAAGTTTTTTTCGTTTGAATGAAGTTTCCGTCCTGTATGAAAGAAAACACTCAAAATGGCGGAACAATGTATTATGTTCTGAACAACTATTATGTTAGCCTCTTTTTGTATTCATAGTATGATCCTTTGGATTTTATAAATAATGATAGTTATTGAAAACTCTGTAAAAACACTTTTACACAATTAATTAAAGTTGATGGTATTTCATTCCCTGCACGAATTAGAGAACAAAGCTCCACTCTAAAGAAAACAATTTTTTCATTTTACCGCTGGCGATTCACCTCGCAGTTCTGGCTTTTGTACAATAAACACAACAAAATATCTTAGTCCTAACAACCGATGGACACGCTTGGAGCAGCAAATACAATCCCTCGTATCCATGGAGACGAGATTTGGCGTGAAGCCAAAAGGGATTAAAAAAAAGAAGAGAAAAAACAGGGGAAAAGACAATTGGTGAGAGAAGGGCAATAGAAAAAAGAAAAGGTGCAAAAAAAAAAAAAAAAAAAAAAACGCTAACAGACGTTTTTTCTTTTTCTTTTAAACTCCCCGTAATTGCTCCAGCGTAATTACAATTCTTTTGAAGTTTGAATTATTTTTTTAAGCTTTTTTTATATATAAATATTTTTCATTTTAAGTTCATAACCATTTATTTTGATATGAAATAGAGGAAAAATTTTTGTTTTGCGCTGCCAATCAAAATAATAATAATAATAAGCTCGTAAGATAAATAATAATAAAAATAATCATAATTTGATTACTATTCGTTATTAATATAATTCCTAACAAAATTTATTGGTACACGCGAAAATTTCATTTTCCGTATGTATTTTCTTACAACGACTAATTTTGTTGTTTGTTTCATTAATACGAAATTTAATTGTCATTGTAAGTAATGTAGAAAATCGAATAATCGAGAATTTATATAAATAGTTCTTTATTTTTCTTAATAATCTAATTTTTAAAAACAAACAAAAAAAATGTTAAATAACTATTCTTAGATTGTTACAGTAATAAATTAATTTGGAGAGCATGAACAAAGAAGATGATAAATGGCATATGAAAAATTTTTCGTTTGATGAGGAAAAAATACATTCTATTTATATAATTTCAACGATTTTTTTAAATAATAAACCATTTTAATGAAGCGAAATTATCCATATATTTATTCGTTTTAATTTTTTGTTACATAAGAATAAGAAATAACAAACTTAAAATAGAAAATATTTCCATTTAAATACATTTAAAAGAATTAAACATGAGCAAATTATAAAATTAAATCCTTAACCCATTTACTGTTATATTAATTTAACCCAAAATTAAGCGATATTATAACAGTTCATTTTAGACACATACATGCAACCCCAAGTACTACTAGTACCCAACTCCTACATGTACATGCAACTAATAGCGAGAAATGTTGAATTTGATTCAAAATGATAATGTTTAAAGAGTGATAATGTTGTTTATTTTCGAAGATGAAAAGCTATAAATTCGATACTAATATTGATATTTATTGATTATTTATAAATACCATTCCTACCAACAATGGTACAAAAGAATTTACAAAATGTTAGTTTTACTTGGAGTTAAACATCACCGAAATTATCGGCAATTAATTTAGTAATACAGAAAGTTATTGATTCGACTTTCTTACGACCCCATTTTTCAATACTTTCTCACCTCTTCCAGATACATTTGGTAACAAAGGGGATTTGGATTTAAATATCATTGAATATTTTATTCAACTGTCTAAAGAATTAGAAAACGATAATTTTGGTCATTGTGGGCAAATTATATTCTCTCTCTTTCGCATCTGCATGTAAATGAAAATTAAACTTGGACTAAAAGGGCGTTTCACCATTCTGATCTAAAATTAAGGATAAGGTATTAAAATTAATCATTCTCAGTCATTAGTAAACGTCATAGCTCCCACTCATCATGGGGCTATAAAGAATTCACATCAATTATACGTATCGTAACTGTGCCCAAATCTCTCCCCAGTTAGCTCAGAGGTTCAAAATTATGGGTTTGACACTAATTCCAGTCATTTTAATTCCCATTCATGTTTTTTTACTGCAGAGGTATGTATTTCTACACAAAGAGGTAATAATAGAATGCCATAAATATTACATACCCATATTCGATTGAAAGACTGAATATTTCTTCGGGTGCATAGATAAATTTCTCATCTAAACACTCGCCTCTATCTTCAGCGTCCCTCGACTCTTTTAGTGCTGGAAATAAAAGACAAGTAACTGTAATCACAAGTATTACATCATCACACAAGTTATTGAGATATTTGTGATTATTTAATCACAAATATCTCAATAACAAATTTTCTTGACTTTTATTCCAAATAAATAATAGAAAATGATTAATTTACTAGAAGTTACACTAATAATAAAAGCACTAATAATATTAATATTAAGAAAGCGACACTAATAATAAGAAATCTTCTTAAGTATCACAGTTTCAAAAAGTTTAAACTAAAATGTATCCATCATTAAAATTAAATTTTTTGTATAAAATTCAACAATATTTTCTTAAAAAAATATCAATCGTTTTAACACTCCAACAAAGTTAAAATAGTTCAATGAATATCTTTTCATGAAAAACTTGCAGCGTATCTTATTCTGCATTAACTAAAAATGCTAATTTTTCTGCTTTATAATTTGAATGATTCATATTTTATAGCTTTAGTGTGGTATAGCAAACAATTTTGCACGGCGGAAAAGTGTAGTTCTTAAATTATTGTCAGATAAATCGCATATATAATTTAAGAATTTAAATAAAAAAAATTCAATAAAATAATCAAATGAAAAAAATTCAAAGGAAACATAACGCTCAGATTTGCTTTGTGTGCAGTGAAATATTCCCCTACTTGCCACATTTTAATCCAAACTAGGAAATATTTTCCTAGTATGGATTAAAATGTGTGGCAGTTCGGAAATTGAATTCAATAGTTTATTTTTCCTATTTATTATTAGAAAAATAAAATTTTTTTTTTATTATTATTACTTCACTTTTAAAAAAGAATAACGAAATAAACGTTTTCGTCAACTTTACTTAGCAAAGATGTCTAAAAAATGTATGAGATAGTTTTTTGTCACTACTTATTTTTTCTTTAATATATATTTAAGTGGGAGGGAAATATTTGAAGGAATATATTTAAAGGGAAAAGTAAAATAAAAGACTGGGACAGCACCGAAGATACTTAAGTTAAGATTGTAAACTGAATATAAAAAAGTGAATAAAAATGTGAAAAGAAAAGAAAAAAGCTATTAACCAAGGAGAGGCATTCTCTAAATGCATACTTTCAAAACTACCGCAAGGAATTATCGTAAAAATAAAACTGAAATTTAAAATAAAAACATGATAAATAGAACTAGAAAAAGTAAAAAGGGGAAAAAATTAGAAATGAAGGAGAGAAAATATTTTTCGGATTCTCACCGATGAAAAAGAACATAAAAACAATAAAAAGAATTTGAAATTTCTAAAAGCAATGTACTCAAATTTCTAGATATTTTAAAGTACGAAAAAGTAAAGAATGTCGTTGGAATATGTAAGTTATTTTAGTCTTTCAATGGGAAGAAACAAAATAAACGGTATACTGAAATTTAACATGGCATTAATATAATAACAAGAAAATATGAAACAGCTTTTTACTGATATTATAGTGGAACTGCTCAAGAATGATCCTTACTGTACATTTAAAAAATGGCTCGGAAAATAAAGGGTAGTTAAAAAAGAATATTGTTTTATTTCCAAAGAAATCTGAAAGATTTTAATGTGTAATATTCCTGTTAAATGCAAATTTTTTCTTTACTATTTTAAATGGTAAATGTATACACAAAATCGAAAAAAGTAACAGAAAAATATTAGATTTCAATAAAATGATTAAAAAAAAAAAAAACATTTATATATTCTAACAATAAAAATAAATGTTTAAACGAGTAAATATCAGATACATAAGTACGCTTCAAGTAATCAAAAATATGAATAAAAAATAAAAAATAATAATAATTAAATAAAAATTAACTAACAAAAGTATGAATAGAATTAAATTTCCGAACAAAAGTATACATTTTTATTACTTTTAAAAATAAAATTTAAAAATAATCACCACCAAATTCTTTAGCATTATTTCGAGATGGTAAGAAATAAATCTATTTCAAACTAAACGCCTCCAATTTTCTTGGAAATCTAGAAAATATGGATATTTTTAAATTTAGTCCACCCTCTCCCTCACACGAAAAGAGCATATTAACCCTACGGCAGGTTATCATAACCAGAACACCTTGTTAGATTCAAACCCCCCACAGGTGCCCTGAAAGTGGAGGACGGGCACAATGGCTGAGGCATCACAGGGGAGGTGGAGGGGAGACATAATGCCTTCCGGTCCGGGGAAAGAAGTAAATAAAAATGACGGAGTCAGTATGTTAGCAGGTAATAACGATAAAGGGGAGATTGCCGGTTGCTTAGCAACCGAAAAAGTGGGAAGGGCACTCCGTATCGGGTAGTGTGCCAAGTTTTTTAGGTTACGGCCGTGAAGAGAGGGGAAGAATATTGCATTCGCCACTGCTGTCAATTTTATACTAGATACTGATGGAATAACCGAATTATTTTTTTTCACAGACAAAAAGAAAAAAAACGTTAAAATTATTTTGCTCCTAAGCATATATATATACACACACACAGAGAGAGAAAGATAACTGCGTTTGATATAATGGAAGGGGGGGATTCTATATATAACCAAGTCTTAGATTATTCTAATAAATAATTCAAAAAGTAACACATAATATTTATTAAATACATTAAGTTTTGCATAAAATATCATGCACAGATATTTATTTCTCTATTCAACTTCAAATGTATATTCCAATATGTTTTTTGCTCCACAAAATTGAAAAATTGTTTTTATGTTAGAAAGTGCAGAAAAAATTTACTCAAGATTAAAGAAACAAAATGTACGCATCATATTGCTATGCTCCTAAACACAGTACCTAATATTAATATTATCTTAAGTAATCATAATTAAAGTAATAAAGGTAATAGAATTTGATTTAACTTCAACAAGAATTCAATACTGAACAAGAATTTCATTTAACAAAATTTTTGTTAAATATATAAATAAACAATTTTAAATAATTATTTTTATTACTATAATTGTTTTTTTTCCCTCTCTTTTCTTTCTTTCTTGTTTTTTTTTTCTTTTTTTTTGTGGTTTAACAATATCGAAAATTAAAATTTATACATCGTGATTGCTGAAGATCAATATATTATTATTGAAATCAAAATCTAATCTTATTAACATCACAGTATTGCGTGTAAATTGAAAATTTAATTTATCGACTAAAAATTTTGATGTTTTATACTTTTCTATTTATTATTATACTATTTAATTTTTAAATATCGCAATTTTTTCTATGCAGTTGCAAATAATTTATTAAAGCTAAGCATAAGAGAAAGAAAGGATATTATTGATGCATTTACGGAAACGTCTTTTTAAAACAAGACATCATTAATTGAATGCAAAAGCAGACTAACTAAAGAACCTTGTCAATAAAAAACTTATTTTCTTGGATTTGTAAAATTACATTTTTTTTTACGCGTTTTCAATTATAATTTAAGAATAAAAATATTTGATTGACTAAAAAAAATTCTTTAAAGGATTTTCTTGTTAATTAGTGATTTATTTAAACTGAAATGTCGTAAGAAACAAATTTTTTAGGCAAAGCACATTAGAGAGAGAGAGAGAGAAAATTAGTTCTTAATAATTAATAGCAAACCTCACCTTCTGGTGGTTGTGAAGCGTAAAGTTCTCTTCGTCTCTTCATTTCATCTGAAAAAAAATAATAAATTAAGTGAATAAAAATTCTAAGGCATCAGAAAAATGTTGAATCTGACTTCATTAAAATGAGATCTTTAATAATAAAAAAAAAGAGTCTTAAATGCAACAGAAAAATAGTTAATTAAATTCTGCTAGTCTTAATACATACTGTGAAAAAGTCCAGGAACCAATTTATATACTATGTCTTGCAAAGTCTTGTCAGATCTGTAAGAAAATGAATAACTAATATGTGAGGAAATTAATTTAAATTAACATAGAATGTACAAATTTTGGAAAATATTTCTAGATTTATTAACAAAATTCTCTTAACACCAGAAAAATAATCAATTTAAACAAGAATGTTTTTTTTAACATATTTTTATTTTTTATTTGTTTTCGTGTTGATTTGAGTTTTATTCTTGTTTTTATTTGGCTATGTTGATATAATCCACTTGTTGCTTTGAATAGAATTGTCCAACTGAAATGAAATGAAATTTTTAAAGAAATTTAGAAGTGTAAAGTAAAAAAGGCACCCTTTTATGCACGACAAATGAGCAACATTATTAATCGACATTCGGTCATAAAATTATTAAGTAGAAATTATGATTAAACTGTATTGATAAGTGTAATTATTGTATTATTATGTCAATATTTTTCATAGAAAAGCACGTATGATATATTTTTACAGTTTTAAAATTTTCATGATTGTATATAAAAAAAGCGGCTTTCATATTATTATTCTTGAATAATTTCTGCAAAACGGTATAAGATCTCGAAATTTAAATTGTATAGCTGACTTAAAACTCTCTCTCTCTCTCTCTGATAACTCCCACAAATATCGAAATATTAATATTATTTAAGGCAAGAAAATAATGTGACTAACAATATTTCAATATTGTAAGAATAGCATATTTTTTTTTCCAATGGCAGATTGTAGACAGTTACAACTGCAACAGAGTCTATTACTCTATTGTTCTCTGATACCAAGAAACCGGCCAGACATAGCGACCTCTTAGCCGCCGAGGCGTTGCCCTTGGTGCACCACAGGGTGTGGGCCACCATCACACCCTCACACATACCATAGGGACCCGTTTATAGGGTAGGCATCATTCATACTTCATTCACATACACAAGAAAAGGACAAAGACAGAATAGAGAGAGAGAGAAAGTACATCCATGCCTGAACCGGGATTCGAACCCAGGACCTCCCTATCTGTAGTCAGGCACGCTGACCACTAGACAAGTTGGCCGGCAGAATAGCATACTTTATTTACAGTAAATGACTATGAATTTGAAATGTTAGATAGGTCAAAATTTGTTGATTGATTAGATAAAAACAAAATGACATGAAGAGGACAATAACTAAAATGTATAATGAAATAAAGACCTAACCATCCAGCTAGAAAAATTAGACTTACAGTGAAAGTTAAGTAAGATGCGACTTTAGGGAGAAGTGCATTCTTTAAACTATTGATATCTTAACGGGCTACCAATCAATATTTTAAAACATTTTATTTACAATCGTTTCAGATAACGTGATATAAATGTATATCTGTGAGCGGTACCTTTTGACCAATCGAAGTGTTTTACCAAATTATTACTTTTAGGGAAAGTTTTTCGCAAATGGTAAGCCGTGTGTTCATATGTCACAAGGGGGAAACATTCTAAAGAACTTCCCATACAGCGACCAAGTTGTTGTTGTTGTTGCATGTCCCCGAGGTCAGCAGCGCTAGACCAGGTCCATGAGCGCGTACACCTTCAAAACGTCCATCACCATAAATGGATTAAATCTCTCCCGAAGAGACCAGGGCCTTGAAGAATATGTTCAGGAGAGGCCTGTTCATTTAAACACTTGGAGCAAATTTCGAACTTCTTCATACCCTCGACGAATTTCAAGTTACTAAGATGGCCACTTCTGAAGCGGGCAAGAGCCGTTTGTTCTTGTCTATTATGACCAGTAGCCAGGAAAGCACCTGGATGTGTGCAGTGGTACTATGCCGATAGGTAAAATTTCGAACATTTCTTTATAATAACGTCTGCTTATTATTTAACTTTTTTATGAACATATAGTGCTTTTCCATGATTTTTTTATACTTATTGTACCTCAGTATTGTGTTTATCTAATTCCAATCACACTTTTCTGTGTGATTTTAGTTTATTTTGATATTTAATTTTGTATATGAAAAAGCTGAAACACATATAGTTTATTTTATTAAATTTTTATTTTTATAAAAATCAATCTACAAATTAGAAAAAAAATATCCATCTTAATTTATTCTGAAGAAAATAAGAGTATAGTGAATTAATTATTTTATTTTTACGCAGTTGATTTTTTACTTACAAATATGCAAAACAATTACTTATCTTTTGATTCGACTATAAAATAAATGATAAAAATTAATAAATGGAGTATTAAAAGACTGTAAAATTTGTAAACCCGGTTTAGCTTTACTAATGAGAAATTATCTTCGTATTTATTTAATCGCTTCCCGAAAACATTTAATTTAAAAAGTTGTTTTTCCTACACATCATATCCCTTCAAAAATCCAAAACTAGGAACAGAATCCAAAAGAAAAAAAAGGCTCATTCCTTCCGCTCTAATGACTGCTATTGTTAAGTCGGTGGAACGTAATTAATGGAAAGGCTATTATGAAACACAGTATTTACATTTCATCTCCCCTCCTTTTCTCAAACTAATTAGTCTGAGTAGGAAACCTTTTTTTTTTTCTTTTTCTTTCTTTTTTTTTTTCTTTTCAGGAAACTGCTAGGAGGCAATCCGTTTGATGCGGAAAAGATGACAAAGCACAAAGTTACGGTATTTTTTTTTAAAAAAATTAAGTAAAATAAAATCAGAGTCGCGGAATATACTTTCAAAGTCTAATTTGGGGGAAATACTTAACAAAAATTGTGTTTTTAAAGTTACATGAATCGAAATAAAAGACTTTTGCTTCATATCCACCATTAAACGAATATTTAGTAATATTTTTAATTGTGATGATGAAGCGATTCTTAATACATAAAAGGAATATTCTTTCAGTTAGCAGTTTTATTTTAATCTCTTAAAAAATAAATTATTAGTCAATACGCAATTTTGTTTTAACTATTGAATTTAAATCATAAATTATGAAAATTAAAAAAAATTAATTCAATTCAAATCAAATGTTTAAGTACATTACTGGGGGTTAATATCAACAAATGAAGCTTCCTTCTATTGAAGTCTTGATAAAAATTTATGCTTTGCTTGAGATTTGAAATCAAACTCTTAAAATAAATTAATCTAAGAAATTCCATGAGAAAAATAGAAAAATTACACAGAGAAAATTATAAAAAGCTATATACTAATAAAAAAGTCACTCTAAAAATATAAGTTACTTCCATTTACATATTTTTTCCCATGAGCATAATAATAATAATTCTTCGCAATTTTTTACATATGTACAATCTAATTTTTCCCTCAATAGTTCATTATTCATTCTTTCCTTAATCTTCATTTTAATGACAGTATTAATTTTATTTGTGAAAAACAAGATTCGGAATTGTTAAAAATAATATATATTGTTTAATTTTTTATTGTGATAAAACAAAACGAAATGTAAATCAAAAAATTTCTATATTAATTATTAGCATCCAAAAATAAACCCTATTTTCAACATTTTATCCTGCGAAAAAAATTTTCATTTAAAGTACATGCTACTATGAGAGGTGTTTTATAATTTTTTTTTCAGTTTATATGTAATAAACTGAAAACAAAAAAAAAAAAAAAAAAAAAAAAAAAAAATTAGTAATACCTTTATATATACTGATATTCTTAGAGATATTCGTAGCATTACAAATAACCAAACCTATCATTTTTTAAAACAATATAATAAGTTATTCTTTACAGTTATTTTTTTATGATTAAACAGCTGAAATAATAACAAAAAGCAGTAAACAGCTTATTAAATATATTAATTGACCAAGGAGACCAGAAAGATTATATTCAAAGCAAAATTAATAATTTTTCATATTTGTGAAAAACAATAAAATATTTTACATTCGTGTTTGCAGTGTAGTAATATGGAACTTCAAATGCATTATTTTCAACTTTAATACTCGTAAAAAACTTTAGTACTCGTAAAATACTATTTAATAACACATCATAAATATTGGAAAAATGAAAAGACATGGGAAGAAAATTTATAGAAAAATAAAATATTTCTTTGTTTGCAAGAAAATAATTCAAACTTTTAGACACAAATGAAATAAAAGTCACAAAAAAGTACTTTTAATAATAAAAAATATTATTTTTATAAATTTTGTTAGTATTTTTTCCTTTACAAAAATGTGAATAGGGTTGATATATTTTAATTTGATCGATTTAATTTTTTTGGATATATTCTAAATGTGTGTGCGTGTAAAATCATTTATACCATTTTTAAATTTTGAATTCTCAAAAATTTTAATAGCATTTTTTTAATATTTTAAAGCGATAGTATTTATCATCAATTCATAATAACACAATAAATTATTAGCTGAGGAATTGTAATCGTCTACTCCTTTATTTGGGCTTTATGTACTTCGAATCATAGAGTTGCCTCTTATAACTCTAAACCGTACATTTTTATTTATTCATTTCCAAACATTTATAGCGCATTACTCGTCAGTTAACTTTCACTGGTTAGTGGACCTATTCGCGAGTCTTAAAACAGAAAAATATGACATCTTTCTAACATCACTCCTGACAGATGTGTATGTAATATACAACAACAGGCATCTCTCGCAGTTCAATAGTAGCTGAGATTGAATTTAAAATCTACCAATCTTAAGGGCAGGGCCTCATCATTTAAAAATAGTGAAACCCCAAATGATAATAATGTTTATCTCGTTAATCTCTTTTTTAATCTACACAAAGACAGTTAATCTGAGAAAGATTATACACTTTAAATACGTCGAGATTTTAATATCTATCCTTTATATTTTAATTTTTTTTTAATAATTTATATTTTTAAATATTTTACTAAAAGATTATTGTATTAACAATAGCTACGCAATTTGATGTAAGTATAATAATTACAAATGTCTTTATAATTAATTTTTAAATTTTAGTTGGTAATGGCTTTAAGCATTTTGTTATCTATATATTTATAAAAAAATAATATTATTTGACCAATAATTTGATGTTTAATGATACTGCTAATTTATTTAACCATAACTGCATCCGGCTAGATTTATGCATTGAAAAATACGAATCTAAAAGAATAATATTTTAGGAAAATAAATACTCATTTTAATCAACAAAATTGACAATTATATTCCCCTTTTATTAAGTTCCAGTGAAAAACCTCGAACTACTAATGCGAAGAAGTGCAGTGGCAAAATAAAACAGGAAATGATTTCCGACGAGACTTGTCTGCTGCATCTCTTGAGGTTGTAGGAATCAATACGGGTCCGAGAGAGGGGCAGGAAAAATATATAATAATACAAGTGACAACATCTGGCAACGATGGTGGAATCACGCAGTCACTTGCCCTGGTCGATCTCCGCATGACGTCACACAAAGGGAGGGAATGCAGGGCAATTATGTCATGATGAATGGATGCTTCTGCAGATGACTTAATTGAGCGGGTGATGCAACAAAGTATCCGAACCTGATTCGAAACTTGATTGGTTGCGAAAATGGATTGCGTTAGATAAGCTAGATACTTTGTTTCAGATGGTATCACTTAAAATACATCGTAGAACAGAACTGACTATACCATTCGATTATGAAAATCTTCGATGACATATTGACGGCTTAGAAACTCAAGCTTACATCACAGTGTTTTTACACGTATTTAAACATTTATTTACTTATTAAAAAAAGAGTCTTTAACAAGAAAATCTAAAGTTTTAATATTCTAAATTGACAACAGAAACAAATTCAATATCATTTGTCATTCTACAGTCCCTTTTTTCCACGAAAACTAGTACTCATGGTTTAAATTAGATCCTGAATTACTATAAGCATTCTCACCTGACTTTGGAGTCGAATCCATGAATTATTGAGTCAAAAACCACAGAAAAGTTGAGTTAAAAATCATTCAGCTACCAGGTCGGAAACAGAAATAGGAAAAAATAATACATTGAACGATTGTTTGGAGCCACGATGGCCACATAGAGAAAATATTATGGCTGTGGAAGATATAAAACTCAATATTAAACTCCTCCCAGTGTCATTCTGTAGAGAACGTACTTGATCAAATAAATTTTCATAATTTAATGATCTTGTCTTGGTATATAAAAAATAGTTTCCTTGTGATAAAGAATGTTTGAAGAAGACTTTATTAGTCGTTAATTTTATTATACTTCTACAAATGGTTCAAATTTACGACGCAGTTAACTTCTTTATGATTACATCAAAAATACGCAAACGGATTCAAATATATATATATATATATATATATATATATATATATATATATATATATATATACATAACAAGCAAAAATAATTTACTTTAACCATATATAAGTAGTGTAAACTGATTAGTTTCACTAGCTTAATGACATTAAGCACGAATCGTGGTTAAGCGCATGAGTATATCTATAAAGCTTAGTAACCACTTAATAAAAATTCCAAGTAAAAGGTCCTCACTGTGGACATAGATGTCAATCCTGAAATTAAGTCAGAATTCTTCATAGAATTATTCCCTCGCAATATAGTTATCGCTTGCTCATAAGAAACTACAGAAAGTTTGCGAAAAATTATCCTGATTCTTAATGCAAATGGTGTGGACCTCAAGTAGAAATCATAAAAAAACCACTCCCAAAACAGATGGATAACTTACAGCTCATAATGTGTGTGTAAAAGAAACACGGGACATTTTCTCCAGAGATTTGGTAAATTACCAAAAACCGCAGTCAATGCCAGATTGAGCATCTTTCATGTTTTATTATTTTACACAAAATTACGATTAATAAAAAATATATATACTACTCTGAAACAATTAAATTCAATTTATGACAGATGCCATATATTGAAAACTTTCTTTTAAAATTTACTATACAGTCATACAACTAAAAGAAAAACAATTTAATTAAAGCCTCATGTTTCTACAAAACATATTTATTAAATCTTATTTTATTAAAACCTTATGATTATCATTTCAAGAATTAGAAACTGAAACTTGATTTAATGATATGAATTACTAGGTAACCATTTTCTCACTTTAAAATTAAATAAGAATACATTGTGACAAAGAAAAAAATAATATCTACACTGTTTTATTTATAATAAAAAGAAACACTGAATTGAAAACTTCCCCACAAGCTCTTTCCTCATAAAATTCTATTCCGAGTGCTACATAAATCTGTCTCGAATCACACATCATCTCAAAGCTTTCAAGTGCAGCTGCTGAAATCAGCGGAGCGGCAAGAAACAGCAGTCTCCTTTAATTGTGATGGAAGAGTTGGCTGAGAATAATTTTCATTAGAAACTGCTCGCTGACCCCACCCCCAACTCATTCCCCCTCTTATTTGAGGGTGGGGGAGAGAAATGAGGGTCTTTTATCGTTCCTAAAAGCGCAATCATCGGCTGGGAATAGATAAGACGGATGCCTCCCAATGAGGATATTATCCGCTGCCTCCAGATCTAAAACCGTGGGGGTTATTCGCGCCTTGTTCTGCACTTCGAAGGGAAAGTCACTGAAGAGTCGTAAAGGCTTATGGAAGAAACGTGCAGATGGTTTATTTATTTATTATTTTCAGTTCATACCATGTTTCACCTATTAACAAAGATTACAGTGATAATCGGCTTAAAACATTTAATCAGTCATCCATAAGATGATGGCATTTATTGAATGCACGTGTAAAATCTAGGATAAGCGTTAAAATAATCGTAACTTTTTCACTTAATTCTTACTAAAGAAAAAAAAGAGGGATGTTTCATTCAATAATCGCATTCAATGGAGCTCATCGAGTTAAAAAATTTTAATGCGAGTTTTGATTTTAAATAATCTTACGCCATTACATAGAATTTTAATGTCGTATACTTCAGTTTCAACAGAATTAATAAAGAAATCTATATACATGAAAAAAAAAATCATTGATTCAATTATTCCTGAGAAATAATAATCAAATTATGCTTGAGTTCTTACTTACATAATTCAATTCATGAGTTATGTAAGTAAACATGACAGATCTTTACTTAAGTCGGGATTCGAACTCACTACCTTCCGATGAGTTATGTAAGTAAGAAATACTGTTTGAAGCAATGAAACGTGTGATATTGACGATAATAATTATATATTATTATTATAAAATTAAGCATCTTTACAAACCACCGTTTGTTAAATTATTCTTGGAAATAATTATTAAATTATATTATGAGTGAAAATACAAAGAGTAATAACTATTGCTTGAAAAACAGAAATTTGATTTCGTGCAGCAATATCGCAAAACAAATATTTTCTTCTAAATTTATAATAAGCTTCTTTTTTGACTAAGATATTAATCTCATGATTATTTGTTATTAAAAAATTTATTCAATTATAAATTTGAGTTAAACTGGATTACATAATTCAAGTTGATAGCATTATTTTTAGTCTATAACACATGCATATTTTAGATCATTACCTGACCATAATATACACATAATTTTTAGCTCATTAGCTCATTTTATGCAATTTAAATCTAGAATTGAAGCTTGATTTTCCTCAAATCTTTTTGTGTATGGCTTACCAGAAATACTAAATTTAGGGAAGAAACTTTTTAGAGATATGAATTAAATTTTATAATCAACGCGTAAAATAATGGCTTCAAAAACAATTTTAATTTTATAAAAATATAATTTATTCCATAAATTCATTCTACATTTGGAGAGGAATACTTACTTTTTGACTCTATTTTTAGAAAAACGTTGAAATACGAAAAAAGTTCTGGAATTCTTTCAATTAGACTAATTAATGAAGAAAATACCAAAATAATAAAAAAACTAGCAAATTTATCTTAATGAATCCGGCATGAAAGAGCTGATCTACAAAAAAACGATGGGGTACCAATTCTTCCTGTTAGAGGAAGTATCTAATAACCAATGGGGCACCATACATCCTGCAGACTACGTTTAATAATATGATAAACTGCAATGTTGAATTTTTCCATTTCCCACTGTTCTCTTTGCCATAAGTTATAAAAGCTGAAAATATAATGCGTCACACATTTTACATGACCTCAAAATGAAATAAATATTTCTCTAAATACCATAGATCCTTTATGAGAACTAAATAATTCGCTGTTTTGTTAGAAATGATTCAAATAAAAGTTGGCCATAACTTATAAAAAAGAACAACACAATCATGGAATAACTTTTCATTCAATCAATGTTCAAGAGTTATGTTCGCTACTATATCCTTTCCATATAAATCCCATGATTTTTATTAAAGAGATTACCTGTAAAAGTAAGAATTCATAAAAATTTCAAAGATTAATTTAACCAAATTGAATTTTAATTAACTGACATTTCATTCGAGTTTTAATCTAGTTAATAACTAGCAATTAAATTTGCTACATCATACGCATCGTTTTTTAATCGAATTTTCAATAAAATACAATTAATATCTATCTCTTAAAACAAATGTGTTTGCATCGAGCATCAAAGATTTTACAGAGTACATTTTAAAAAAGTGTGTGCGTGCGACCGCGCTTTAATAAGTTAATTTAATCGCAGTTAATAGAGCGTGTTAATGTTAGAATTTATTGGAAATCTATGAAACAACTCACAAGTGCCAAGATATCTAACACTTTTTAATCAATTAAAACAAAATATGTTACGTAGATTTAGAAGACAATATCAACAAAGTATTCATAGATATTCTTATCGTTTCAAAGACCGATTAGTATAATGAATATCGTACAAACATAAAGTTTTTGGATACATGAAAAAAAGTAGTTCTAAAGGCCATTTACAAAAAGGTGATCTACATAATAAGCACGTAATCGCTAACATGCAAGTGATGCGCAGTGACCAGTAGCTATTTGCTATTGCGTTTTGTGGTTACTTTGTCATGTATTAATTTTAAATCCCGGAAAACAATTTCGAATAATCACGATATAACTACCAGGTAGACTATCAACCAGCAATTCAATAACTCCCACATACAGAGATCGGGGATTGAAAAATTGCCTGAAGACCAAATAAAGAGATAGTTTTCCTAGCTAATCCCATTAGAGATATGTTATTTTTTTGTATTTTTTCCTAAGGAAAAAAGACAGAGGCGGCTTCGATAAATGTTTTATCTTTTTTTTTTTTTTTTTTTTTTGGTGACACCGAACAGGTCACATAACAAACAACGGCAGCTTTCCTCTAAATTACGGCTCCTACCGTGGAATAACCTACTCCGATGGTCGGTTAAATTACACGCAAGTTTCGCCCACCAGACACTAATGATAGAGTGAAATACGATAATAGGAGACTCGCGGCTTGAGTGGAGTGGAAAAAAAATCATTCTGGAAACAAAAAACAAAAAAGAAAAGAAGACCCCTAGAGATAATGTGAGGGTAGTTTTCGGATAAGGTTCATTTTGGATTGATTGAATGCGAATCTTTTCGATTAAAGCCGACGATTTTGTTGTCTTTAGCCATAAATCAATTGGGTTACCATTATTACCGATAAAATTAGCGCGCGTGTGTTCTTTCCTTCTCATTTTTTAAGTTTCAGATGGTCATCGGTCAAGCTCAAGTATTGATTGATTATTTTAATTTACAAGATGCAAAGCAGTTGCAACTTTCGTTATGTAACTGATATCAAGATAAACTCAATGGATTTTTAAAAATTTATTCAAATCACTTTAATTTTAGTGCTGGGTGTTTACATTTATGTTTACTGTAGACAATATATAAGATCAAAATGGTGTAACACAATATTTTAAATAAATAATAATGAAAAATCTATATTAAAGATGATCACGATCAGCGAAGAGTCATAGCATTGTAGAAAATTTATAAATTAAATAAACAAAATGCAAACCAATAATTAATTTGAATGAAAAATACTGTACGAAATTTTTTGGTCTCATATGTTTTCTTTTACTTGAGAAAGTCTACATTTTACCTAAATGAATGAAAGTGTCAAATAAGAAAAAACTAGAGTTGTATATAAAATATGTACATCAATTAACAGAGAAAACCCTAGTGAACCTAAATAAGTAAGACCATACTTTACGAAATAACTATGAATTTTGAGACAAACAAATGTATTGAACAAAAGGCAATGAAATGTTGCAGTATAAAGAATAGCCTAACAACTGAAGACTATTATAAGGCATATGAATAAGGCCTTTCGGGAAAACTTTTCACTGGCAGTGCACCGTATTCTTACGTTGTAAGTAAGAAATCGTGAAAACTCTCAAACATCCATTCTGATTGTTACGTAACAACAGAAAGTAAGGCAAACATCTATCACTTGTGGCTCAACTATCATTGGATTCAAACCTATGACCTTCTATTCTGAAAACCGCGTGATTCTACCATTAGGATACGATGAGTTAAAAGAGCGAGAAATTTTGGGGAGTTTACTTACAATTTGTACATATAATAAGGTAAATTTACGATTTCCTTTACTGAAAAATATAAATACGGTTATTAATTTATAAAGGCCTCCTAAAACTACAATGAGCCTTCTAAATTTTTTATAATATGCTCGCACTCTCGATATGCTTTGTTGAAATCAAAATGAAAACATTTGAGACACATGCTTTTTAAAATATATATTAGTTTCAGGGATATTTATATAAAACAGAATTTTTTTTTATGTAATTCCAATATAATAGTTACTGAGAAGCGATTATTGTATTTTTTTAAAAAAGGATTTGAAAAATACGTTAGCATAAATTATTTTTTTAAAACGCAGAAAAATATAAAAGATAAAAATACGAATTCTTAAAATTTTAAATCTGAATTTTGCACATGAAATAAGATTTAAATCAGTCACCAATATTTTCTTCGTAACTATACATACATTTAACAAATACTCATTAAAATAATTCTATGCGAGAGTTTCGTGCATAACTTTACTTGATTTTCGGCAAATTTGAGTAATGATTGAAAAGGAATTGCAAGATTATTACAAATGGATGTGCATCCTTTTGCGGGCCAACTTGTCTAGTGGTCAGCGTGCCTGAATACGGATAGGGAGGTCCTGGGTTCGAATCTCGGTTCAGGCATGGATGTACTTTCTATCTCTCTATCCTCTTTGTCTTTTGATTGTGTGTGAATGAGGTATGAATGTTGCTTACCCTATAAACAGGTCCCTATGGCATGTGTGAGGGTGCGATGGTGTGCACCACCCCCTGTGGTGCACCCGGGGCAACGCCTCGGCGGCAAAGAGGTCGCTGTTTCTGGCCGGTGCCTTGGGTATAAGGGGACAATTCATCCCGATATACCCCAACCATTGGAAAAAAAAATGTACATCCTTTTTACAACTTTCTTTTGGATATTTTTTTTTACAATAAAAAGGTTTATTGTAAAGCACAAATATGCTATTATATAAGCTTTAAATTTAAAAAAATCACAAATGTACCTCTTATTGTGAATAATATGATGATGCAAAAATAAAACGTATGTTGCATTGTCGCCTTCACTTCGCTTGAAGCATGCAAAAAATTATCGAATTACCTTCGATTCTTATGGAATAATGATAATGCACCTACAGCTTATTTTATATGAAATGTAAAAACTATTCTCAATATAATATTTAGGTTATTGTTACAACAACAAAAGAGCACTGCAATATTTTTCACACAACGATTATAAACAAAATATGCACATTGTGAAAATTACCTGAACATGATGGTTAACCTTTTCTGTTATTGAAATACTGCGTTGAGCAAAAATAAAAATAATAACACAAGAATTTATGCAACCATTTCTATACCTTTCATAAAATTTACTATTAATTATTTCCATATTAACTCTAAATTCTATACATTTATTGATATAATATTTTGCAGAATCGAGTCACGTGAATCAATGGAAATTAATTTAAACATTCAGAAGGCAATAACAACAGCTTACCTTATGTAATGCAGAGGGCGGGACTTGTGCACCTGTACCTCGCATACTGGGCAGTACTTGCTTGTTTCCAGATAACGAACAATGCACGCTCTGCAAACTGAAAAACAAAATAATCCTCTCAATTCAAAGAATGCATCCTATTTTCGGGTTTTTTTTTTTTTTTTCCCCAAAATTGAAATGTACTTGAAATCACGGAAACAGCTTCCCTTAACCCATAATCCGTCCATAAAGATAAATTAACACAAGTACAGTATCAGCAGCTTAAACACATAAGCTGATGGCTTGGGTTGAGGTGGGAGTTCGTATTTACCTCCATCCCCAGTCAATCAAGATGACAATAACTCAGCGTGAGTGGAATTTGGCGGGAAAGGGTTGGGCTTAAATCCCTTTTAGGGATCATTCCACAATTCTCGGAATTGAGCCCCCATACGATTTTCAATGACAGAAATAACACTCAAACCAATGTCGAATTTCCTATCTTACAAAATATCAATAGTAATTTTATTTAAATACTTGATAAGATTAGATATTGTCTTCATTTTTTTATCCAAAAAATGAGGCAGTAACAACATGGTACGAAATCACTCCGAGAAAGTAAGAAGGAAAAAAAAAAAATTAGCACTAGAAAAGTATTTAGATAAAAAGATACTTGTATGAATACGCGATACAAATTTCAATTTAAAAAAAAATTCAATTTCTATACCAAACTATTAATTTTTCCATCCATAATACATTTTTGAAGAGATTCAATAAAAACATTATACAAAGGAATTAATAAAAAATTGCAATTGTTTTTATCAGAGGTTTTACATCAAATAATTATAGCGACGAGATGTCTAATAAAAAAAAAAGATTTGTAAAATTAGTGAAATTAAAGTAAATTTTTTTCTATAATTTAAAGATGTCGAAAATATTTTCTTTCAATAAATAAATAATCTTATTGCTTTTCTGACTCAATTTCAAATAAAAACATTTTACTTCTTTACCAAGATAATTTATTTTTAATTTTAATAATTAATTTCAATTTTAATTGAATGAAAAATTTGCTTACATTGCTGTTAATATTTTTTTATTATTAATTTATGTACCAATAGAACCTTTGTTTCTACATTATTAAAAAAATTTTTTTAGTATTGTTATCTAAAATATTTCTCCAAATGTTTCAAGGATTCTTTTGATTTACCAAATCTCATTTTGCATATTCGAAATTTTAGTAACCTGCGTACACATTATTCTCACAAGTATAAAATATACAATACAAGCTAAAATTATGAATAAAAAATAGAAATGTTTTCCAAATGTACCATTTTTAGACACTGCGTTTGATTTTGTTATGAGTGCGAAAAGAAAAATACATAAATGACTTTAAAAAATGTCACCTTAATCCACTAAAATAGATTATAGAGCACCATAATAGTGAACAGCCATTTAGAGGAATAATTAAAATTCAAAGCTTTGAATAAAAGATAAAAAAAATTCTATTCTAGTAAAATTTGATAATATTGAATTCATGAAAAATAACTTTGAAACTACAAAACCAACAAAAGTTAAACCTTAAAGCCACATTATTAATTGAAATATGAAAGCAATTAATTTTGTTGCAGTACAATTGAATATTTATCGGAAATATGTGTAAGAACAGAAAAAGGGTTAGAAGGAAACAGTACAAATGGTTCCAATTTAATTTTATATACAATATAATATAAATTGTTAGCATACTTACATGAATGTACACATTCTGTGATGGTTGTGGCATCGATGAAGTAACCTCCGCATAGAATGCATGACAAATGCGGATTCAAGTCTGTAATCTTCAGTTTTGTAGGCCGGTTCATTGCGGTCCGAACCTACCAAAAACACCACAGTATAAGACCCAAAGTAATAAAAATTTCATAAAAATTGAATTGTAAAATTTAATTCATTTGTTTGATCGCCTAGTAATTTCAAACCACAGACAAGTGACGAGGTGGATTTCTAAGTTGGTATTTTATTAATGTGTTCTAGAGAACAGCACTTTTCACCACCAAAGGTACGATTGCAAAATAAGAAGACATACTTTTTTTAGTAATATTTAAACTTAATGCATTTAATCACTCAAAAAATATTTCTGGATTTTTTTCATTAAAAAGTTAAGAATTTAATGGTAGCCAAATGTGCGCCACAAAAGTTCAATGAAATATTTTTACAATTGAAATGAAGCATACTCTAATAATTAATGTTGAAGCATACAAAGTACTGATCAGTATCAACATTAAAATACTTATGAATCTTCTATAGGTGAATACCAGCATTAGATTAACGGGTACGTAGGCTTCATTTATAATATTTCAATTTAGATAGTACAGCAAGCATATATTCGACATTGGGAAAAATTATAAATTTCTAAGCTGCTTCTGAACATTTGATACTAAAACATGCTTTATTTTCTTAAATAACGAAGGAAATAGGAACATTTTTTAAATTTTTACTGTAACAATGAAATTTGCATAAATTTGATGAAAGGGGTATTTCACAGAATCGATTGAGTAATTAAATTATATATATATATATATAGAAATATCAGCTTTATGAATTATTTCATCAAAAGCACTCGTAAAATTTATCAAGCTTACATAATATATATATATAATCCTTGTTAAGTAATATGTAATAATCCTTCTTAAAAACACTGAATTGCAGATAGTGTCATAATTACACTGACCATTTTATTAAATATATTTCCATGCAGTATTACGAAACAGTTTTCAAATGTCTTATTTCCAGCATAGGACAAGACGAATTTATTTTCAAATTAATATATCTAAGCATTTTTCTCATTCAATATTTACATCGACAAAATTAAATTGTTTTCTGACAGTCACAACATAGCATATTATAACATGAACAGCCGAAACAGTTTAAAAACACGGAAATTTTTTTAAAATTTTTTTGTGATTAGAAATTTTTTCAGAACATTAAAGTCTTTTTAGAAAAATCTTAGCAAACCCACACTCTCTCTCCAAACAGGTGAAAACTTTTGGCTAATGGTCGGACAACGGTCTTAAGAGCAAAAAGTTCTGGGTTCGATCCTTGCCACTGTTGAATGAAGTACATAAAATTATAGTAAAAAGAAAGTACTAAATTTTCGTCAAATCACAAAAAATTAGCAAAAACCTTGTAAATAAGTTTTATGGTTTTTCAAACAGGATTTTTATATTCACTCTGCAAAACGCAATATTCCTTTAAAAAAAAATTAAATTTATTGAATAATATTAACGCTGATTATAAGTTTTTTAAAGAAAAAAAAAGAAGGTTCCTATTGGTTCCCTTAATATAGAAAACCCGAAACGAATATTGATATTTGAAATCACATTATATAGTATAACTGGTATTTAGATACAAACGCATTTTTCTACAATAAAACAAGCATTTTTCACATAAGAGAAAACTAAATAAAAATAATTTCAAATAATAAAGCTAAATTTTCGTAAATATTCTAACAGAATTCACATAAAAGTTCAAATTAATATATCAGAGTAAAACAAACGGTAATTATTGGTAACTCATTGATAAAATAGGAATGAGTAGTTTCAACTAATCACTAAAATCTTTTACTAAAATATTTTTGCGAAATTTTTTTTCATTAAAATTAGTAAAAAGGGAGAAATGGATTACTATGGCAAATATTCCTCAGAAAAAAATTAACAGTGACATAGTGCAAGTCTGTGTCGCAGTTTCTCCGAGCCGAATCGTGTCATCACTCACCTACAGTTCTATTTATCAACATCGGTCATACTTGTCGCGGTAGGATACGTCTCCCACATAGCATTCTTCCGCTATATGCGCGTATTTTTATCCACGTCATTCATAAAACTCCCCCTTTCCTCCTCCTCCTCCCCTTTGGATAAGGGCAAGAGCATGAATGAAAATCCACCATCGCCCCACACACGCCCCGCACAAACGAGATTACTCCACTACCAGAGATGAAAGATGAACCAGGGGAAGTAAATAGGAAGAGAGAGTGTAAACCCATCCTTGGCACTCTGCCAGCCAGTCCAGGGGGGAGGGGGTCAAGAGGTGGGTTTGCCTATTAGCTCGCACTTTGTAAAGCTCTTTCGTGATGCCGGATTACATAGCCGCAAGGGGTACAGGGGGGTGGGGGTGGATGAGCAAAAAAAAAGCGGCGAGGAGAGGGGGAAGCATTGTAATAAAGGCCACTGGAGTGGAGAGAAAGTGGATAAAATCGTCATTTGTCATTTAGTAGCCGGGATTGGAAACACAATGATAAAAAGTAACGTAATGATTGTTATTATGTGGCCGTAAGAGTCGCAATTATAGACTCTCCTGCGGATAGCGATGGTCGAAAAGTATGCTTACAACACGAGGGCTGTAAAATTTCAGTAAATGGGATTTTGGTTTTTAAAGCATTAGAGGAGGAGTTAGAAGATAAGAAATCGAAACACCCGTTTATTTTCACCTGCCCATTATGACGGTTGTAAATAATGAACGGTTATATAATTTTCCAAGAGAAATCTATGCAAATGTATATCGATGAATAGGTGAACATAATCATAATATTTACCGCATGAACTTACTTCATGAAAATACAATAAGATCTTTTCTTTTTATCTAATTTAAATATATATAACACATACATACATATATATATATATATATCTATGTATATATATGTGTGTGTGTGTGTGCGCGCGCGCGTGCGTTTGTGTAAGCGTGCATATGTTATGTAAAGGAGTATATGCTGCACATATTTAATAATGGCAAAATAATTAAATATTTTTGCTCTAAATATTAAATTTTCAATAAGCGCTCTGAAAAAATTAAAAAAAATTACATACTATCAAATTTTAAATAAAATAAAATTTCATTTAATCCAGAAGCACTGGACTATATAAAAAAATAATAATAATAAAAAAAACAATAAAAGATAAGCAATCGAAATCTGTCTGCCTAATTGTATATTACTGGCATAATACAATTAATTAAAATAATTAAATTGAAATATAAATTGGAAATCATTGATAAAACCATGCTTTAATTTAATATTTTCAACGCTATTGCAATCATCGAGCTACTTATAACAATAAACATTCATCTATAAATTTTGACCCGTAATAAAACATTATATTCCAGTTTAAAAATTTCAACGCTATAATTAATAGAGTTACCAATGACAATGAAAATTCATTAATAAATCTTGCTATTTATAAATTTCATCACACTTAATAATAAACGATCCTAAGTATACTTTATAACAAAGATATAAGAATTCAAATAACGAAACACTTAAAATCTCGGTATCTATCTACAAGCACCGACAGAGATTACGACAGAATTAATATTAATTTAAGTAGACAGAAGTGTCGCCAAACCCGACAAAGTGCAGCACCAGAAATCTATTAGTCCTTCAATGCCAAAAAGCTCATTTATATGCGCCAAACATCGCCGACGATTAACTACGCTTGAGTAATAGACTACATTAAAGAAGATGGAGTGGATTTGCAATCTGAGATTTATATCAGTTATACCACAGGCACGCAAGATGTGAGATAAAAACTCACCCAACCCATTCCCTCTCCCTCCACAACGTATTTATTTATTCTTTTTAAGATCAAAGAGGGGAAAAGATTTATTTATCAGGAGCACTAGCATGATTTTCTGAGAAATACTTCTTTGAAACCTTTGATAGAGATAGTATAAAAGTATATTTTTTCTTTTTATTTTCTTTCAGTAAAGCTCCAAGGAGCGCTTCCGGACAAGTCGGTTCTTTTTAAGAAACGCTTAATGAATAAAAGGGCATGTTACGAAATTAGTTGTATCTTATTTATATTCTTTTCACTATCTCACGAAATAAGATGTCACTAAATACATAAATATTTATATACCGCCTTTTCTGAATATTATATGAATCTATTCAAATTTACTTTATGTTATCAGCAACCTGAGTAGTGAATTTATTGCCTTATACTTCTCAGACATTCAAAAGCTACAATGAAATGAACTTTAATTTCAACATACAATGCTTATTATTGCAATAAATGATGACACACTCATAATAATGGCTTAATTAATGAAATATTAAAGTATATCCAAAAAGAAAGATACCTTCGTGTTTCTCATACAGCAAGTAGTATATGCAGCAGGATTTTTTCTAAGTGGTGATATTAATAATCTTGATTACAGTTTGTACCTTGCTTGTTTTAGATATTAAGTATTTACTTCTATTTGACTTTCAATCAATTTTTTTAAAGATAATTTTACTTCAGTTTGACTTTACTGAAAATCAATAAAAATGTAGCTCAGAAAAAAAAAAAATCCGAGATTGGTGGAGTGGTCATTTATTTTAATACAATGTTTGATTTTATTCCGAACTTTATGATTTGATATCACTATGTTTCTTATTCGTATAAAAATGGATAATTTATGTACCACCTAACATCCAGAAAAACAAAAAAAATCATAATTTTCATTCTGTTGGAAGTTGGCTTGTTTGTCGCTCAACGGTCATTTTTTGCATACGAGGGCTAATTAGACCGAGACCTACGGTTTATAGTGGATACCGAACCACTACAAATCTCCATGCCCAAGGTGGGATTCGAACCCACGAACTGTTAAACCGGCTGTTAGTTCGGCTGCCAGCTCGGCCATTCTGTTGGAGGAGAATTAAATAGCTTTCATTTCTTTCCAAAATGAAGTGGAATGAAAATTATCATATTAATATACAGACTTATATTATTAATGTATTAGTTTTAAAATTAAATAATTATCTTAGTAATTTTTGGTGCATTTCAAATCTGCAAAAAAATTTTCACAATTAAAAATTTTTCCAAATTTCTTTAAAAGTTTGAGTTAATATGCACAAAACAATTCCTTAATTTTATTTATATATTACTTCTATAACATCAACGTTAAAATAGAACTTAATATTTTATTTTAAAAACCTCAGAGTGAAAATATTTAAATACTTTTAAAGTTATTTCTGTATAAAATTTAAAAGAAAATTAAAAGTTTCTTTAAAACGCTTATTTTCAAAAAAAAAAAAAAAAAAAAAAAAAAAAAAAATCAACATTAAATGCTATTTTGTGATCAGGCTTTAATTCCATAGAGTCAATAATTGTGTTGCCACCAATCAAAAATAAAAATTGGGTTTAATTTTATAACACAACATAAATTCATGAAAATAAATTATAAAACACTGTATAAAATATTTTTGATAGAAAACACTGTATAAAATGTTTTTTGAGAAATAAATATATGGAATTTATTTAAATTAAGGAAATCTCCTTAATTTAAATAAATCCATTTCATTCTAATGCAAACGTTTTTTAAAGGGAGAAGTTTGCTTTCATTTAAAAATATATAAATTCACATTTAATTAAAGTATAATAGACACACTAGAACATAATTCCTCGTTATTTTAATTTTAAATGATGGCAGATAAAAATTATGTAAACAAACAAAATAATTCGCACGTAATTATCCAAAACTAAATCGTAAATTAACAATAATTTTTGAATGATTTTTAGGAAGAAAAATTTAAAAGAATTTGCAAGAAATATATGTATTATTATTTATTGCATTCATAGAAAAAGACTGTAAAATATTTAAAAATTTTAAAATGCGGTCGGAAATGTGAATAAAGCTCGAGTACACAGAAAATAGACATAAACTTAATGAATAACGAACATAATTGACTCTTAAGAAGATATTAAATCAGTTTTCCCTTGTATAAACAGAAACCTACCTTAAAAATAGTGCATTATTCACACTTATAAATTTTATTTTAATTAAATTATTTATAAAGTAAGTCACTGTGAAATGGGAATAAAATAAGTAATGCGTAAGTATTAACCGACGATTATCAGTTAATAAACAAAGTCAAATAAATTATTATATAAAAAGTTATCTTTTCCACCAAATTGCGCCATTTTTATTTCATTTTCCAATTAGTTATTCTTAATAAGAAATATTTATTATTATTTTTAAAAAAAATCCACTATGAATAGTATACGATTAATAACAAACGCATATATTAGTAGAAAAAAAAAATATTGGTATATTTAAAGATATACAATATCTTTTCCATGTTTGCTGACAAATGTTTGGAGATTGGCATAGGTAGAATTATGGTTAAACACATTCATCCTTTTTTTTTTTTTTTTTTTTTTTTTTTTTTTAAGAAAATATTTCTGCTTTTAACTCATAAATTTTTATTCGCGATATCTAAATAGAACTAAACTGTGTGTATAACATAGAATTCCATATTTTTTCACACATGAAAATAAAAATAATAAAAAGAGTGTGTAGTTATCAAGGAGAAATGTGAATTATAAAAATTTTAAAATATGCATTACGAAATACATTCGATTATTGAACAAAAAATAACTTTTTATGCAGTTAAAACAATACGCTTTGTCCCGCTTTAGACCTATAATTACTCTGCTGACAGACACCATTTTCTTTCCTTTTCCTCACCTAATTATGCCTAATGAGAAGAGGCCTGCAGCAGGGAATGGAAGGGGTGCGGCATGGGCTGATCCTTTCGACACCAAAGAACACAATGCCTCTTTACGACTACTCCGCCTTTCACAGTCAGCTAGGGGAAAAGTGGGGAAAGTGATTGGGAGGGGGTCAGCTTTGCACCTGCCCCACCGCGAGTTGAGTGGCCTCGAGAACAGAGTAAACAGCCCAGTGCTTGGAAGGGGGTGTCGACAGAGGTCAATCCAATTCACTTGTCAATCAGAGAGGTGACTTTTAGAAAAACCAATGAGCCAAGACGGACTGTCGTTAAAAAGTGTCACAAAAGATCCTACACGTTGTAAGGCCCAGACGTCCCATGGTTGCAATGGAAGAGGGAGTTGACTTCCTTTACCAGTTGGTGAAGGCTATCGAATAGAGTCTGTTATTTTTTTTTTTTTTTTTTACTACAACCCTATGCTACGGTTATTTGTATGATTATTTCTTTGAATACATGTATCTCAACAATAGTATACTTCTGAACACAATTTGTTTGTGAGGATGATCAGTAGAGAGAGTATTAGAATTTTATATATTTGATATGACTTTGTTCATTAAAATAATCTCTATTGGTTGAAGAGAAAGAAATGATTTTTTTAAATATCAATTGAACGAGGGAAGTAAAAACTAAAAAGCTTTACGGAACAAACCCTTAATGTGTAAATATTATGGAAAAATGTGATACTGAATGTATGAGAAAAGTACTTCCATTTGTTTACCAAAAAAAAGTTTCTTCCTTTTCTACATACAATTTATATTACCTAAGGTAATATATATTTTAAATAATTTTCCATTCCAAAAAAAAAAATTATTCTCAGTATTTCTAATAATATATAATGAACATTAAAAAAAATAGCAATTTCTGTTCATTTGAAAAGGACTCACCTTTATACATATATGTATATATATATACACCAATAGTGTTGATCATATAGTTTCACACAATTATATGTAATAATTTTATTAATTATACCCTTTAGCATTCCTACTTTTGAAAAAACACTCCATCATTTATCAAGTCCTCATTTAGATTAGGCTAACATGGACAAATTTTTATCATAACGCAAAGAATTCTTCAATACTTTTATTGAGGTAATTTTATGTCTTAATACCTTTGCTTAATACAAATTCAATGCAACAATCAATAACATTATGTAATTTAGGACACATTAAATAGTCTTGGGGGCTTAAATGTGAATTACACAAATTGTTCCTACTTCTTGAAATTTTGTTTATGTAATTATATTTTGCTTACGTAATTTTTTATAGGGATTAAATCACAGATCTTATTTATAATCCAACATTACTGGAAAATAAATACTCAATAAAGTACAATAGCAAAACAATTTTGAACTGAAATGTTTTCTTTAGAAACCTGTACGGTAAATTATATTATGTGCAATATCTTTTAAAGCAACACAGGTTTTAAAAAAATTGAGGGACTAAATACACACTAATATACTGAGGAACACAAATTTAGGACTTTAAAGTCTGTGTCTATCTGATGGAATAAAATGTGATTAGAAGAATTTTATGTGCCTCATTTTTGAAGCCATGGTATAACGTATTCTGAATTACGCAAGGTACATCATAAACATGGTTTTGAGAGAATATTTTTGGTTAGAACAGAAAAACTATTATTGGAATAATGGTTTTTAATATTAGCTTCATCTGATGCTCAATTAAGCATAACATTCTATGATTTTCATTTAGATCACATACTCCAACATTCTTAACTACAAAACTAATACCAAGATTAATCTTCACTGACACGAATAGATAGCTGTATTTATAGAGTAGCAAAATAATAATAGTAATAATAATAATCTATCACAGAGTTGTATGCCTTTTAGCTACTATAACTATATATATATAAATTAGACGAACAATATTCAATAAGACTATCTGTCGTCAATTGTATCGCGAATTGCAAAGTAGCAGAGAATTTGAAATAACTTCGAATCGACAAGTAAAAATGCCAAATAAATAAAAAAAAAAATTGTGAAAAGAATATATTATGCATGTATACCTCAATTTATAAAATAACAGGAAGAATTTAAATAATTATCTGCATCTTTTTTCATGCAAAATATTAATTCTGTTTAAACATATTAATTTGTTTTGTTAAGATAAGTAATAGATTAATAACTTTTAAATAAAAAGTCAATCAATGTCACTTGTATCGTAATTTAAACAAAGTGTAGGAAAGAAAAAAAAACTTTTTTAGCATAATGTTTATCCATTTGAAGAAAAGTAATGAGAATCAAATCTCATTCTATGCACGATCCACACTTTAAAAGAAGTCGATTTACCTGTAAGTCTGGCACATCCCGACTCACTACTACCCCTCCCCCCCTGTATACTTTCCGACAAATTTCCCTCACGGCGCAGTAGTAATTTTGGAGTATGTGTTACACAATTCACTACAATCATTTTTTTTTCTTTCTCACTTCTTTCGAACCACGAAGACTGCCCCCGATCTTTAAAGGGGGGCAAGAGCCCCCAGGTTCCCACGATCTTCGGAGGTCATCAACGGTATATGTTCCCTCACCTTTCCGCCATAAGATGATGATACAGTTTGGGAGAACTTTTTTCCTACGAGAGGGCTTGCCGCTAAGACAGATTATAAGAATTATGAAAAGAAAGGGAAAAAAAAGAGCGATTTTGGCTGTAGTGCGCTCTTTTGTGAAAAGAGGAGGGACTTTCTTTCACGAGTACGATCTAGTCCAGTGAACAAACTGCGACGCAGTTTGAATTTATGCGGCATTTAGTGCGCGGAAATCTCCCTTTGAATAATAAAAGGCGTGAGAAAATATTTTGGAATTTTAAGAAGTGGGAATTTCTAAAAAAGGTGATATTATTGAACAGGATTAGGATTACTGTAACCAAAAGAATTTCAAGGGGATTTATGAAAATTTTGAAATATATTTGTATTTAAATTTAGCTGAAATTTCCTAAAGATGATTTTGTAAGTGAAATCTTAAAACAATAATCACTGGAAAAAGCAATCGCGAAATTTATGACAATGTATAGTTTTAAAAACGGCGACAGGTAGGAAATATTTAAAACCATTAAATAAAGCGAAATTATTAAGATTACATGGTACTGATGTTTAAAATACTATCGTTGTTGCACAAGCATACATTCTCAGATGGAGTCTTCGTGATTTTCAAGCAGGAATTTTAGTCTGAAAACTTACAATAGTTGGGCTGCCACCCACACAGATATCATTTCACTCGGAGGACATTGCGGCCCCATTAACTTATTTAACGTACCGAGCCGCTTTTAGCGAACACGACGCAACTTTGGTTAAGCTGGGGTTTGAACTCATCTTCCGATAATGAGAACGACGCTCTAACCAACCAGGCCATCACGGCGGAACATTTATTTCCAAAGTAAAGAGCTCTGGGTCTTGTTTCTAACTACTATGCAGGCTGATGTTGAATTCTTTCTTCCATATTCAAGTTTATTGTGAAAAGAATACTAGGATGTTTTCTGAATTTCCTTGTGGGAATCTGTCTCATTATATATGGGGGATTCTGCTGGAGAAAAACATTAGGGGGAAACGTTTAAAAAAATGCCTTAAGTTATTGGCTTATTAAAAATATGCTTCTATAATTTTTTTATTAAATAATTTTTCTTATACTACAACTTTGTTAATATGAATCTTTTCTTTATTTATGATTTAAAATTAAAGTATTCAAAAGAGCTTAAAAATGCTAGTAATATTAAAAAGAATATGAGATTTGGATTGGAACAGATAAATCAAGTATCTCCCTCAAGAAAAATTATCTACAGTTCATACCAAAAAGTTTATTGTTAATTGGTTCTTTCGCACCAAAATTAGATGCTGCACCAATGGAAATATTACGCTTTACAATAAACTTTTGAGGCAGAATATCAATATACGTATATTGAATATGTCAGTATTACATAATTATACTCATACCTTTATAATAAGGAGAAAAAAAAAACGTACTTATTTCAAACTCATAAAAAAAGTCGCTTAATTCTGCCGAGGTAAACAATATACAATAAGTTGTGATTCACTAACGTCACTGTTGATACTTGTTTCCCGCGAAGTAAAACGCAGATGATTGGACACATGATTTATTTATTTATTTATTTATTATTATTATTATTTTTTTTGAATGTTTAAATTTCAAATATCATAATTAGAAATGTATGCAGAAGTAAAACTATGAACCTTAATAGAAATCTTCTTTAGTAGCATTACTTCGACTAATCTTAAGTATGCTTCGAAAATTCTCACAGACATTATTTTCTTTAAAAAAAAAGTAATATCTTATTGATAAAATTCAATCAAATATATTTAAGGAAAAAAACGAATGGAAAAGTTTCAATGATTCAAGGACTAAATTCAAAACTATTTCCCCCATCCTTTTCAGATCAACCCTAGATTTTTTTTTTACATTCTTTTTTTTCAATATCACGAAAAGCAAGCAAAATGCATTCTGCACATACAAACACCCCCGCTTCACATTTGGCAAGCGATATTCCAGATTTCGTCTGCTATACAAAATGAGAACAGGGAGAGGAGAAGGATTCGCAATAGATTTTGAAAAGAAAAATGGAAAAAAAAGGGGGGGATGCTGACACAGAGAGAGAGAGAGATAAGGAGGGAAACAAATCATCCCACAGGAGGAAAGAGAGAATCCATGCATCGGAAGTGTCAGTGATGCGAGGGAGGCATGGGATGCGCGGGAAATGGATTTTTGTCCACCCCCGAGGGGTGCTGTCCTGAAAAGCCTCCTCTTCCTGTCGGGCGACGTGCACGATTTGCGATAGCTTTTAAAACGCCTCAGGGACTTCTCCGTCGTCGCTCGTGTAGATATTTCCACACCGTTACTGATAGGGGATGCCGAATATCATCTGCTCCACGGATGAAAGAAGATTAAGGAGGAGGAGAGATCGGCTGAGACCGAAATTACAAAAAATATAAGCAGATCAGCTCGCAAAAATCCGCTTACATGATAAAAGATGGATATAAAAAGAGATTCGCGAATACAGAACGAAAAACCAAGTTAATTACAATTTTACCATTCCCCATTTTTGGAGTATTCGAGTTTTTAGCACTATAAGCAGTTTAGACTTCAGAAGATTTTAAATCTATAAATTATGTACATATATTAAATTTTAAATCTAAAATTTAAATTGCATAGCAATAGGATTACTCTTTGGAGAAATAGTAAATCGTTCAAGGAAAATCGCAGAAGAAGGGCAATATTGCATAACATTTATGGTTGTCTTCCAGATTTGAACCCAAATCCTTCCGATATTGATGAGTGGAAAATTAATCATAATACCAAGTGGAACTATAGTATTGCCAGTTAATTGAATCTGTTTATAAATAATAATAATAATAATTACATATTATTTATCTATTTTACATAGTATTTACTATTGCGTAAAATAGAAGTGGAAGTACCACTTTAAGAATAACTCCTAAATTTTAACTATTCTAAGATTTCACAAAAGGGCACTCTCTGAAGTTTACTCGTTTGTAGAATCTAGAATTTGCAGAATCTCTGTAAGGAATTTTATGCAACACTCTATTGGAATGAAATATATCTCATAATAAATATCTTTCAATTTAGTAGAATCTTGGAAACAAGAAATTCAAAGTTACTTATAAATAAAAAGAATGGAATCTAGAAAATTAAGTTTGAAATCAAGGTGTAAAATTTAAAATTCAGAAAAAAAGTTTTCAAAATTAAAATATATTAAACTATATTATTAAAAATTGGTTTGTATGCATGAAAAAAAAAAAAGAGCTTCGTCTACTGTCTGTAATCTAAATCTATCTTATCATGATCTATTTATCTTTGAGAACATTATCTGAAAAAATTGAGCATTATAACAAAAAATAGCATTTATCTTTAGATGTAAAAACAACTCATGACAGAACAACTAACCCCGGGGCTGAGGACAATGGGTTGTTATTCCTGTGGCTAAAGCTAGATATTTCTCTGGAGCAGCTATATCAATCCTTTAGTTATTATTAAGTAAGGAAAACGACAGCTTTGGTATCAACCTCATCATTCAACCGAGATTTAAAATAACAAGGCCAGAGTATTGTATTCAGGAGTTACGATCGGCCAAATTGGGTGACTGGAAACACACTACTAATGAATTTAAGAATACAGAATTACTAAACTTGAGACCTTGTGAATCTAATATAATTGTTATATATATATATATATATATATATATATATATATATATATATATATATATATATATATATATATATATATATATATCAATCTAAGCAGATTATTAAATCTGGTTATAACATTATAAAATTCTTGCACCGAATTTCAAATTGAGTTAAGACAATTTATTCCAAATAATAAAACGGAACACATTTTCCCTAAAACGAATTTTCAGACTGCGAACGTAATACAAGAAGTGGAAGCTTGTGAATCTGAGTAAATAAACTTACTCCATATCCAGGCGGCATCGTAAAGCTGTGGACGTGACCCCGTTGCACAATTTCCGCGGCGATCAATCGCATGCCTCCCCCCTTCCCACTCCCCGCAGCATCCAACCCGTACGATATCGCGTCCTTGAAGAGCAGCGCGCCCTCTCTGTTTTCTTTCCCACCGTACCCCTACCCCTCAAGAACATATCTTATCAAAAATCGAGAATTTCCCCCTACCTCTGAATGATTGAAGGCATTCGGTAGAAAGATACATAGAATAATGAACGAGATTAGATGTGTCGTTCCGAAGCGCCGATTGGCTAAAGGAGAAAGTGTGACGTCAGGACATAAACATACTCCTGGGGCGAAAGAAGGTTACAACTCTATCGATTACTAATTAAGTTTACATCTGGAGTAAATGGACAGACTTGCAAAAATTTTACACATATCTATAAGCCTTTGATGTATTGTGAGTGATGGATATTTATAATGTTTAAGTTCATACGACACAAGACATTACTATTCATTTTTAAATGATTTTGTAGCCAAAGAAAATATGCAATAATATACACAGATTGTGACAATCATTTGCTCTTACACTGAGTTTCTGTAGCAGTGTTGCACAGCTCATATTTTAATGATTTTTAATTTTGGAAACGTAAATATGCTCAGAAATAATTAAATTATAATCATTTTCGTTTATATATTTTATTTTATTGTATAAACAAAAATTTATTAATAAAATTTAATAAAAAAAAGTATTAATTAGCGATTATTTTTTCTTTTATGATTAACTGATTATCATGTTATATTTTTCATCTCTTAACTAAGCTTGATTTGTGAAGTTTGATCACTATTTTAGAAGCTTACTATAAATTTACTAGAAACTAGCAGCATATGAAAAGTTAAAAATAAAGTGACGAGTTTTTATTTGTTAAATAAGAGTTGTAAACAAGATAAAATTTAGTTTCGAATTGAAATTCTAAATTATATTAGTCTGGATTAGAATGCATTTTAAAACTGCAGTTCCATAAAAAAAAATGTCTAAAAAAAAGTATCATTTTCTTTAACAATGATTTTAAACATTTCTCTTAACTAGACAAAATGTAAACAAAAAATTTGGAATTAAAAATTAAAGACGAGTTTACAATCCATGCAAATAGTTGCTTAAATTCTGCACCTACCTTCATTGTGTATATCCAATTATCCCAATTGAGTTCTTGACTAGAAAAAAACACACCTTAGTGAAAAGGACACGAAGCACAAAACACACACACGATAAAAAAACACGCGATCGCTAAATATCCAAGTGGGACGTGAACAAACACATGTGAACGCCAACGATGATGAGAAAACCTCCGCAACACATCCGTTTCAAAGAGGGAATTATAAAAATCCAAAACAGAAACACACCTGTCACCATCATATTTCGCCGGTTCTCGCCCGACCCCGGGGAGCGGAGAGACGCACGCGTAGCATCCTCACTCACAGACAGATCCACGGAACACTGAATCAGCGAATTTTTCCCCCTCTCAAAAATTTTCCCCAACAACGAATTCTCCTTCCGTTCGCGCCAAAAGGCGATAAAACCATCGCCAACGGTAGAGAACCGCGTGAGGTTTGCCATAAATAAAGAGATACGATGGGAATGTGTAGTTGTGTGAAGAGTGGGAAAAGAAAAGGAGAATCGGGGAGAGGAATAAAAAAAGCAAAATAAATAAAGCATTGGGTTGGAGAGAGGAGGAGGGAGGTAAGGCTGCCTTTGCACGCGCGTATGTATGAGTGGATGAATGTATGTGTGGAAGCTTTGTTCTTTTTGCTGGTGCTAGTGTTTAGCTGAGGCCGTTGCTTGGCGAGAATTTGCAAGGGCAGCGAAAACATTAGGGCAGTGGAGCGCGAAACCTTCTTTTTACGCAACGGTGGGTTTTGAATGAGATTTGTTTGTTGTATCATTGAAAAGAGGATTTTCGCTGATTCTGTCGGAGATCGCTTCATACGAAGTTATTTCGTATTCTAAAAAATCCTTTTTTTTCCTCTACCCAAAAGTTTTTAATGCACTTACAGATTTTTTTTTATTTTTACCGCGTGAAAAAAACCCGATTTAAAACACTTCATGGATTGGATCATTGTTGGAGAATACCTTGGTTGAATAAACTTTGGATTAGAATTTAAGGGTTGCTAATTTGCGCATTAAAAGTTATATAACCTAATGGTTTTCATTTATCTCTTTTGAAAAGAATCGATTTATGCAAATTTTCTGAAACATTCAAAAGAATCATAGATTTCTGTACTTAAAAAAAGTACTCTTTACGCATTTTATAATGCTTCACAGAAAAAATGTGTGTGTGTGTTTTAAATATTACAATTTTATTATATTTACATCCTTACACCTTCCGTCAAAGCTAAATAAAACACAGTGAAAACCCATTGAGATATATGAACTATTTTCCAGATATAATCAATCAAAATTTATGATATTCACTTTATTTCCACGTTATAAAATCATATAAATTTTATTTTAAATTATCATAAGATTCGAATATTTTTACACTAATTATTTAAATTTAAATAAATATTTTAACAGTTTCAAAATTTAGTTTTTTTGAATAAATCTTTCCTACTTTAATGATAAAAGTCAGCAAAAAATTCAGCTTCAATTCGATAAATTTCCAGGCAAAGGTATATTACCTAAGTAGTGTCGTATAAATTTTAAAAAACTATTAGCGGTTATTCGTTTTATCTTGTTCATTATCGTCTAATATGGGAGTAATCAAACGAACACTGTTGATATTTTTTTGACTGCTCAAATGAATAATTTCCATAAAAGTTCCTCAGAAAATTTAGTCTTTTATGATATTTAAAATTAAATAAGGATGCATGAGCAGCAATACATAAGTTGGTGTAATTCTCATACCCCTAAAAATTTTAATATTAAAAAGCTAATATTTAAATTTAAGTAAAAATTCTTTATTTTACTAGTCTTTCGTCAGAAATAGAAAAAAAAAAATAACTTATTAAATTAAGTGTTGAAAATAATTTTGAAAAAGATTATTATATATAAGTTTAATTCCCACTGATGCTTTTCATTGCAGATTTTTCTTTCCTTTCTTTTAAATTGGGTGATTAATTTGAATAAAAAGAGTGTCAAAAGAAGAATCTTTATTTGTATAGTTCAATCAGATGAATCCCTAAATTTTTAACAACTTTTATAATTATTTTAAGCTTATTATTGAAAATGGTGGTGACACTTGTTTTCCCATTCAGAAGAAATGTCTATCCCAGAAGGGATGTCTAATGGATCCATGAATTTAATACTACAGAGGAACTATTATTATGTTGGAGATTGTAATGTTGTTAGTTATATATTTAGCGGATATTTTGAAAATTTATCGATTCTTTATTCAAAATCCCTTTCTTTCGATATTTTTCGGTCATTGATATTATAAATACTTTTTATTCATTCAAAGTTAAAAACATTGCATTTTATCATAAATGAACGTTAATTAATAATTCATGTAAGGCAATTGCACTGATCCGTAGATTTTGCGTATCTCGAGTGTGAAGATTTTACAGTAAGTTTTCTTGTGACTAAAAACAATTAATCGATATATATCATACAAAATATCGATAAAAGAAATGCCGTTTGATGTCATTAGAGATCTGATGGAGAGATTATATAAATCCTATATTTTGTAGAGCAGAGGATTGCCTAAGGAAATTAATAACAAATATTTTTAAGGCAATTAATGGGAGGGAAACTGCTATTCACCTTATGCGAATCCTCTAATTGAAAAGCAGTCTATTAAAGAAAAAACGATTTTATGAAAAGGAATTGCCAACAGTAGTTCGCAATTGATGTCAAAATTCAAGAAAAAAGTATTATATTAAGTAATAAAGCATCATAACAAAAGAAGAATGCTCAAATGCATATTTTGCTGTCACTATCGAGTCCAAAATAAGCAATCCAATTTATAAAGCGATGCAGAGAGAGGCTAGAGCGAGGAATAGCTCCCAATCCATGCACATACTCCGCGCCATCCACCTCAGGTCAAGCACGCTCTTCAAAGCCGTTGTCGCTCCTAAATTTCAGAATCATAAAAAAAGCCATCATTCCGAATGCGTAACTGCCTTTTTTGAATACTTGATGAGGTCGCATTTGTCAAGAATCTGCCGACAGGAACGTGCCTGGAATAGTTCTCTGACTTCGCGGCGCTCGAAGGTCAAGACGGGTAAAAAGGAACATCCTTGCCATGGCCTTGTCTTACGACATCACAGCGACGATATATCGTTTCGCATCGGGTTAGGAATTCAAGGAGAACGTGGCAGTTTCAAAAGAAATGTCGCTGTAACGGGATCCTCCCGGTTGGCAGTTAACCTTCGTTGGACAGAAAAATAAAAAGCGATGTCCGAGCACAATAGTAAGAGAGGTTCACGCTACAGAGGATGTAGGAAAATAAGAATGAAAAAGTTTTAAATTTGCTCATAAAAGATTGTCGGGACAGGTAAATATCGTTATGCAAGGTGAACTGAACGCATGTGTTGCAAAACAACACAAAGTAAAATAATAATCTTAATGCAAAACAAACTCGTTGTTCTTTAAAAGATCTTTAAGAAGAATTTTTATTTACTTCTGAGTATTAAGACATAAAACTTATTCAAATTACAATATATTTACATTCAAAAGAAAGGAATTTTTTTATGAAAGAGGAGAAAAAAAATATGTAAAATAAATTCGAGTTTAAGAGCACGAAGACGCTTATATTCGAAAATTTCTATTCGCCATTAAAATATGATTTACATTTTTATTTGCAGATTAATCATTCAGCAAAAATACTTATTTTATTTTCTTCGCAATAAGTTTACATCAAAAATCTACATCGATTGCCTGACACTTGCCTTCTGATGTCTTATTCAATCTTGTAAGAAAAGGTTCATACACCAAATATCCTAATTTGGGAATATTTCTACAATTCATTGTCTTAAATATGCTTATAGCTCAATTTTTGGCACACGAGGGCCAAGTAGACCGGGACTTAAGCTTAAAGTGGATTCTAAATTATTACAAACATCCAAACCCAAGGTGGGACTCGAACTCTCGAACTGAGGAACCGAAGACCACAAAGCGCTAACCATCAGCCACCAGCTCGGCTACATTGTTTTAAAAATAGTAATAATAATTTTAAAATAGCTGTTAAGATTTTAATAATATAATACGATTTCTATGAGCACACACACATTCGTGTACGAAAGTATTTTAAAAAAAAACTAATGTGAATGATTTCGAATTTTCTTTCTTTTTAAAATTATAAACATTAGAGTATAATAATTTGAAACTTAAACTTTTTTTTTGTAAACTGATCGACGTTGCAATATTCATATACAAGAAACATTTTATTTACATTCTTGATTACATTTTCTTCAATTAAAATCAACAAATAAATGCATCATGATCGCTTTATGATTTGTTGTGAATTAATAAAGTTGTGGTTAAATTTCTTATATCAATTGTTCTTTTTTAAAATATAGGACTACTTTTGATTTTTTTCCTATTTTTTCTACTTTAAAATTTCTTTTATTGTTTAATAAGAAACGCGAAAAAAATCATATTTTAACTGAATTAAAATTACCAGCATTTCTTTCAAATATTTGATCCCGTAGTATAGCAATACTCATTATGTATATATAAAACACACATAAGCAAGTATACAATTTTATTTATTAATTTCTTATTTATTTTAATTATTTTAGCATTTCTAAATAGTTTTACACCTCATGTGTGTTTAAAGAACTTCCGTTTTACTCATTTTTTATTTATGTAAATTTTTCAACGTCTTTATCTTTTGTTTTTTCATTACTTCGAAAGAATTGGAAAGAATTGGGCATTATTCACTCTTTTTAAAATCTTTATACGGATAAATTAAAAATAAAGATTTTTCTCTTGTTCTTTGATGGGAGGGAACAAGTTTTCACTGAACTCAGTGTTTCTAAATATCTTTCTTAATCATCTCGTCGGTAATTTCGATATTAAATTAATCCTTCTTTACACTCTTTAATTTTCTCATTTTATTTATTTATTATTTAGTACTTGGAAATTTTTTATTATTCAAAGATACATTCAGCTTATATAATTTTTAAATTGATTTATATTTTCATTTATTAAAAAAAAAGACTTTTGAAATAATTTTCATAATTAAATTACAATAATGTCTTGATTTTTTTTCACACGCATAAAAAAGGAGTGTTCACAGAGATATATAAAAAAGAAGTGTTGTTCACAGAGAATATCCAAAAGATTTTATATACTAATATAGTGAGAATTATTTTGAACAAAATATATAACAATATATGCAGGCAAACAAAATAAGTTATCCTACAATATATGATTATATAATAAAACGTGAACACACAAATAATAATTACATACTAAATTTATTTTTGTTCAATGAAAACCGAAGGAAAAGAAAATGCAAAAAACTTTTAGTGCTTATCTTTTTACGGCAAAATATTACTTTAATAAATTAGATAACACAGAGAAAGTAGTAAATTCCAGTTACTAAATTTCGAAAGAGAAACTCATAATTTTGTCGATGCATTTTTTTTTTCAGCTATATTTTCCATAGAACAACGAAACGAAATCGCCGTGGTTTTGAAAATCACGTAAAAAAGTAAGCCACAAAAATAACATACCGATAAAATATAAGAAATGTAAAGTCGAATAAAATCAATTAGAAAATGATATCCTTCAGATATTTTGGTTCAATCGTGTGTTCTTTCGCAAACTTTTTCAAGAGTTTATATTTTTGTATAGCTAAATTTCGGAATGAAATCAATTTTGAAACTGGTACCATTCAGCTACTTTTGTTCATTCATATTTTCTTTTGTAAACTTTTCAAATAATTTTGACCTTTTTAATTCACACATAAAGCAAATGAAAGAAAAATACATAACACTTTTCTTAAAATAATTAGTGCACATTCTAAAGCTAATTATTTTAATATAACTTCGAATGTTTTTAAGTTTTCCTTATATTTTGTTATTTTGTAAGTTAAACATTATTGAATAATATGAGTTAAAAAAAAATCATGAAGTAAAATCAATTATATTAATTAAAAAGTATCTACCATTTCATACGAATACGAAGTTTTAATAAAATAAAATACAGAAACATTAATTAAAATAATTTTTTATGCTTTAACAATAATTTTTAGGGGAGGAAAAAAATTCTCACAAAATTTTGTACAACTAAACCAAGAAAAAAATTATCTCTCACATTAAAAGGAGAAATACTTGGTATGAGTAAACAAAATGTACACGAGTTAAAACAATTCTCCCGTCTATATTCTATTTTTTACATTTTAAAAAACAATTCAATAATTCATTTTTTTAAAGTGACACGAAATAAAAAAAATAGAGAATATTTTCATAAACTGTATCTATTTACATTAACAATAAATTCTAATAGCAACAAGATACTTATACACATAAACTTAAAACTTAAAAATTAGTTAGGAAAACATTCTATTGTCATTTAATTAAGTAAAAAATTCTTAAAAAAAGTTTTACTATTGTTATTTTATAGCAGTAATTTTTCTTTCCACACAAATAACTCAATAACATGTATAATTCATTCCCTTGCAGATTTTCAATAACATGTTGGATGAAGTAGTGTCGTCTGCCCCCAGAGGAATGCAGGGAGAAAAAAGCGAGTGCACGCGCTCTGAGTAGCCTGGCCGCGTGTCAAGGGGATTCAGGGGGCTAATTTTAGGCGGGCCGTGCAAAAGTGGTGTCTCCCGTGGCAGCATTTAGAAAGACCCGCTGACGCCACTCGACTGGAGGTGATAGGCGACGGGTGGCACCGTCGGTAATAGTTTGAGGACAAGAGCCATTTAATGTAGGGTCGTTGTCAAAATTAATTTCTTTCATAACCGTTTTTTTCCCCCTACTTTTTAAAGCGCTTCATTTATCATCAATATCAAAAATAAATATCGTAAGAGACTCAAATAATAGATGATTGATGGCAAATATATATATATGTATGTATATATATATATATATATATATATATATATATATATATATATATATATATATATATATATATATAATACAAAGTTAAATATTAAATATTTGGTTAATTGGAATTTTTTTTCCGACTTCGGTTAGTTTCCATGTTAAAGTTTACAACTGTTTATTATTTTTTTAATGCTTTACATTAATAATATAAAACTGCAGCAGTAAATAATACAATAAGTAGTAAAATAAAATGTCGACCACGATTAAAAATTACAAGACAATTGGATACATTTACCCTATACGCGGTTTCCAGAATTATGTAGCTGGAAGCAACGTAATAGAACAACAGAATCTTTAAATTCTAACCAAAAGAAAAAACGTTGAATTTTCTAAACAATACTTTTCTTCCATCACTTAAAATAGTTTTCTATAAAACATATTATTTTTAAGCAATAAGAAATTATTTAATCTTAATGTTAATTTAACATAAGATAATATTAGTTTCACTGAATAGAATGTGTTAATTTATACTTAACTTTATTATTAATAATCGCATTACAAACATGCTGAATTTCATAGTGACTCCAAATGAATTTTCTGAAATGAATCACCAATAACTGCATGTATATTTTTCATTAGCTTTCTTAACCAATTATTTAAAATCAAACTTATTCTCTATGCATCTGTAAGTGCAATTCGGAAGAAAAATTTAACACGCACATATATAAATTGCAATATTAAAATATTTATTTAATATAACAAACCCCTAATTTTTAACAATATTATGATGGATTTTTATTCGTCAGTAATTTTGAAAAATATACTACTTTATGTTTCATATTTGACATGATTCGTTCTAAATTTTACTTCAGTTGAAAACTTTTAATATTAAAATATATTTTTCACTTTATTATTATTATTTTACTGTAAAGAATTTGCATGATTGGGGATATCAAAGATATAAAAATATTTAACGAATCATGTTGGAATTCAAACAAATCAAAGCTAGTTTTGTATTTAAATCCTCAGTTGGAATAATAACCTCATATAATTTATGCAAGTTTTTATAGCTTTATTTTATCTTGTGCTTTGAAAGCATAACAGTTAAATTTCTAAATTAACGCAATGCTAAAACAAATTTTTTTTGTATTCGATTTTGTAAAAAAAAAAAAAAAAAAAAAAAAAAAAAAATGTTCAGACTTGTGATCTTTTCCTTGTCAATCCCCAGACAAGAGAATGCTTCTAATTGGGAAGAAGATGGGTAAAAGTGGAAGAAACACAGCTGATCTTCCATTCTTTTTACGACGCAGCTGATGCGACAGACAGTATTTGATGTCGATGACGTGTCTGCATCATTTCCCCATCGCGATAAACTATTTCCAGAGGGAAATAAATATGCTGTTCCGCATCTATTTAATACGAAAACGTCACGCGAAACGATTGAAACATTTGCAAATTTTCATTTCTTGGTTGGGACATCGTTTTAGAGCGGAAGTATGCATTTAAGTAATGGCGCCAAATTTATACTGCTAGATGTGGCGAGATTGCTTGCATTTCAACACACTAGCGCATGCAAGTTAAAAGTAAATTTAAAACAATTTCTATTTTTGTAACAAAATCTACTGCTTTAATAAATTTGTTATCAACATCGTTTTGTATAATAACAAAAGCGTGGTATTATATTGAATAATTTTTCCAAAAATAGCAATATACATATTAGAGACGCATAAAAGTTAAATAATATATTACCTATTTATACATTTACTTATGTATGATAAACGCGTCTTTTTTTTAATTTAAAATAATTCTAAAAAGTTACCGTAACCTGTTATTACAAGCATAAAAATTTTAAAATTCAATAATGATGTGTTTTTTATTTTCCTCAGTCTGTTATATCTTATTTGGACGATTTAGCCAACATTTTAAAGACTTTAATTACGTAGAATTACATTTAAAAGAAATATTTTTTTTATTTCAGATTTAATTGACTATTTCCATTATAAGTGGAGAGTTCCTTTTTAAATTTTTAATTTTAATCAATAAATATAAGAATTCCAAAGGTCAAAAACGAAATAGGAAAGTTAGTATCAAGAAAATAAAATGAATCCGAACACAGGGTTGAAATTTTGCGATTCTTAGATAATGGCAGATCCTTTAAATATTATGTACAATATATCATCTCGAAATGTCAAAAAATAATGATTGATTTATTGCATAAATTTATTTTTAAATTGATTTAAGGTGATTACTCTCGAACCCTGTTTGTAACGACGTCATGAAGCAGAAAAATATGGAACTTGGTCATGCATTTGAATATCATTCTGATCTAGATTAAAGTAGTTTAAGTGGATTTGCTTTTATATCGGTAACTGATAAGAAATTATCATTTAATAAAAGTACATTCTTGTATTTGCAAAATAACGATTAAAAAAAATCAAGGGGATAAACAGATTTGTATTTTGAAGTATTTGTTGCTTGCACTTTGTCCCCCGGTTTTTGACGTCATCTAGATTTGATAAACCATACGTGAACGCTTTGGCTTTAAATGAATCAGCACCAAGTCAGTGTCTATCGATAAGTGATAATAAACTAAAAAAAAAACTAAAGTAATACATTTTATTTGTTCACACAGATTTCACACACACACAAACAGAAATTAGTAACAACAAAATTAAAAAAAAAAAAAAAAAATAGCAAACAGCCTTAAAAAAAATTAGGAAATTTAAGCCGTTTTAATTCTAATTCGCAAAATTAGTTTGATATAATTTATAGCACATGTTAATCAAAATACTTAAGTTGAAAAATAATTATCTCCAAAAGTTAAATGAACATTAAATTGATGCAATTTTAATCTTTTTGATGATGTTTTTAAGTGAAATATAGACGTGCAAAATGTTGGTAATATTTAAACGAAATATTTGACTCCTTCGTTCGCGCGCGCGCGTTATACAAAGCATTTTATTTAATTTTATGTTCTTTCAATACCCTTGTGTAATTTTTGATCATTACACTTGTTTTTAAGGAGTTAAATTTTTTTCTTTCATTTTCTGATAAAAATGTATTCAGAAATAGGGTGTGAAAGTCTTAATCGAAAGATTAAAAACTAAAAATTTTTAAATGTAATATTATTTTCAAATTTTAAAAATAATTAATTTATGCAGGCTTATCATTTTCGTTTATAATATAATTCAAGATAATTATTAATATGTCCATTAAAAATCTAATTCATTAGAGAAATTGTTTTATTTAAAATTTAGAAAAGATATTAATTTGATTTGCATTTAACTAACTTTTAAGCTATAACATATTTATTTTTTTATTCAATTTTTCAAACTGAAAACTATTTCTTAGCACAGAAACAAAAATGAACAAATTTTGCGAATGCGAATAGTGCTAGCAAATTTTTAGTATAAGAACTGGCTTATACTTAGAAATAGTTGCATGTGCGCTATAAGATATAAACGAAAATTCAAATTCAATTGATTTTATTAAAATAATATACTTGTACGAACAATTAATTATGTTTGAATAACTTCAATAACAGAATAATAGTACAGCAAGACTTTTAAATTTATCTGTTAAAATATACCACCGTGTTTTGAATAATTAAAATACCATCGTGTTTTGAATAATATATATAAATTAATAACTTAATAGAAAAAATTTGCATTGGATATGATTTCAGCATAGCATATACTTTCCAATTAAAAGTACTTATAATTGAAATAATTGATAAATTGAATAAACATTGGATTCAGAATTTCGATTTCTTAAGGATTTTCTCTACATATTTCAAAACATTTCTTAATGTAATAGGTATTATTACAAACAGAATCTTAAATTCTTATTGAGATAAAATCATTCTTGTTAAAAAAAAAAAAATACTCTTGCCGGAAATATATCATGCTCTTTTCTCCCAAGTGGTTTTGAACTTTTTCGCGAAATTCAGAACAAATGTGGAATTTAGACTGAAATATAGGCTATAGTCATTCTGAAATTGAAATAATTTCTTCGACACTCTTATTAAATGTATTTCATCATTATTTTACTTTTTCATCATTTTATTTATGATTAAGTAAAAATCTTAAAAGTTATAAATATTTCATTTTTAAAAACAAGTAAAATAAATAAAAAACGAGATTTCTGTGACTTTTTAAGATGAAATATATTTCAAAATTATACATAATTATTTAATAAAAAAAGGGGGGGAACGGTGATAAAACATTTAAAATTTACGGATTTTAAAGAAGTTTGTTTTTATTGCATCTTCTCTTCAAACACATCTTTTACAAATATGAAATTGTTGAGAAAATCGCAAAAAATCCAAACATTTTAAAAATAATAAAAAACTAGACAAAATTAAACTATCAATCCGTAGAAAAACTTAAATTATTGCTTTTATTAAAGGAATTTTGAAAAGATATATAGACAGAGAAAAAGAAAACTATTCCGAAATGAGAATAATGCAAAAAGCATCTAAAAGTAGAACACAAAAGGGAATTACAGAAAATCATTTAAAAAACTCTCCAAAAATTAAAAAAAATGTATTTAGTTTAAAATTCAAGAAATTTTTAAAATGAAAAAAAATAAGAAATAAAATCCAATCCAAATAGATAATTACCAAAGAGGTCACAACTGGAAGTAATTAAGATTACGAACGAAAAAGGAAAGAAAACTAAAACAAAAACGCAGGCCTAGAAATGTAGATGGCTATCACAAGACGAATCATACAAATAATAGTAAGCACATAATGAAACATAAGTACACTTTTATAAATACCACTTTGATGAAATAAAAAGCAATTTCTTTTCGATTATCAAAATTAAAAAAAAAAAAATATTTTAAAAGATATTCTATCGAGGAAAATTAAATTCAAATTCAAAATAGGAAAAATAAAAAATATAAGCTTTACATTTATATAAAATTTATATTAAGTAATAAAAAACTAATAAAAAGTAATTGAATCTTTTTAATTCTTTATTTGTGCATCCATAAGAAATTTCGATTCTGTCGAAAAAGCAATTCAGAACATTGCCTTGGAAAATTTTTAATACAAATTATTTTAAATGTTAATTTTTTGAAAATAAGAAAATATTATCTATATAATGTTGCACACTTTTTCTGTTAAGATATCGAAGTTAATAATATCGTTAACTCATTAGAAACCTGACATTTTCAGATGCGCTGAACACCTTACCTGTACTACTGCGCATTCCGACACTTTGCGACTTTTTCAAAGTTCCGAAATCAAGTTCGCAGTTAAAAAACTAAACATCACAAAAATTGAAAAATTATATTTTTCACCACCTTAAAGTACTCCGAAGGCGTCTATAATAATTGATTAGGTTATTAATTATATTTTATGTTAATAAAAAGCGCCAAAACATTGGTCAGTTATTCCAATGCGAAAACCAGCTCCCTTAAAGTCTAACTCGTCTAAGTTATAAAATCGAAATAAAAATAGATAAGTATTCTAAAGCTTATCTGAATATATAGTTGTATAGAAAAAACTCTTAAGAATCTTGGGTAAAAAAATTTTAACTATAAATTAAAAAGTTTTGGTTTAATAAACTTGAGAATGTTAAATAAACGGTAACGAACGTTGAGAAAGTAATTGGCGCAACCCGCCAAATCGCTTGCGATCAATGCGACCGCAAAAAATTCAAAGCTTATTTAAAAATGTTACATTAAATGGCCAAATACATTTAAAATCCGTTTTTTAGTATATTTATATGCGTATAAGTACGTGCGAGAGCTCTTTGCTGCGCGACGTGAAAAATATAATAATTTTAACGGATAACTTCAAGCGAGTGGTGGGGGAAACCGTCGCCATGTTGAATTTCGTCTCCGAGTTCCATCAGCGGAGAGCATGCAAAAAATGCTAATTTAAGGCCTAAAACGACCATTTAATCGCCATACAATTATGGATGCAGTTAGATAAAGGTTCAAAGTAACTTACTTACCTATTCTGCAGGTTGGGGTAGCTTAAAATTGATGAAAATCTTTGAATTTTCGGCTATCAGCTGTCTGTTTGTTGACGATCAGCGGCGCCTTCGTTGAGAGTAGGTTGCGGCGTCTAACATTGGCTTCGCTCCTATTGGGTAATAGAAGTCATGTGATTAAGTACCCGGATTGCTTTTGTCTGGGCCGCTCTAGCAAATGGACGAGGTTTCCACGCTAGAAGCTTCTACAAAGGGAGCAACTAAATTATATACGCGTGTAAATGCAATGCTAAAGACATTAAATCTGTACATTGTTCCTACACAAATAATTAATTTCGTTAAATTGTTTCATCAACTGTTAGAAAGAGCTTCACAAGAATTCATTTAAATAGAAATGAAATACTTTTGTACATTCTTTTTTACGTAGAATATCGTTTGCGGGGAATTCAAAATTGCTGTGGTTCAAATGAATTCTGTTCGTTTCTATACCATAAAACTAGATTTTCAAGATAAAAATATTATTAATTTTGTTAAAATATAATTATTTTATGAGTTAGTAGTAAAAATTTATGTTTTTACTTAAAATTATTATAAAAATTAGTACATTTTTATCAAATCTGCGGAACTTCCAGTGAAAATAAGAAAAAGATGTCTGCCGAGATTGTTCTGCAAAATTTCCAAATTTTGAGTGAATTGTGATGAAAGTTGTGATCAAATGATCCATTTTAAAGTTTAAGAAAAGATAAATAAAAACTGTAATTTATTTTCAAGCATGGCGTGCATATTTTGTATTTATGTAATGAAAAAAAAAACATGTTCATTTGTTTTATCTTGCACATATTTTGAGTTATAATTTAAAAGACAACTATACATATTTTACTGGATTTCAAATGCTTTCTAAAATCTTTTAGGTATATAGTCTCATTGAATATTTTTCGTTTTCTTAAGTGCCTTTACTTCGTTTCCAATCAGATATTTACGAATTTTGCAATCGTTTATTTGATTAAAACTGTTAGAATTTTCCTTGAAGATAATTATTATAATAAGATAATTCTTTTAAATATGCTTTAGAAATTATTAAAACAAAACTAAATTTATTTAAAAAGTTTTTGTAAAAAAATTTATATTTCGTAAGGTTATTGATATTTTTACATCACACGTTTGAGATACATAACTTAATACAATTAAAAATGTATTTCTTTCTAAAATTAAATTAATTTTTTTTCGAGAATAAATAATAAAGAACACCAGTTTTATTATAAATTTAAGATTTTTATAGTTTTATGAGTCAAAGTTTGAATTTCATGTATGAAAGTCATAATCAACTTCTTAGATTTAAGAATTTAATTATATATTACCTGTATAGGAATATATTCAATATAAACAGATATAAAATACTTTTATAAAAGTTTGTAAAAGAGTTCTATACTAATGTAAAAGAGCTCTACATTATAAAAATTTATATTTTAAAAGTTTATACAAAATTTTTATATGAATTTTTATAATAAACTTTCACGACAATTTTTAGAGTAATAAAAATACAGTCAATAAATCCTAAGTAATTAATGCTAATAATCGCTATTTACATCATATACCTAAAATTTCTGCATTAAAATGTAAATGTTAATTTTTCATTTCAATTTAATGTATTTATTTGATAGCATATAATTCAATATTATTTTAACAATAAGAAATCTATTCATTTCAACGCATTTTAGTATGTTTAAAAGTTTACTAATTTGAAAAGTAATGCATTCATAATCAAGAAAATGGCAATTTTTATGGGGAAATTATAATAAGTTTAAATTTTTGCTTTTAAATTATAAATTTGCTTTTAAAATCAGACTGTTTTTTGTACATTAAATTTTTTATTTGATGGTTTCTTACATCTTACAGAAATTAGTTTGAAAATCTACATTGCAAATAGCAACTGACAAAGAAATTATTGCTACTGAAATTATTCTCTTGCGTTTGTAACTGAAAATAGATTCTAAGCATTTTTATGCACTACTTTACATCGTTTTCAATTTATTAATAGCCAATATTTACTCAGCTGAATGTGAAAGAAACATCTCTAACCTTTACGTTGCTCACTGCTTACAAATAAGCAATTGACTTCCACCAACGTGATTCAGTGATATTAAAGAAACTACATTTTTAAAGCTATTTAAACAGTTTCAGTGTAATCAGTTCTTCAGTTTAATAAAATATATTTCTGTTTAATGTCCTCTCACTTTATAATTTATTTAAGGTAAAGCAAAACCTTAAAACAATTGGTCTTTTCTTATTAAGTATGTAACACATGTATTTCTAAAAGGATTTAATTCAAATATGCAGATTTTTTAAAATTGTTATAATAATAAAAATTATTTAATTTTTTATTAAAGAAAAGTTAATTAATGTAGTTTTCAAAAATGTCGTTCAAAGTTACTTTTTCCTATTTTAAATACAATATTTCGTTTCTTCCTTTTTCTAAATTTTTAAAATTTTTGATCTATATCATTCTGGTAATACATTTGTTTTGTTGCAAAAAAATGTAAAAATTTAATTAAATTTACTTAGTAAAGACATGAAATTTTTTGATAAGGAAAGGAAAATATAAAAATTAAAATAATTTTTTAGCACTTTCTCGTGTTCTTAAACACCAAAATTATGTTAAGTATTTTCTTTTATTTTCAAATTCATTTGAAAAATACAGAATTTTGCTTTCAATGTTAATGAACTAAATTTATTTCGGGAAATTTATCGATATTAATTTGTGTTCTGTCTTATAAATCTCCGTTATATTGGGAATATTTAAGTAAGCTATTCCTCGATTTATTTTGAAATTATTTGATATTGTTATTAGTTTATTATACATAAAACCAATGTAATTAACAAATGATTAAAATTTAACATTTTTTAGCTTAAATCTACTAAAATATTGCTTTAGAGAATGAGTTTTATGTATTATGCACCAAAAATATAGACTTGACAACATAGATGACAAAATGACCTATTTGTACGTGAATGTATAGAATATGCGAACGTTTTTTTTTTTTTTTTAATTAATGCCTCCTTAATTACAAATTTAATTTTAAGGAAAGAGTCAGTTTTAGTTTGAAATTATTTTTATTCTTTAACTTATATTAAGATAAAGTTATCCATTTTTTTTTGTTCTTTCATTCGTAAAAAAATAAATGCATGAATCAGTATACGATGTTTCACGCATATCTTTTTTTCATTTGTTTGGTTCACTATTCTAAATTTTTTTATTTTTAATCTCACAAATATGTTTCATTTACTATGATCCCGCAAGTGTAATACTATTTAAAATAAAGTTTACGTAGTCTCATATAATGATACATTTTAAAGAATTTTTTTTTTACGGAATATTATTTTCTTAATGTGTTATGGTAATATAAGACAATAAAATATTCAAAGAAATGTATTAATATTTTTTAAAAAAAAAATTTGAAAATTGATAAGAATGCGATAGAATTTCCTAATACAATTAAATATTTTTCTTCTCAATAAAATAATAACATAATTAATTTTATGAAATGAACCTATTTTATTTGTCAAAATACCTCTTTTTGTTGACTTATAATTTGTAGGAATGCAAAAGTAAAATTACCTTGTTCTCGAGTTTATTGATATCCACTATTCAAAGAGAAACTGGTTTCGCTCTCGATAATATTTAGTAACGATTAGTTGGTTGTCTCTCACATTATCACTTGTCACATCACGGTGCAGTACTTCGGAATTTGTTTCAAACTGCATTCCCGATTAAATACGAGAGTTATCTAATCGGCAATGCAGTTGGATATAAATTCCGAAGCACTACACCACGAACCAAAGTAGGAGTCGAAGCCAAGAACTGCTGAAAGAAAGACCATAACATTTAACTACTCCATTGCGGGTATCTGCAAGTTTTTGGCAAAGTGCTTAGTGAGTCTATAATAGTAATAACTAAATAGAACGTAAAATTATTATAAACTTATAAAATATTCTAAACTTATAGAATATTATAAAGCCACTAATAAAATATTTATAAAATTCGAAAATTTGAGAAGAGGAACAGCATAAATTAAGTGGATAAATCAACAGAGATTTTATTCACATTTGTTTTACAACAGAATTGATTGAAATAAGATTATAAACTTCATCGAAATCTGCACATGAATACAAGGAAATTGTTAAGTGTTTTATGAAAATATGTAATTTAAGATTCGAACAATGAAAAAATAATTCCATATTTAGAAGTTTCAAGTAACCCAATTTAAATGAAGTTAAAACTTTTTAAGTTACTAATTATAGAAGACAAATCCTAAAATAAATATTTTCATATAATCCTCTCATTGTTACTTAACGTACCAAAATAAAAATGATCTATCTTATTCAGAAGTTAATTTCTCAGAATATAAGACATTTCAACCAAAATCTTCTAGACAAAAATTCAATTTTAAATTTAAAGTTCACCCAAAACTTCCTTTTTACACCTGAAATCTTTTCCTGCATTTTTATTAGATCAATAAAGACAATTCAATGGCTCTCGTGAATTGTCTTTATTGTGCACGTTCATGCTTTGTTTAACAGATTCGTGATTATTTTCTTGAGAAATTGCATACATTGAGTTTGATAAATTCATAAAAAAATGAATGAATAAGGATACAAAATTATGAAAAACAAACTTCGTTTAGTAAAGTAACAAAGATATTAAACTAATATTATTAACAATAGGTTAATAACTTTAATCAAAATATTTTTAAGTAACACATTTTTCGGGTGAAAGACAAGACAAGTATTTTTTTTAACTATTAACTTTTGAAATAAAGTAATTTTAAAAGTTAATAGTTAATAAGTTAATAGTTAAAAAATGAATTATTTTCCCAAAAAATTTGGATTCTAAACGGCTATATTTAATTTTTAAGTCACAAATTTTTTCTCGATTCTAGGGACGATTATCTTTATTAAAATAATTTAATTTTTTTTTCCTGTTGTTAAAATAAGAATACGAAGGATTTGAATTAAGGGTGATATCATTTGAATATCCGAATCCCAAATCTTTTCATGAAATTAGAAGAATAATTTTAGTTATTAACATTACTTGATTTAAAATTTAACTTATTTAAATAAGAATACAGAAGAGTTTAATTTAACGCGATGTGTTCAGATTTCCAAACCTCAAATCCTTTCAAGTGTTTCCAGGAGTAATTGTTTTTATAACTTATATTTTAAAAAAGAAAATGAAAGATTTTAATTAAAGACGGTAAATTTGAACTTATAAATCTCATTTATTCAGATTTAAAACTAATTTGAAATAATTTGTGTTAAGAAAAACTTTATTATTCAGGAAACGAATTATTTGAATTAAAAATAATATAATTCGAATTTCAAGTTTCAGACCTTTTCACAAGATACTAAATATATAATTATTGAAATAATTTAAATCAAAAAATAAGATTTTTTTAATAGTACGAACGATTTTCGGAACTCTCTCGGCTTTTAACAACATTCAAATGATAACTATGTTCCTTTAAAATAAATAAAACTACAAATTTAAAAAAATTTAAAAATAAAATTACGAAAGATTTTTATAGCTTTTCACAAAATTCAAAATATAACTATCCTCTTTGGAAAATTTGAATCAAAATCTTAAAAAAAAAAATAATAAAAATAAAAAATAAAAAAATTAAAAAAAAAAATTAAATAGTAACATTAAAAATTTCAATTAAATGTTGACTTTTCAGATCTCACTCCTGTTTTGTTTGATTCGAAAAATTAAAATAGTGTCAAATTTATTTTTGTTAAGAAATTGCAGCTTTATTAGAAAATGATTCAAGGAGAAAATTCATTAGAATTTCAATATCGTACAATATTTGATAACTTATGAATTATAATTCAAATTTTCAGTTCAGAAATATCAAATTCATAATTCCTTTTTATTATTATTATTATTATTTCAAGCATTTATCAATTACATTATTTTCTTACTCCATAAATTCCTCTTTTTTTGTGCAAAACTTTCACTGATTGTTTAAAAAATGGGATAAGCTTTTATAGTTGGTGATACTAATTAGACCAGTATCTAGTTTTGCAGTTTTTAATAGTACAAATTAAACTATTTTTTAAATTTTACAAATATTTAAATTAATATACACCAAAAAAAGGAATTTTTCATGAAATTAAAAAAAAATCTTTTTATTTGTTACATTCAAATAAATATGTTTTTGTAAAGTAAAAATTAAAAAAAAGTAAATTCGCTGTAATTGCTTTTATTTTGAAAAAAATGTTTAGTATTGTTTAAACTCTGCTAAACTTAAAAAGCAACATTTTTTATGATTTTTAAGAAAAAAATCCTACTTTAATGCTAGGAAACCACAGTAATTAATTTATAGCTTTATGTTTTCATGAAAGGGGATTCTGTTTATTTAGGAAATTAAATTGACAATAGAAAATTTTAATTTTAAACTACATCAAATTTTAAAGAATTAAAAATGTCTCTTATTTTTTGATTTGATGAAGTTTATTTTTAGATTATAAGTTAACACAAATTCAAATGACATGTTTTCCGCGAAAATTTAAAGTTTAGTTTTGGTAAGTAATTATTCCTAATTGCATATTATCAAAACTAAAGATATTTGTGTTAAAAAAAAAGTTTTACTTTATATTTGATTTTTCCTAGCAAATAAATTGTTAACAATTATGGGTATATAATTATGTAGAATTCACATGTGTAACAATTTATAATAAATTGAATAAGATTCACCGTTTAAAGAATAGCCTTATTTTGCAATTAACTTTTTGGTATCAATTATAATTGAATACTGTGTAATTAAATGCAAATTTTTAATTATTTATTGTGAATTTTTCGGTGGAATTTCTTTCGAAATTAAAGAATATAGGTTTTACAGATATAGGTTCGCGTAGGTAGTAATTTCGTATGAGGAAAATATCATTGAAAATGTTACGGAAAATGAATCTAAATTAGTTTTATCATCATTTTATAACATAATTAGTTTTTTTATAACTTCATTTAAATTTCCGTTTCCTTCGAAAATCGCTTAAGAATATAAATTAATTTGGTTGTCATTCTACGGTTAATTTTCTTTTTTTTTTTCCGCCAGTGCTAATTAGGCAGGGATTTACAGTTTATAGATTCGAAACCATTTTAAGCTCCTCGCTCAAGGTGGGAATCCAATCCACAAACTATTGATTATAGGTCAAAGAACTAATTATTCAACTATAATCTTCTAGAAGGCTATTGTTTTAATATGTCCTTATAAATTTATTTGTATTCTTTTAAACCTTCCATTCTTAGGTATATTTCATGATCATTTTAGCATTTATTATGAATCAATATTTAGTTAATATTTTCAAATAGATATCAGCTTTTAAAATTGTTAAACATAATTAGTTAATTTGGACACAGTCTAAATGAATATTATTATTATTATTTAAGTTTTTGCTACTTGCTTAAGCACAAAATTTGGTTTTACAAATTTTGATATTTCCGGGCTTAAATCAAACATATTTTACTATTGCTAATCATTTGAACATAAATAAAATATCTCTTAAGTATTTCAAATAATAAACTTACATTTAATTATTGTAAAATTTTGTTACTACCTAATACTGAATTTCATATTTTCAAACTAAAATCTTTTTTGCATCCTAATAACACTAATTTATAATATATAACCTAAAATACATAGTTTATAATTTTATCATTTTTCAATACTTTAAGTTATATTTCCAAAATGTTTATCAAACTTCAATGAATACATCAATCCGATAAAAATTCTAATATTTTTTGGAAAGTTCCGTTTTCATTTTAACTTGGAAGATATTTCGATTTATATTTAGTTGTATTGATCTAGGTGCATTTTTATAATCTATCAAAAATTATAAAGAAGTTTATTGAAATTTTTTTCCTAAATTAAGAATGCAAACATAATAAAAACTAGTATAAAGATATAAATAAATACTCACTACAAATCTTGATTTATTTAATTATATTCTCATAATATATATATAGATAGATAGATAGATATAGATATAAATCGAAAGCCTTTGCTAAGGCATGGAATAAGTCAGGCAAAATGTCAACTATATACCTAGAACTTAAGTTCAAAGGTTATGAATTCGATTTTAACTTCAGGTATGGTTATTTGTTGACTCCACTTTAAATTGTATTTTTTCACTGAAATACAGTTCATCAAAAAGTAACCATACAACAAATGAAATTAAGCTCAGTAATTTAGTTTGGCACTGGTGTCGTATAATCCATGATTCCTAATTCTGTATTTTTTGCCGATGGAGAAATGTTGTCAAGATGACGTAAATGCTAGGGTTGCCAAAATAGAATTTTTTGCATAATTCTTATAGGTCTCCATATCTGTGAGGTTGAAAGATACATAAAAAAATCTGCTAAAAAGAATCGCCAAACTCAGAACTTGTCATCCTGGATTATAAAGCACCTGTGCCTTTAGTTTTAGTAAACATTTATAGATTTATTAAAGTTTATATGTTGATAATTTTAGAAGAAAAAAGCTTATTTATATAATCTCTGCATCTATAATATTCTGTTACAATTTATCAACATATTTTATACCATTTGATTACTATTTAGTAAAAAAATAAGAAATAAAAATCTGCTAAGTTAAAAAATTTGAAGATAGTTATTAAAGTATGTTCCGTATTTTCTCATTTGATTTTATTGGAATTAGACTGGAAGTAGAAATATGAGTGAAAACTTAAGAAAGAGATACTAAATAATTATAATGAATAATTATTTAAAACTTTTCATAATTATTCATAAATGAATAATTATTTTATAAAATATAACAATTTAAATTAAATCAAATATAATATCAATTTAATAACTGGTGAATTTTCTTTTTTTATGTTATTAAAAACTATATTATATATAAAAGCATGAAAACATACAGTTGTAAGAGTATTTAATATATTGTTAATGACTTATTTAATAGAAATCATGCCAACACATATAGATTTTTATATTTTAAAATTTTTTCAATATAGAAATATAATAACTTTTTGTAAATTAATTTGTAGATTTGTTATACAATTAAATTATTTTTTTTAAAAATCAAAATAATTATCTTCCAAAACTAAAAAAAAATGTTGAATAACTTAAACTTCAATTTACAAATTGTATCAAAACTAATACTAAAGTGAAACAGAAAATGTGTATCACAACACATTCTTGTTTATCGTTATCTAGTAAAGTGCTAGATTTTCGATATTTTTAGGACTGCCTAAATATTTTCGTCAAACTGGTGACGTACAACGTTATCAAAAGAAATTCTACTCATTCTTATATGTATCATAATCCTAAGAATTTTGTTTATAATTTTTATCGATTTAACAACTGAATAAGTAATATTTCAATGTCGTGTCAGAATTTATCAATGCAAATGTGAAATATATTTCTTAAAATAGGCGTATCTATATTGACCATCGTATCATACTTAGTATATTGATTGAAAAAGATATGCTGATAACCTTACTGTAGTGATAATTTAATTTTTAACAGATATCCGCGATCTCAACTGATGATTGATGACTTTGATAACTTTATACATAATAAACGTATTTGAATTCACATATATAACTCATAAAATTCATTTAATTTTATAAGTTAATGGTAACATATCAATATCGAGAGAAAAATAAAAAACAATATTTGAAGACTAAATTTTCAATATATATCTAACTAAGAAAATTAATTATATTTGTCGCATATTTTATGAGTTTTGATTAAAATATATTTCACACAAAAATTCCTACCTGCTGTTTATTTTCCTTAAATGTAATAGGGCAGATATAATATAATAGATTTTACAATTTTGATTCTTTAGATTTGATTTTTTTTAATAAATTGATTTTATTGAAGGAATCATTCAATTATTCCCGGTTTAATTTTATACAAATGCTTTTCGTAATATGGAAATATTGCTTATTGTCTTTGAAATATTTTTTAATTCAATATAACAATACCTCATAATTGTCCATATACTTCCTTTTTAGATTTATAAATTGAGATTTTCAAAAAAAATATTTTTTGCTTTCTGTAAAAATTTTTTATGCTAATACAGCTAACTTGTTTTATTTAAAAGGTTCTTTATTGTATTTTGATATAAAAAAATTCCCATTAAAAAATTAAAAAAAATTTTTAGATTAAAATGATTCTGCAGTAACTAATACCATGAGCAATTTACATATGAATAATTTTTCCCACAAAATAAGCAATCTTTATTTATAACAAAAATAATATCAATAACAATAAATTATCAGATATGAAATGTAATCAAAATTTAAATATTTTAAAATGGTACCTTTCCATTATACATCCACACGATAATCGCCGTAACTGGAACGAAAAAAAATAATTTACTTCTGAAAATATTCATATATGCATGAATTACTTTTGAAAATATTCATTTGCATGATATATTGCTTAAATAGGTTTACTTTTAGAAATTACTGAAAGGAGAAAAAAAAAGCATATGTAGTTAATTTAGGACATACTTGGAGGAATAAAGATACTATGAACCTGAGATTTTTTTTGATATTAACGATAACTTCGGCTGTTAATCTACTAATCTTAAAAATGTTGAAGATGCCTCTAATGTTGAAAGTAAATGAAGTACAATCCCAATTCTTAGAACTGAAAATACTTTTATTCTTGTTGTTCTTAAAGAATTTATAACAGAATATGTAAAGGAAATTCTAAGAGAAGTCTTTATAGAAATGGATGAACTTCAACATTTCGAGTTACTGTAAAATGTTTTAGGACAAGAGATAATATTCAAATATAAATTTTCATATGCCATGTAATTAATAAAAACAAAATATTCTAATCTAAACATTCTGTTATTGTTTGCAATGAGTATAGCAAATAAATTATCGTATTTACAAGAAATTAAATAATGTTAATAATAACATTTAATGAGATTTGGTGATTATGTGTAAAATAAATTTCTAAGCTATAAAAAAAACAACCTTAGTTTTATTTTCAAAAGTTTTTTTATTTTTTTATTTTTAAGTTTTTAGGTGAAATAATGAAAAGAAAAAAGAAAGCATCCGTGATAATTTAGCCTATATACGAGAGAAAATGCTATGATTACCATTAAAATGTTCAGATATTTAATTAATGTATTAGTAATTAAAGTATGAAATTTCAAAAAAAAAATCAAATATATTAATAATATAATTCTATAGATGATCATTACTTCCTTTGATTATGCTCATGTAATTGAAATGGAATTGTTTCAAATAATAAAAAAATGTATTCTTGTTTTCAAAGGAAATTTTGTAATGTTCATTGTAAGTAGAACGTAAAAATTTAAAAAAAAAACTAAATTTGGGTGACTTGTTAAGTTATGAGTAATTGCAAGAAAGTTAGAAGAATAAAAAGTAAAATCAGTCCTTAGATGTCATAGACTGTGTTAAATTGTAATTTTACAATAATATCTTATAGTTATTTTTATTTTTAGAACATTCTTTTGGGCTATTCTTAAGTTTCTCAAAATTCTATTTGGAGTGTTCCAAAAAAAATGAGTGTTATTAAAATTATTAAGTTATTAAAAATTAAAATCTTAACTTATAGAAAATTCCCTTTAGAATAATTGAGAATATCGTTAGAATTTGAGGAAAATTGAAAGAATAGACCCCTTAAGGAATGTATGCGTTAACAGTTCTATTCCATTCGTCGATCATAAAATAGCGAGAAATTACAATTTTCAAAGAATCTATCACGCGCGTTTTAACTGTTTGAAAATTTGATAATTAATACTTAAGTTCCGGATATAAATTATTATTTATTAATATTTCCCTGGATATATTTGATCTGTTAATAACAAGATTTATAGAATTCTTGAAATTATATCGTAAAGTTCTTATATTCTATTTGGAATAAAAAAAATAGAGGGAAAATTTCAAATTCAGGCTTGACAGTAAATCCTAGAATTAAAAATATTTGAAGTAAGGAATTGTGAATAAAAGAAATGTAATGACATTTTAAATGAAAAATTAAATTGAACACTTTAATATATTAAAAGATAATGTTAAAAACTTTTCTTTGTTTTATCTTTAAATGGAATTTTATGATGGAACTGGAAAAAATGAAAATTGAACTAATCTTTGTGAATCAATCATAGTCATTTGTCATAAAAGCCATTGACACTTTGTGTAATTCAAAGATACAAGATATTACAAGTTAGTTTTAAAAATTAATTGCTTTTTTGTTAAATGTAAAAATGCTTCAATAATTCTTATTGAGTAGTTAACTGAAATTGTATAAGATGATAATAGATTTACTTTAAATAAATAATGCATTTATTTTAAGAACATCAGTAAGAAAATACTGATGTTGTTCTGAAAGAAATCATGAGGTCAATTCCCTAAAAAATTCGAAAATACTCATGTATTTGGCTAAATTTTGCAAACATTATGTTCATTTTCCATAAAAAGCGTTAAATTCACAAAATAACTGTATTACGTGCAAACTCACGTAATACAGTTAATTAGGGAAAAAAGTTAAAAATAAAATATAATATCCAAAATACAATACAATTGAAATACAATTCTTTTAAATATAATTAGAAAATATTTCTAATTCATGTTTTTGAAGGAATAATTTTTAAATTTCCTGAATAGATTCAAAGAATAAAATTAGTTGAATTTTCGTTGAGAACGATTTTAAGAATCTTCTGTTACAACCGTTAATACTTTGACTATTCTTAAGAACGTTCGATAAACTATATTCTTACTTTATTAATCTATTGTCATCTTTTTAAAAATAAATAATTAAAAATAAAAATATTGCAATATTCAACTATTAGTAGAATCAAAATAGAATTGTTTTAAGTAATTAAATTACTTTCTGTTCGTGTTATTTCGTATTTAGAATTTCTAGAACGGAATTAGTAAAATAAAATTTAGATGAATTTTTATTCCTACAGGCATTAAAATTTTATGTAAAGATAAGATATTTTAATTGGTACATAGAAAATTCTTATTATATTAAAGTGTAAAATCTTTTGGTATTAAAATAACAAATGTTACTAATTATAAGCGAAATGTATATGTTAATTGAAATAGATTGTGTGTATTCAAAATGTTTTCTTTGAAGAGAATTATTAAGAAAATCTATAATAAAAAAAATTAGATTTCTGTTTTCTGGAGAATTTAGAATTTCTTAAATAAAAGTGCGAAAGAAAATGCAAAAACGGAGATATGTCACTTAACAATATCTTTTATAAATTATTCTTAATTTGAAAATTTAACAAAAAAGAAGTGAATAAAATGCAAATTTCACCAAAATGATAAATAATTAATCTGAAAAATTATTTATCATAAAACTTCATTGAATTTTACTCGTAGTATCAAAATTAATTAATTTTAATTATTTATAAAAATATTTCATTTATTTATTGTAAGTGTTCACTGATATATTCTCGGGGATTACAAGATTCTCAATGATGTCAAGAGACTAATTATTCAACATTAACTACATTATACGAGGGTTACTCTGAAATTTTTGAGATACGAACAGACGAGAATTTACAAAATAAAAATAACAGTTTAATTTTAAAGTACAAAGTATTTTAACACAGAAGACGATTTTTTACGGACTTATTTTAATTTGTTTAGCGTAGAATAAATTTTAAGCAGAAGAGAAAATTGGAGTTGACGCGAGAACATTTTCGCGCTATGATTTTCTACGATTTTAAAGCAGGATTAAATCAAGAAGAATGCGTTCAACGGTTACAATTAGCATTTGGTGATGAATCTCCAGCTCGTGCTACTGTATTCAGATGGCTTAGAGAATTTAGAAGCGGTCGCAATTTTCTTCAGGATGAAGAACACACAGGAATGCCGCCGTCGGCAGTGATACCGGATAATGTGTCTGCCCTACAGAAAATGTTAATGGATGAAAATCGCTGTACCTATCAAGTGATACAGAAGGAATTTAAAATTGCAGCCATACACAAAATCATTCATGAAGATTTACATATGAAAAAATTAGTTTGCCGTTGGGTAACCCATAATCTAACTGAGTACCAAAAAGAGGAGCATGTCAGAATCAGTAAAGAAATTCTTAAATTGCTAAATGATGATGGCCACCGCATCATTTCTAAAATTGTAACAGGTGATGAAACGTACATACCGTTTTTTGACGTTCCAACACGTCAAGAAAGCAAAGTATGGGTCTTTGAAAATGATGCCACGCCGACAATGGTGAAAAAACAACGCGCACTGAAAAAAGAGATGTATGCCGTTTTCTTCAGAAGTACGGGATTGGTCAAAGTCATCAAGTTGGAAGGACAGAAGACAGGTACAGCAAACTGGTATACCACTATATGTCTTCCAGAAATTCTACAAGAACTGAATGTTAGAGGAGTAATACTTCACAATGACAATGCATCTTCACATAGAGCCGGATTAACAGTTGAGTTTCTTAAACAAAAACAAATTAAAGTGATCGAACATCCGCCGTATTCACCTGATCTAGCTAGGTGCGACTTTTGGTTACTCTTTAATCTAAAAAAGAACTTACGTGGACGTCGTTTTCATTCAGAAGAAGAGATGGATGTGACTATAAATGCATTTTTTTCCTCTATTCCAAGAAATGAATGGCTTGAGGCATTTAATCTGTGGAAAATTCGTTTACAAAAGTTTTTAATTCTGCAGGAGACTACTTTCAACACAACTAAAATTTTGTATAACTTTAAATATAAGTAAAAATATAAGTATAACTTTAAAAGCTTATTTATGTGTCTTTAACATTTATAAGTAATTTCTACACAATATTTAAACGACCTTTCATTTAAGACGGATATTAACTGATAAAATGTTTCGATTCTATCCCGCACACAAAATTGTTCTCCTTATTATTTCATTTATTTTAAACTTATTAAATCATTATTTAATATATATATGAATATGATTTTTTAAAAAATCTTACCCTTAAAATTTTTTATAAGAAATTGAACGAAAAGTATTGATTTGATAAGACAAAAATATTAATATTTGTTGAGAAAAAAATATCAAATTAATGGTTTCATAATATTAGATTTAATAGAATTATGAAATATTTATAATTTCATGTTAATTGTTTCTATAAATTGATAAATGAAATGTATCTTCTCAAACTGATTTTTTTTATAGCTAAAAATCAGATTCTTATATATCGCAATTAGTGTGGTTGGTTTTTTTAGTATAAGCGTAGTTCTTTTTGCCTGTTTTTATGACAAATACTATTTTCATAATTTTTATGTTAATATTTTCCATAAATATATATGCACTTTTTAAATGTAATTTAGAAATACTAAAAGAAATTAAAACTAATTACAATGTAGAATTTCCGTTAAATAGATGTAAATGTCTTTAATGTAGAATTTCCGTTAAAATTATTTCTTTTCGTGTTATAGAGTGAACACTATTTTCACAGTTTTTGTATAATTATTTATAAATCTCATTTGTGTTCATGCATAATTATTGAAATACAATTGCATTTTGACTGAGTGTTACAAGATAATGTAAAATCTGATAAAGATTAATAGGATTTGAATAAGCGAATAACTTCATTTTCCTTTCCATTCAATACATGAAAAAGAGTTTAATAATTTTTTTTTATGAAATTAATCTACATTATAAAAAGTTAATATTTAAAACAATTCTATTTCAAAAGTAACAGAAATTCAGTATTGAATTGTCATTATTGGAAAATTATGATATCAATTAGTTTCATAAATTAATTGAGAGCCTAAATTGCAAATTCTTTATACAATTGAATCTGACTTCTGTACATTATAATACCAGATTATTATTTTTTTTATGATTCTTATATTGTTATTTTTCAATTCGTTTATTGAACATGGGTGATTATTTAAATTCAAGAATATTTTGGGAAAGAAATGTTAATTTGAAGAAAATAAATTAATGAAGTTCTATTTAAAAATGTGATTTCATATTCATTTTTGTTATTCCATTTTGAAATTCATTTACTCAAAGAAGAGTTCCAAAGCTGGATTCTAAGACTTTTATAAATTGATGAGTTATAACATATAAAATTAATTATACCAATTATTTTCATAAATTAATAACTCACAATTACTTTCAAACAGCAATTTTTTTCCTATAGGTGAACTGCATATTCCGTAATGTGAAATTATTTCTGATTTTTTAAATGTTAAATATTATTTTATTAACTTTTATTATTTTCTGTAAATTTTATTTATAATCTTGAATTATCATTAAAATTAAAAATATTAAATAAGAGTAAGAATTATAAAAAAATAATTAATAAAGTCTCATCATGTGGCTTAAAGAAGTGACGTCATTTTTTTTTTTTTTTTACCACAAATCAGACGACAACAATGATGTTAATGACAAATAAGTGTGACTCATTTACAATTCTTTTTATCAAAGTTATGACTTAATACTTTGTGGAAAATAACGTAATTATTTTATCAGTTAATAACCAAGACACTCAAATGAAAACATTTTATAACACAAAGAATAGATTTTTTGATTAAAATTTTGGTTATTTTAATGAAATCAACCAATAACGAAAACAAATATTCCAAAATAGGAAATTAAGAAACATATATTTTTACAGTGTTTTTAATCATTTATAAATTACTAAGAAATTATTGTGGAATTAACAATTTTGTTGAAATTATTAATAAAGGGTTTTACATAATTTTTGAATACATGAAAAGATTAACAACAAATTCAGGAAAATGTTTTTTAAAAAAAAGCACACAATATTATTTAAAAAAGAAACATAATTTGTATATAACAATTAACAAGTAGTAGAGAAGTTGCTGAAGTAACCATTTCTGTTTGGCAACACTAACTGCGTTCATTTATATTTCAATAAAAATGCAATATATTTTCCATTCAACTGAAATTAAACGCATTTTATTAAATAAATTGAGTTAACTTCATAACAGAGGATTTAAATTTTTAAAAAATTATCCCTTTTTATTTACGTTTTCCATCAAAAAGTTACACATATTTTTTATAAGTTCACCATCAAAAATAACTTTAAATATTAATTATAATATTAAATTTATTAATAACAAGCATATAGTTTTCATATTAAACTTATTAATTACTTGAGAAATTCTGTTGAGAATGTAAACCGTAATAAAGAACTATTAACTTGCTTCACAGTATTGTATATATTTAAATCATTTTAATAAAACTATGTATGTAATTTCTTGTATACTCTTAGAAATTTTAACTTGAAAATATTTTTATTGTTCTTCATAATTATGTGTTAGCAAAGAAAAGAAAAAAAGCGTTATTTTTTTAAAATAATTTATTAAAAAAAGTTTTGATTTGCATTTATTTCATTTTTTGAAGAAACTTAAAAAAAATTTGAATTATAATAACGACCATAATTTCAAAGTAATTATGGAATACTTTATGGTTTTGTTATAAACATATTTTCATATTCTGCAAACAGACACATGCATTTATGCATGTATAGTCACACACACTTGTGCACGTAAAAACATGTTACTCTCCAAATTTGTAATTAAAATTCTACAAATATTAAAAATTATTAGTAGTGTCACAATGTTTAATAAAAAAAATTAAATTATTTCAGAAATACAGTTATAAAGAGCAATAATTTTTAGGTAACTTTAAATTGCAGTACTTATAGTAAAAGTATTTGAAATTATATTTAAAGAATTAAGCTTATTTTCATGTGATTTTATTTATAAAAAAGTGAACGAAAAATAGTCAGTAAGTTTCTCTTTCAATTTTTGCTCTTAGTATCGAGCAAATATCCAAAAAAGAAAACTCAGATATTATAGAACCAATAAGCCTAAACGACAACTTAACAAATTCAATGTTTAAAGCAAAAATATTTGATATTTTATTCTAAAAACGAAACTTATTCGTATGCATTTTTATTTCTGAAAAAAGTGAGCGAAAAAATATCAATAAGCTTCTCTTTCAACTTTTGCGCTTTATATCTAGCAAACATCTAATAAGGAAAACCCAGAGAGTTAATGCTCCATATAAATGATAAAACTTAAATCATTAAAAAAGAAAAGTAATTTAAAAATAATTTCCTTCAAACAATACTTAAAATAGAAAAGTTTTAAATTTTAAAATAAGTGAAGCTTAAATTCCTGCATATATTTCTCAAAAAATATCCTTTTATCTTAATATTTATATAATTGTTTGTCCGTTTTAGCTTAAAATTTGTGTCTTTTATCATCATATAACTATATTTTACTTCTTTAATAGACATTTCTGGTAATTGGTTAATGTTTCTTAACTGCAGATAAACATTTTTTTTTAAATTGATGTCCAGTATCTTGCAAAATTCCAGAAAGTAAATCATTAGTTCAAATATAAAAGTATAGAAAGTTAAAAAAATAAATAATTATTTAAAAATAGGAAAGAAAAAATGACAAAAACTCAAATGATCGTTTAAATTATATATCTATATATAATCATAAAACATTCTTTAGCTCTTTGAAACGATTCATAGATCCATATAGCACATTTTCTCAAGCCTATTTCAGAGAATTGAAATCAAATTTAATCAAAAATTGAAATTGGTGCAGCTATAAATGCGAAGCATACGAAAACATCGTTTTAGTGCACCATAGGTTTCAAATACAATAGTACTCGAATCTTATCACATGATCTGGAGAAAAGATGCGCACCAGAAATTCTTTTATAAAGGAAAATACGCAAAGATAAAAAAATCGTAACAACAATTTACGAAAGAAAAGTTGAAGAAATAGTATTATCTATCTCCAATTCTCTAGCGAACTAAATGATCTCGTATGGAGAATTTTTATTGTAAGGAATTTATAAGAAGAGATTTGAAGGGTGGTGTGTTACGGAAGATGAAAGAAATTGTCACTTACTTTTCGGTCTTTGTAATAGATCATATTTTCATTTACAATTTGCCAGTTTAAAACAATAAAAGTATATAAATATAGTGTTTATCTCCCTTAGCCAATATATATGCATGACCTATACGAAACAAACATTTATGAAAAACAAATATATATATGGCCTATTTGTTTTTCCTGTACACTGCTGTTATGCTGTACTTACATTTTATGTTACACACCACACAATTACAGTTTCTACACACATTTCTGCCTCATTGATGTATTAACATTTCATTTCATCCAATTTCTTAATTATTAACATTGCTTTGCATATGATAGTCGGGAGAGAAAATAGTATTACATGATTTAAAATACTTAGCAATTAAGTTAAATTAAGGGATTGCAAAACACAAATATAAATGTGGAGTAAGAAAATTTCGTTTCAACAATGAAGGAAAATTAAGCGGTAGCAAAATAAAAATTTAGCCCAATGATTGATGGTGTTACTAGTAAAATAAATTTAACGTAACTCCTTTTCAACGATGTATAGATTCACGTTCAACGAACTTTAATAATTCAATCTCAGGGACAAACGATTTCTTATTTTCTTAAGTGAAACGCCCCTCCTAGTTCATCACGTGATCGAACGACTCTCGGAATCATCTTGTTACACGTTTTGATCTTTGAACTCCTAAAACCAGTTCGTATTAGTATCGTGATAGGTTTATCATTTTTCAAATGATAATGTGTGATATTAGCTCAACTATTTTTCATTTTATTTGAATGTTCGCTGGTGGCCACTAAAGATTTTTTAACTTAACATAATTATTTATCTCTATATCTTCGGCAGATTAATGTTCGGCATCACGATTATCATTTCGTTTTAAGCTAAGTTTATATTAAAAAAAAAAAAAAAAAAAAAAAAAAAAAGGCCTACCCTTAAAAATTAATAGCTTTCCTTTAAATTTCAATCATTTGTTTCTATAAGAAAATTTGCTCTGTAAAATATGATAACTAATATTATTAAAGTATATACTAACATACAAAGCTGTATTTGGGGGAAATTATTCATCGTGAAATGATCGCAAAACTCAAACACAAATTAGGTTTATAGGTTTTCATAATAATTTTTGTGGAGATGAAAGTTATGCAATGTTATACAACGTAATTTTGGATTTATATGATTTAATGCTAAAACCACGGTCGGTAGAGAGAGAAAGGGCACAATACCTATCCTGACCACCATTGTTAAACAATCGATCGGAAAGCTGCCTGACATCTTCATCCAAATGCACAGTTGGAGTGACTGATTAAAAGTTTTCTGAGTTTCTTCTGCGTGACAAGGGAATACCTCCCCGTATCTGAGAAAAGTCTTTTAATAAATAAATAAAACGGTAGATATTTGAAAACACTTCATGCTAGCTTTGTGCGTGTCTTATTAGACTATCCACTTCTCTACTTCGCACAGACACAGTGCAGTTTCTTCAAAAATGGTGTCCTTCATTATTTTAAGATGAATTTTACATTCCATGATATATTATGCGAGAAAAATCGATTTAAGTTTCATAAATATAACAACAGATTAAGATAACAATTAAGGTAACAAAATAAAAGTCAGTTTAACAATGTTTTAGCGGTGATAAAAAGTTTTTCAGTCGCAAGTTCAATCCAGGTATTGTTGATCAATGGAAGTACCATGCTGTACTTCTCTATGAATATATATATCTGTTAAACTAATTTTTGAGAATTTCTCAGATATTTTCCTTGCTATACGTGAAGACATCATATTAATCATCTGTGAAAAATCTTTATGAAACGTATCATGCGCACATATTCAAACGTTTTACAAAAACTTTTAAATTGTTAATTACATTAGATAAAAGATTTATGCAATTTCTATACATTATCCAAGATGACAGGGAAGAATTATCCATTTTTTTAGCGAAAATTCATTCGTGCTAATGGGTTTTAATTCATATAAAAGTAATTTTTCAAAGAAATACGATAGCATCTGTGTTTTTCTGAATAACGCACGTTGCTCCACGACATCGACACAGTGCCATAATCTATTTCTTGTTATACAGTAAATAATTAACAGTAATCAGCTTATACATGGTTTGCTACAACCGAATCAAGGTAACGGCTTATTCACTCTATACGTAGAAATGTTTCGGAAAGGACAAAACAGCAAAAAAAAAAAAAAAAAAAAAAAAGGTGGCGATATGTCCTGTAAGATAGATAAAAAACAAAGCATGACTAATGACTCGACGACAATAAAGCGGACGAAGCGGAACGTCCTAATGAAACGTGCAAGGAATTCCTTCGGGTGATGAACTTATGTAATTACAGCCATAGCTTTTTCCTTCTCATTGGCAAGAAAAGAGTGGTTGATATGTTTTGCATCTATATAGTTTCATTTCAAAAGGACTTGTCCGCTGGAAAGACTGTTAAACTGGGTAACTTTTTTTAAAAAGGCAAGTTCTTTAATTCAACATCTCTGGAGCACTTAATGACTTTGCAAAAACAAAATTTGAAGCTAATTGCAACAGAAGATGCGTAACTGATGTGTTAATTATACATTTGAAGTACAATTGGAATCGTAATTAACACATGAATTCATTAATCTAGTCTCATCAGATGTTTCTTCAGCAGTTTTTAACCCTCCATTCCACAGTATGCTTCTAGTTGTCGCTCTAATTCTGTTGTTTTGAAAAAGTGCAGTTCCAAACTTTTTTTTGTGCCAATGGTTCAATTATATTTAAAAATGCTTGTTTTTTTACTTTAGCAGGAAATGTTTTGTATTTTTTTAAATAGAGAATGCTGTTTTGCATTTTTTAATGGAACAATGCTTATATTTTACTAAATATTTATTTATTTTTTTGTAATAGCGTTTTTTTTATAGTAATTTAGAACATAGTGTTTATTTTACAATTTAAAATAGAGTATTTTTTTATAATTTACAATAGATTCTCTTTCATGTTTTACGGATTCTTATAGAAACATTAAACTAAAACTACTGAAGCGCAAGAAAATAAAATGCAAAAATGTTTTCTTCAGTATTTATAAATAAAGATCTCTAAATATTTTATACATTTCCATAATCAGAATTTTTTTTATAATTCTTTTATTTGTATTTATTTATTTGCTTATTTTTTTGAATAACTGTCGAATTGTTAAAATGTATCTAAGAGAAAAGTTGTGGTCAGCTTTCTAAATTTCCAATAAAATTAGGAATTATGTGAATTTTATAATTTTCGAATGTTAATAATTTACTTTTTTAAACAAGTTTGCAAGTTTCTTCTAACTAACATTTTTAATAATTAAAATAATATAATTACAATGGGATAGAAAATCATGCTTCTAGCTATAAATAGTGAAATTTATTTATTTTAAAAAAATCATTAGCATCTACATTTTTTTGCCGTTTTCTTTCCCGTTTTAAGAAATTTTAATAAGTTATTTATTTTTGTTCAGAAAACTACAAATTATAAATTTATACAAATCAGAACAAATATTAGTTATATTTGTTATTTTATGAACAAAAAAAAAAAAAAAAAAAAAAAAAAAAATTACATCTTTTTAAGTACAGTTTGGAAATTTTTGTAAGCTAATTTTTGTCCTGTTAAATCATAAATATTTTGTAAATAAAAGAAAGCATGTGAATGCATTTTAATAATTACAAAAATAAATTTTTTCGATCAAAACTTGATGATGAAATAATAAAAGTAAATTAATTATTTTACGAATCACAAATATTTTCGTGATATTTGTTGATTATTAAAGAATCAAATTAAAATTCAAAGAACATTTATGAAATAACAAGTTTTTTCAATATTTATTGTTTATACATTGTTTATTGAGTTAGAATATTAACAGAGTATTCTTTTCATTTCTTTCATCTATCCAAATTTTTGAACAGTAAATGGAGATACAAATTTAAAAATAAAAATAGATAATACTGAATCAAGCACAAACAAGCTATGCAATCCTTTTCGAAGAATTACTATCATTTTCTGAAATCATTTCGTATCACTTCCTGAAAAATTATTGAAATTGAATAATATTTTTTCTAAAAGGTGTAATAGTTTTTCAAATTGTAATATTTAAGTTATAGGAAGTTAAATGAATAAATTCTTATGTTTTTTTAATGTGGTTGTTGATTTGATAAAATGAATTTAAATAACGGAGGAATATTTGAATTACATTATTTTAATGATTATCATTTTAATAGAAATATTTTTTTAAAGTTTTTAAGCATTCTAAAGAGAAAAAAAGATTTAAAATTACATTATTCTAGTTATTTAGTCATATCAATTTTTTTAATGAAAGTTATTTTGCAATCCTATCTTTGTCTAATCTTCGAATTATATAAATGTTTTATAATGATTACATGAAATTATTGTTAGTATAAAGAATTTACATAATTTCTTTTTATTTCAATATTTTAAATGAGTATCAAAATTGGATTACGAATCGCGAAAGAAAATCTTTTTTATTCACTTTTTTATCACTTTTTATTCATTTTCAAGCAGTGTTTCACTGTTTTATTAAGTTAGGCTGTAGCTAGTTTCTTTTTATTAACTGTTAAAATAATTTTTTTGCATTTATTTAAGATATTTGTTAAAAAGAAATTAGAAAAAGTTCTTGATTGAGATATCATTCTAATGAAAGAAACAGGTTATTAATTTTTTATAAATATGATTTTGTAAAATATTTCTTTTTGGTGATTTTAATGAGTTCTTTATGAGTGTATATTCATGCCGCATAATGAACAGAGACTAACATTTGAAAGTTATTTAAAGCTGAATACTCTCTGAGAAGGTTTTGTACACAGAATTGATTATATTTACATATCGCAAAGATGGAAACCAGGAAAACTCAAAATACATTGCATGTAGAAAGGAACATATATTAATTGTTTTTGCGCTTCTCACAAAAGAAAGAACAGGCCTGCCTTTAAATCACTTTTTAATCTTCTAAAGCATATTCTTTATAAATTATAACATTCTAAAGATATTCGAAACTTATATTTCTTATATAATTTTCAAAACTTACTTAAGTTTAATATTTCTAGCCTATTTTTGAGTTTTTCACATCATTATTTTGAAAAAATAATAACAAAATCAATTTTTGCAATGTTTGTAACTGTCTGCTTAAAAAAAAAAATCTGTAAAATATTTTTATTCTAATTTTCATTTTTTTTCAAAATAAATATTCTTTACTAAACAAAGTCATTGAAAACTTTTTCAATTATAGTTTTCTAATATTCAAGTGTCAACTTTCCTAAAGTATTGTTTATTACTTCTTCATTGGAATGATTTTGTAAATTCAGTTGGCTTTTATCATATAAAAAAAAACATGAAAATAATGCAAGCAATTTGTTATATTACTTAAATAAGTACAAAAATTTATAGTTCCATACAGAAAATTCTTGTAACTTACTTTTTCATACTTCAAAACGTTTATTTTGTAAATAGTTGAAGACATCTTCCAATTTTCGAACTAATCCTCTTTAATATTGATTTTCAATTTAAAAAAGGAGTTTCATTTGGTTTCTTTAATAAAAGGTGCGTCGAATTTTTTATTTTATATCGTTAATTTTTTGTATTTCTAAAATATTTTATTAATGCCACAAAATGAATAAAAAATAATAAATATTTTCTCGTAATATCAATACATGGATTAAAATGTTGAAACCAAAAATTTTTTTTTATCAAATGCGTTTTAATAATTACCAAAATTATAATAATTTAGGAAACAGTTTCAAAGTATTTTCTCACAGTTGATTGGTCCTGAACTTCCAAGTAAATGATTGACACTCTAGTTTTTAGTCCAATGAATCATAGTTTTAAATTCCACTTCGAATTGAAATTGTGTAGAAATGCTTTTAAACTGCAGTTCCCGATTTAAGTTGCACAGTTGAAAAATTAATTATCATTTGTCAAAACATTATTTTTTTTATCTCTTATTAGCCAATCATGTGTCGGATAAAGAACGAGTGACTCAATGTTCAGAGTCATAATTTTTAAATATGGTCGAACTTTTTTTTACTAATAAGAAAATTATACTAAATGAGTTAGTATAAATCTAAATCAGCTATATGAACTTTTAACATAAAAATTATGAAATTAAAATATTACATTGAAGTCATAATAAATTATTATTAATTATTTTGGCAAATAAAAAAACAAAAATTTACCATGCAAGTATAAAATTACATTGCTTCTTCCATCAATGAGGAAATTTGCAAAGAAAAGTATTGAAGCATTTTATAGTTATTTTATAATGCAAGCATTTAATATAGCTATTTTGCTATGAATTCTTAATATAAAATTGCTTTTTATTTTTATAAATTACCATTCAAATTTATATTCGTAAAATGGTTACAAAATTCAAAATCATTTTTTTTAATTAATTAATCATTTCATTAAACAACCACTGTAAAATTACCATAAAATCATATTTTGATAACAAAACAAATTGGGAAACACATATACTGTACTATTAAAAAAATTTAGTTCTAATACTGAATTTTTAAAACAAAAAGTCAAAATGTCTAATAATATCAATTTGTATATATATTTTTTTATGAAAATTTATCTATGAAATAAATTTTTCATATGAAAGCAAAATTACTGATGAAAATTGAAATTTTTTAGTTTCAATACTCGGGAAATCATGTCAGATATTGGATTGTCTTATGTTTCATAATGTTAATTTATGCGAAAAATATTACAATTAAGCAGCTTTTATAATTAAATTTCTCTAATTTTTTTTCTCAAAATGTGTTATTAAAATAAGAGAAAAACTAAACTTTTTTTTTTTTTTTTTTTTTTAAGAAAGGAGAACTTATTAGAATATTAAATAAAACAAAATTACATTTAAAAAAGCATGAAAAAATGAGTCAAAGAAAGATATTTCTCTGCTTTCAAAATTTATTTTAAGTGAAAAATCAAACGGAATTCTGAAATTTAGGTAAAACATGAATGCACTATAAGACACATTATCTTAAAAAGTCATTGTCAATGCCATATTTTTCGACATTTTATATAAAATTTGTAATTTTATACGAAAATGTTATTAATGGGTTCAGGAAGGATAGCTATGAGAAAACTAACTATCATTAAGTATTGCACATATTAGGGATACATGAATAAATATATTCACTCTAACAGGTTTATTTACTCTGATCTCTGGTGGAGACATTTTATTTTATGGAAGAGAACTTTACAGAAGAAAGCCTTCATCCAACTATATTTGGAAAACTACTAAAGAAAAATAAAATAAGTATGACTTGCTGTATTATGAAATACTATTTGGCTGTTAAATAAATGTAAGTCATGATTTATAATTAGGATTACACATGTAAATAATTCAACAAATGTGATTTTCATTAGTCTCTGTGTGACCTTGTCGTAGGACAGCGTGGCTCAAAGCAACAAGTTCTGCATTCGATTCCAGTCATTATTGAACAATGAGATATGAATGTTACTTTTCAGCATGCGTGACTGCTAGGGTGAGTGCTTGAGAGTTTTCCACAACTCTTGCCTTGTGACCTGTGAATAAGGTTCACTGTCTATAAGAAAGATCTCCAGATTGTGTAATTTTATGATGAACATTGAAATACCTTTAAACATCCTCAGACTGTTATGTTGTTTACTATGCGGTGTCAAAATATGGTCTTCATGGATAAAAAGCTTGACAATTCATAAAAACAAGCAAATGATCTTTTAATGATCACGAGCATTGTAAAAATGTTATATCATTCATTAAAAATATACTGAAAGTTGCTTTAAAAATATTCTCTTAAAATCTGCATTTTTAATAGATTTTAAACGCGCACTTTCATTTTTAAAATTGTCATATTTTATTAGCTAATCATTTTGATATCTGCTCAGAGATGAATGAGAAATTATTACATAAGAAACATGGAAAGTTTAATAAATCGTGAATCAACACAAATTTATAGCTAATTATTTTTGGTCTTTTCAATGCAACAGTGTGTTTTCTACTTAAAAACATTCTTAAGCACTTTTATTATTAATGAAAAAAAAGTCGTTAAGTTAGAAATCGACCATAATATAAATAATAATTAATATTTTAAAAGCAGCTGATTTTAGAGAATTAGTGACGTTCTTAATTGAGATAAACATATGAAAAAAATTATATAACATTATTCAATAAATATACATAGCACGTAAAAATGAACAAGAAAGCAATATAATTTAAGATTTCAACAAAAATAAATGCTCTAAGAAGAGAAAAATTCATTAAAAGAGTGATAAAACAAGGTAATAAAATAAGTCAGAAAACCATAAATTTCTGAACTTACAAGACTTGAAAATTTTAGTTGTTATCAGAATAAGATAAATATGTTTCCATCGAATGAAGTTGTGTTAGAATAATTCGTGGACACACACATAGTTATAATACAACGGTGTTAAAAACAACATCATTAAACTTGTCTTAGAGGCGATTAAATATTGCCGTGCAGATATCTTCAACATTAAATCAACTATTATGGGCTGGAAACAAGAATTTGGACTTAAGACGTAATCTAAAAAAGAAAAAGAAAAAAAAAATGTGCATCTATCAGCGGCTGGGTGACTTAGGGAATTTTCAAGGAATTTATAGTTTTAGATAAAAAAGGAATATATATGATAACTGATTATATTTCTTATGCAGCAGCGATTTCTTCAAGTTAAAGAAATTTGGTGAAGTTGCTATTGGAATCAATGTGGATTCATTTTAATATTAAGAAGTTTTAGTTGCGTTTTAATTTTCAATTTCATTCTCTTCATTTAAACAAATTCCTTGCGAAAAATGTTTTTGAAACTGAAGAATGAATATTGTTAATAACTTTATGTTGTTTCGATGTTTTTCCAAAAATCTATATTCATTATGCTAATAGTTGCGCATCTCAAATATAGATGACTTTTTCCCATGAGCTCCATGGTATCAAAGAAGCACTAACTATTATTAGTAGCAAAATGATAGGAATATAATAACTGTTTTTAAGGAAAACTTGCTTTCTTATAGGTTCACTTAAAAAGCCATTTTTGATTTTATGATTATATGAAATTATTTATGACGGTTAATGAAAGTTTATATAGGTTTATAAAATTATTTATCTTGGTTTATGAAAGTAATTTCATTTACGAAGTCTTTTATGATTATACAAAATTATTTATTTATGAAAGTTAAATTTTTCTCCTTTTTATTTCAACCAAATAAGCGATTATTCTTCTCTCTTCCCGATCTTAAAATTTAAGTTTAAAATTTTAATATCTACTCCCGATTTTAAGTGCACATTTCGGCTAATAAATAGCTAAAATAATCTGGAAATTTAGACATGTTTATTCATATGATAAGAATATTGTACCCAATTTATTTCAATTCTTTTTCTCAGTTATTAAAATCCCGTTTTTACAAGTTTTTCCAAAATAAGAAATTTTTTTAAGCCTTTTCTAAAATATAAATTAGAAATTCGTTTCTAATTTAATTAATGTTGATTTGATAATTTTTTAATAAATATTTTAATTAAAACAAAGCATTTTGATTATATCTATTATTCTATAATAACTTAATATATTTCTTTTATATTTATTTAATTTTAAACACCCTAATGTATATTATCAATATTAAAACTTTATATTAAGGCATAAAAAACTTCTTCTTAAAAATTAATTTATTAATATCATATTATGAAAAAATTTGCAATAATTAATACTAGACCTATCATTGTTAATCGAATTTTTGATAATTTAACTACAAGATTGCATGAAATTTGAAAGTAGAAATTCAAATATTAAATTCAGTATTTAAATAATTTATTGCTTTAAGATTTGATTTGTTTATTGTTTTGAACTCATTTTTATATAACGAGGACCCAGATCGACAGTTATAAAGTAGATTTCTAACCCACTACATAAAATCATGGCTAAACTATAATTTGAACCTTTGAACAGTTGAATTGAAGGCCAAAGCGCTCTAGCTAGTCAGGTGCTTCTAAGCTAAACACCTCTTTTCTTCAGGGAAAATTATTTTTAAACTTAACAATTTCTCTGCAATTTTCAAAGTAAAGCTACTTAAATTCAACGGTTAAAAAATATTTTTTTTTTGTATATCACTTAATTGTGAAATATTTTTGTTCCTGCCGACAAGATTTATGATTTATTCTGAAATCTTTAGAAGTCTAGGAAAAAGGAATAAAGGCTTCTTGAACATAATCATAAAAAACAAGATAAAATTATTTAATAGAATTCAACAAGCGTGTTTTTAGACTGATATAAAATAATTTCAAATTTTATGAATTAAGACAATTTAAAAAAATTTAAAATGAAATTTCATTTCTCACATATTTTAAAAATAGACAGATTTTGAAAGAAAATGTGTAAACACAAGAGATAAAAAATTCTGTTCGTAATATCAAACGTTTCTTAATGGAGCAAAAGCAATCGATCAATATCGTTTAATACTGAAAACCAATATATCGATATGCTATAATATTATAAATTTTTGCAAAAAATAAGGACCAGCTATTTGCGGGATTGTCTTCCATTCTCTTAGAAAAGAGTGATTTTGCGGAAAATGAAATAAAATGAATTTAAAACTTTTCATAAGTGATTAATCAATTATCCAATTATTGTTATTTCATTTGAGAAATATAAATATGAAATTTATCAAAAATACTTTATTTAATATAAGGTCTATTCAGATAAAAATTAAATATTTTCGGTATAACACATAATTTATAAGGAAAGTGCACAATTTACATTATGTAATGAGTTTTAATTTGAAAATAGCAATATTATTACATAGAAATTAATTTAACAAAGTTATTAAATTTTGGATATATTTTCGATATATATATATTGAATATATTTTCTATTTTAATAAATAAAAAAGAATATTGTGATAAAATTCTAATATTTTTGCATTGTTTAATAGTGTTCTTATAAATTTTGAGAAAAAATACAGAGCTGGTATTTTCATGTGGATTATTATATCATTAAATACATATTTTCTAACTAAGAATTTTCTCCGTGTGATTCAAAAACAAAATATAAACACATTCAAAAGTGTATTTATTCTTTTTGAAATCAAATAAAGATTATGATTTTCTAAATATTGCATTTAATTTGTTGAAAATAATGTAGGAATAACTGCTGATAAGCTTTCTTTATCTAACAGTAGTTATGATCATTAATGTTTGCAGTATATTTAAAAGTATTTATTTATTTTCATAAATTTTTTTAAGAAAAGATATTGGCTTTTTACAATCCCTTTTAACTCATAAAAATAACAAAATTACTTTTCTCATCAAATAAATATCCAAGTCCTTGGTAATATAGAAATATATTTTTGGTAACTGAAATGAACAAATAGAAAATCAAATTTCATATATTTTTATGATATTCCATTTACACTGATATTTAGCTTGATATCTCCAATCCATCATACAGTGAAATATCGTTATTATAAATGTAGTATATAGGGAGTTTTCGATGATAACGAGTTTTTCGAATACTTTTAATGCTTGTTAACCAATTTAATTCTATATGATAATAATAGTCTTGTAGTATTAAGAAACTTTGTTATGGTGAAATTAAAATTTTTATCTAATTTTTATCCTAGATTTTTTATATCCTTTATTAAATACCTCAAATTAGTAATATTTAAGATTAGATGATTTTATTCATTTTATAAGAGTTTTAATTTATTTTTTGCTTATAAATAAATAAATATTAAAGAACCATTTGATTTTTCACATACATCACAAATTGAATACTATGACTTTCACTTTCTTAATCGGTTATTGCTATAATATCCCAAATGTATGTTTTTGAAAAAAATTTTTTAATTAGGTTCCAGTAATTGCCTGCAATTTATTGAGAAAGTGAATCAATAAAATCTTCTTACAACAAATTAATTAACTACAGTTTGGGCATTTCAATAAACTGAAGAAATATATGATTTTATTATTCTTTTTTTTTATTATATTTTGTGAATATCAGTTTCAGTGATCATTATCAAACTTAATAAATTATTTATTATTTCATTAATAAAAATTATTTACTATTGGCAACAATTCTGATTTGAAATTATTTTAACAATTTTATAACAAACTGAGGACAAAAAAAAAAAAAAAAAAAAAAAAAAACAAAACCACAATGAATATTTTTTGGCGTCATTTCAATTTTTGGTGTCAGTATAACGAAGCTTGTTTATGTAAAGGATTATTTAATACCAATACGTATTTTTTAGTAAATAATAGTTTTAAATTAACTTTATCTTAAAAATTTTAGGTATTTCAGTAAAATAAGAATGCTTGTTTCATTTATCAAGTTTAAATTTTGATTAATAGTTTTATTCACATTAACTTGCGAGGTGCATCTAACTTACGTTAAAATAATAATGGTTGAGAAAATGTGAATGTAATTGAAAATGAAATCACTTATTATTGTTTTTTGCATTGTTATTGTAATTAAAGCTATTAATATATATATATAAATATACACGTATTATCAAAATTATTTAATTTTACTTTTGCACCTGGAAAAATATGCAGTTTTAAATTAATTGATTTTATTATTAATTTTTTATGCAATAAATAAGCTCATACACAAAATGAAAACATTATTTTAAATATTCACACGTTTTTAAATATATTTCACTTAATCTTTAAGAAACAGCAATGTTTCGAAATAAGTCTGCAAGTTTAATTTATATTTCAAATAAGTTAAATATTAAAATAAAATTTTAAAAAAAATGAGAAAAATTTTATGTGCATTTTTACAATTGTTACAAATTAAATTCTCAAATGTGAGTTATTTATTATAATTTATAAATATTTTAATTTTAATATTACTTTTAAATTATACAGCTTGAAATAAGCAAACTAGTTTTATTTTTATAAACACAATATTTGTGAAATAATTTTCAGATGATGATTTTTTTTTTAATTATTATTTTAAAACAGAATAATAAAACAATATTTTCAGTAATAAAATTCACGGCTGACTCAATAGCAAAACGCAGCCAATAGGAGATTGTTTAATCATGTATAAGTAATCTAACAAGGTCACAAAATCTCATCGCCACGTACATTATCGCAACAATGCATCTGAAATGGCAACAACGTCAGCGATCATGACGTCAATAGGACGTTGGCGGTCTGATGTAAAGAAGTGCTCTTGACGTCATCAACACTTTTGCATTTCTAACCATTAACTTTTCGACCCAATATGGCATTTTCCTGGAAAAATATAAACAAACAAATATTTTTAGTAGAAAAATAGTTATTTTTCAGTTTAATTTAGTACAGAAATTGATTAAATGCATTATTATAGAGTTACACCCAAATTTTAGAATCAAATATTTTATTGAATTTATAAAAATATTTACGTAAAACGTTTATTTTGATTTTATTCTAAATCAATTCAAATCATTAGTTTTTTTGTTTAATTGGGTGAAACAAAGATCTTCGTTGGTCAATATGTATAAATGCATTAAAATTTTAGAAAATAATTTAAATTTCTATCAATATGTGATAACACAATATTTTATGCTTCCAAATGATGTATTCAATCTTATAAAAATATACTTGTATGATAAACTATTATAAAAGAACAGTGTTTCTAGTTTTATTTACATATATAAGAAATTTAAATAATTCTCTGTTTAATTTGTAAAATTACATTTACAGTCATCAATATGTGTATATGTGAGTACTTAAACATGTGTACATCACAGTTTATAAAAGAAAAGCTAGTTAAAAGGATATCAATGTATGACTGTGCACAGTTTTATGGAATAAAATCTTTGTTGGATATTATAAACGTATTTGTATGGTAAAATGTTTCAAGTGATTTTATTCTAAGTCAACCTAACCGAGTAATTTTTAAATTTAGCTGCGTAAAAACGTGTTTTCTATAGTTATTATGTGTATATGCGTACATTTTAACAATGAGCGCAAGAGTTTTAAAAATAAAAACGAGTTAAAAAAAAGGCATCTCTTTTTTGTTTTTAAGCTGTCTTATACATCTGAATATTATATTGAATTTCATAAAAAAGAATATTTGTATGAATAAATGTGCTTTGTACATTTGAAACAGATGTATAGGACGGATTATTTCAGTATTAATTGTGTATTATACTGAATTTTATAAAATAAATGTTTGTATAGATAAGTATTTTATTTTTTATTCTAAACTACTTTAAATCAATTCTTTCAATTTAACTGTGTAAAAAAAAGATTTCTGTTTACCAATATCTACCACTTGATAGCGCTGTAATATTATTAAGGTTAATTTAGATTAGGGACTAATAGAATCTATAGTAATTTTTTATAATAACATCTCTTTCTAAAAACTGTAAATGTACTGGAAAACCTGTAAATATATGTGAAGTTACAACTGTAGATTCTGGGGGAAAACTAACGATTTATGGTAGCCATCATGCACAACGTTGATCAGTCAACTCCCATATATTCTCATCATGGTTCGAACCCACATTTATTAGTTAGAAAAATAGGACATTCATCAATATATCTAGATGTCCCTCATTTAATAAATGATGATAAAATATTCTATTCAGTGTGCATCATTGCCATACGTATTTTTTCCTTCAACACTTGTTACGTTTTATTAGTATTTGCTCATTGCAGTTGCTTGTTGTTATTATTAATTTGAAATCATGATAATTCTGAAAGATGATAGAAATAGCGGGTGTTACTTTCTTCACTGATTTTATTGAAAACATTAACCATATTTTCGAAACATATTTTCTTAAAAAAAAGTGTCGCTATTGTTTTATGGCGCGCTTTGGTATCACTAAATAACTGACAATTTCTCATGAGGGAAAATAAAAAAATTAATGACAATAAATATAATTTTATATGCAGTAGATGTTAACATTAGTATGTAGTAGTTAGGAGAGTTGTGCTGAAATATTTCAAAATATAATTATTGATAAAAAAATATTATAAAGTTATTGTGTAAAGAAATTAATTTATTTAAATTATTATATACATAAATATTTCTAAAAAAAACTGTAAATATAAAAATGAAGGCTTGGAATATGTACAAATACTTTTTTTATAAAAAAAACCTGTTGATTTTAAAAGGAATTTTTTTTTATTTTAAAAAACATTGAACTCCAGTAGAAAGAGATAGAGAGAGGGAAATATATAAATCATATCTCGTAACTACTTTGAATCAAAATGGAAAGTAATCATAATCGAATGGATACTAAGATGCCATTACTTTCGCCCCCCCCCCTGTAGTGCTGAAATGGGAAATTCTAGTAACCGGGCGCAGTATAACATCGATAACTGTAAAATGTAAACACATAAAATAAAAAAAAATATTTTTAAGTTAACGATTTTATTGTTGGTGACTGAATCGATGAATAAATTATTTTGTCAGATTCAATAATACACTTTCAAAAGTTTTTATTGTGTCTATAATTTAAAATATAATTAATCACTGGTATGAGGTGAAGATTTTAGATGTTTCATGCATGGAGATAAAAAAAATAAAATGTCTTACTTAATAATATTAATACATTTATTCTGCAACTAGCTCGTAAAAATTCAGAATACAGTGTTGAATTATAAATTTATACGCATATACATAAATTTTATTAAGATTTTTGCATAATTTTTTACATGAAATAGGAATTTTTTCACATAAAAATTTTTTATATACATTTATTTCTTGATCAATCTAATTATTTGTTCCATATAATGTTGCGTAAAATATGCTTCAATATACAAAAAGTCACTTCATTTTTGAAGAAAATACATATTTCCACCTTTTATTTACCTTTTTTTTTAAATGCTTTTCTAAATATTTTATCTTTATCTGGAAGTGGTATACGTAAAATAAAGTGAAGAATTCCAGTCAGAAAAGTATTGATGCTATATTTGGTTATAATTATGAGGATTATGTATAAACCATAGTAAGTTTTCAGAAATCGTATAATTAGATTATGTGTTGAAGAAATTTGTCTATTAAAAAGCCATTGAGAATTTCCCGTTTCATTTGAGTGACATGAAATGTGTAAATAATTTACTTCTTAATTAGCTAAAAAAATTTGTATAATTTAATTTTAACTTCCATTGATGATTCTTAATGAATATATTTAAAGAATACGAATTAAGAATATATAAAAAGAATAAGTATAGATGTGCTTAATAAACAATTATATATGAAAAATTAGATACGAGTTGCATACGCGTAAGAATACATATATGTAAACAATCATCAGCGAAAGTTATATATTTTAATCTTATTTTACTCGGTACACGAATGGATTAATACACTTATTGCTTTTTAATGGAAAATAAAAGAAGAATAATTCTTAGTATATTGCTTGCATGGGAATCATTAGAACACAAACAATATTATTATTATTGTTAGTTGTTTAAATTTATTAATACTTTTATTATTATTTCCAGTGTATTAATCTCGAATTAAAACTCACCAGAGAAATGTTTGCATAAAAAATCGATATAGATGCGAAATATATAACGAAGTATTTTTTTTTTATTTATTTATAAAATATAAAGTCGTTAAATAATATTGTTGTCCTTAAGAAGAAAATATCTATATCTTTTTCCTAAAATTAATTAAATTAAAGTCTAAAATTAATTTAAGGCAATAAATTTCTAAAATACTAATTAAGTCAAATAATTCAGACATTAAATTGTTTTTTCCTAAAATTAATTTAATGTGTAAAATTTTAAATAATACTTTCCGACTGTCAAAATAATATTAAAAATAAATAAAAGCATTGTTTTTCTAAACATTATATTATGGATAATTACTTGATAAAAACTGTATAATTTTGGACATTTATTACCGTTAAAATAAGAAAGCCCGATTACTAATAATTAATGGAATCAGTTATTTGTCCTAAGTATATGTGTATTTTGGAAAAATTTCATGAGTAATGAACGCAATAGCTTATCGGTTAATTTTAATGGTTCCATTAAAATTTAATCATAATAATATATTGAATTGTACGAATATATGCAATCAGTTCTATAATAAAAGTACCATGTGGCAAGTAGTTCGTGAAATTATGTATTTTATTGGTTTAATTATTAATAAAATTTGGAAAATATAAAAATATCCTATAAATTTATTATATTTATAGGATATTTTTATTAGTTATACATCACACACAGGTTACATTATGTACAGTTACTCTGAGGCTGGAAAATTACATTATAAATACAATTACTTTTTTATACATTATTTCATTCATTTCATTCACTGGAAATTTCATAGATTGATATAAAACTATTCATTTGGATATAGAACAAGCATTACATCGGTTAAACTTCATTGAAAATTTCAAATTACAATCGCTTGATGTGATAAATTATATTTACATATTAATCACATAAATTATATTCCATTATATCGTTAATAATACACAAAATCTTCTTCCGCAATTTATTAATAGTATACTGATTAAAAACCAGTTTGATGAAGAATTTCATATTTTTAATCACCATTGATAAAAAATTTTGTTTCTCATTAATTTTGTTGAAATAATAATGTTGAGTTTAAAATAGAGTATCAATTCATAACTCTTGTTGCAGACGATAATCTTGAAATTGTAGAAATCAATGTGTTTTTAACATGTTTTAATTTTGATATTACTCTTTTTACTAAAAAAAAAAATATTTATATTTTTGTTCCTTGTAGACTAACCTTTCAGTCCAATTGTTGATTCCAGCATTCGATCCAAGACATGGCTCAACAACAGGGAGATGTAATATTTGTGTCTGTTTTAGGTTTTCCGGGTTTTCTACTTTGTGACATATGAAAGCGATCCACAATCAATGAAATTTCCTTTCAGAAAACAAAATAGAATGGATATTCAAATGCCTTAAAATAGCTTTCAGCTCTAAAACTATTAAACACATTTAATCTGCTTCAAGATGTGTGTTTTTATATTAATATTAAGACAATTTTCTTAGTACCTTTTTGATGGAAAAAATATTCATTTAATAATATTTAAAAAAAATTTTAATTCAACTTTCTTTGGTATGTGTATATTACTGACATTTAAATCAAAGCATTTTATCATCTATATGATAATGCATGTAAAAGACGCTCGTTTTTACGAACTTCTAATTTATGAACATTCTCGATTTTTCGAACTTATGTCTGGTCTATAATATGGTCCCATTAGCGCAAAAATTTAATTCCCATTTAAGAATTAAATTTTGAAAAATCTCTTTTTTGCGAACTATTTTTATGCAAATTTTCGTTTTAGTTTATATTTTATCATCTGATTTCATGATTGAGAAACTTGGATTAACATTTTTATTATAGAATCCTTAATCCTTGAAATTGTGAATAATTACCACTTCTGCTATTGTTGAAACCATGGATTTTTTTAAACTATTCGCTTAGAATTTGTATTTCCTAAAGAGAAGTTAAGTAAAAAAAGTTAACTCTTTAAAATTTAGCAGACTTTGTTTTTATACGAAATTTCTGTTTTAAAAACAAATTATTGCAAATAATGAGATATATTTATAAGAAATAATATCAGTACTTTAATATAATAGTTATGTATTCATAAAAACGAGCATCAATTGTAGTAAAATATTTTACTAATCACATGAAATGAAAATTATTGATTCAATAGTTTAGTAAAATTCAAATAACTTTAAAACGAGAAAAGATCATAAAAATTACATTTATTAACTAAAGATTAACAAATTCTCTATATGTTTATTTTTTTTTCACTAAATTAGCTGACACTCTTGCATTATTTTAGTATTTTTAAGTAATATTTTATGTCCAATGTTTTAGCAAACTTTACCTACTGAAATTAAAATATTAAGCATAAAGCTCCAATTGGATTCTAAGTTTTTGTCAAAATATAGTATAACAAGAAATATAAAACTGTTATATTGTTTCTGGACGCTTATGCGTCTCTATAATCTTATTTCAATAATTTGTAAAACAAAAATAAATTCCATTTTTTTTTAATAAAAATTAATTTTTTCTATTTCATTTTAACTCATTTAATGTATGATAATAAAATAAATTGTAATATAACTATAAATGTATTTAAAATTGGAGAAAAGTCTAGATTTATTTTCATTCAATTTTGCACACTATACATTTCTTCTACATATTCGTAACACTATGAAAAACATTTTTTGTAATTTATTGAAATAAAAAGATACCAACATAGAAAAAAAATAAATAAAATCGTAAATTTATTTCGAGTGCATTTATAACGAAATTATTCTTAGAGTTATATCCTTAAAAGATCATAATGCCGATGCAGTTATGTTGAGAAGTTTCTTGTAACTACTCACCTGCTGGTTGATATTTTGATTATAAATGAACTTCTTAGAGTAATTCTTTCCCGCAATATGACATATATTATTATGATATGAATTCACATGAATAGAAATTTACTAAGCAAAGAAAACTTTTTTTAACGATTACTAAGAATAAATAAGAAATATTCTGATTTAGATATCAATATCTTGAAAGAGGAATCTATATCTGTTTCGTTATTCAGATATACTAAAACTTTTTTGAAACTTGAAATAATAATTTCTTTGAATGGAAAAGCATATCATATCGCCCACCCTGTATGGTGGTTATGACACTCGGCTCTCACCTCCACACTCAGGTTATAATCCAGAAAAAAAGTTTGTGCGTAAAACTGGGGAGAAGTCAGACTTTCTGCTTGTAATGAATATCCGTTTCAAAAAGAAAGTACCGTACCCTCTAGTTCGTGTCAGGAGTCCTCGACAATAAATGTTCTATATTTCTGCTTGTTGTCACTACTCATGTACGCCAGATGAAAACATGTGACTAATACATAAAAAAAAAGGGAAAAGTAGATTGCGAAAACATGTAAATTGAATCATTTATATAAAGCTTTATGGGAAGAAAATTTTATTTTTAAATTATAAACGTAAAACTGATTGGACGATGAAATCAGAGATTTGAAATTGTTGGTCTATAGTATAGTGTATAAAGGAAACGTATTTTTACAATAAAAATGCAAAAAATGTTAGGAATAGATTATATTAATGGTAATTTAATACCATATATAGAATATATGATTCATAATTTGCATTCTATTTTTCATAACTAAAGCAGCAGGCAATTTACAGACATTATCCTCATGATATATAGAGGAATAGAAGCAAGCATATGTAGGATACAAAGCGTGTAAACCAAATATAAAACAAACGTAAGAAATGAGTAAAAATTAAATCATAAAAAACATATGAAATTAAGAAAATAAATTATTCAAGAAGAATTTCGTTTCCCAGTATCAGGAACTGATACAGTTCTTGGTAAGAGCAGAGCATTCGGGAAGACGATCAGCATTCATCGCCGCACCACTGCGGCAGAGAGGGCAAGCAGAGCTATCCACCATCTGAATTTCGTAGAGATGAACATATAAGCAGGCATGAATGTCGTGAGGCGAAAGGCAGCTGCAGCACTGCTTCTAGGACACATTCGGGGAGATAGAGAATGACATTCCTCCAGGCTTTTTTTCCGTAAGTTCTTTCAGAAACGACATATATAGCTAAGTTAAGTACTTGATTGAACATTGAAGAGGCTCTATAGTTAATGAGGTTTCACGGGGGCTGTTTTATAAAGCAACCTTGGTCAGCTGATCCACTTTTTCGTTACCAGGTATTCCACAGTGTGATGTGGTATCTACTGTAATAATTTATTCTGTATTTTTCGTATATCTTTCCAATTAAATATTTACACGGTATTATGAACATAGAGCTAGAATCTTGAGAGCAATCGGAAATCGCCAAAATCGTAGCTTGTGAATTTGAGAAAATGGCAGTCTGGTCGGAAAGGGGAAAATGCACATAGATAAACTAGAATCACTCTAATTGGATCATTTTTAACATTGATGTCGCTGTCTCGACTGTTCCCAAAGAAAGATAATAAGAGAAATGCTTCCAATAAACATCCATCTGAAGCTTTGAACCGTCAGTATATATGTGTATAACCATGTTTTAGAAAGAAACTGACCATGCTGAACAAAGCTGGTGTACAATCCAGGAATTTTGAGACAAGATTCAAGAATATGCATTGTATAAAATTGTCTATATTGCTGAATTTTTAATCGGAATTGGAAGATGTATTAGTTTAGATGTATTAGTTTTTTAATAACATATCTTCCAACTAGCTGCTGGTAATAGATCGATATTAAAAACTACAATCGATTAATTACAATCGATATTAAAAAGTAAAGGAATCCGTAATACTCATTTAACAAAAAATTATTTTACTCTTTCTCTCTCTCAATAATTGTTTCCTACATTAATCATTTCACCTGAATGACATTAAAATATCGAAAAGATATCAAAAATGAGCAAATGTAAAATTATTTTATCAAAATATATACGTATTGTTTAATGATATCTCAAAAGTAATCTAATTTTTATGGCTCTTGAGTTACTTAAAAATTTAGATTAATTAAAATTATTTTCAGAATCTTAGTTTTTGCAGATAAATTGAGCAAAATTCTGATAATATTCAATGATAGATAAACTTTTCTTGTGACAATATAAATTTTCTATTTAATCTAATAATTTCCCGAAGGTACACAACATCAACATAAATACTGAACTAATTTAAATCCTGGGTACAGTCATTATGAATATCACAATCTCAAAATTTTGAACTGTTTCATTATTTAAAGCATATCAAATGAAAATTCTTTAAAAAAGAAACTTAATTCAAAAACGAACCATAAGACAAAAAAATTGAAAATACATTTTTGCGCATAAATTCCAATTGCATTTTTCCATTGGGAAAAGTTCATTCAAAGCAATACCCCAGAACGAAAATATTAAATTGAAACAAAAAAAGAGAGAGAAAAAATGTAAAATCTCATTTTTTTCTGACAAAAATGCCTACCGTAAACTGTGCATAAGGCAGTTTCTAAAATCTAATTCTTTGTTACCTGTTATAAAAAAAAAATTACCAAATCCTCAACTAAATTAGAATTACCATTTTGCATGTCTACCAGGCACACATACACACTGATGCACGATCTTTATAAATTGAAATATTTTATCAAAACTTTTTATCATGGGTGACACTTTCTTGATTTACATGAAAATTTTCCCCATAGTTACAAACCATAGCTCAATATTTTTATTTTTTTAAGAGATCACAACCGCCACCCTGCCAAAAATTTCGATACGATTTTTTCCCAAAAATTAATCGTATTGGTTTATTTAATTTTCTTATCTCATGATTATATCAGTAAAAAAAAATTAAATTTTAAATAATATCAAATTATAGTTTAAGATTCTCTACAATGAATATCTTTCATTCATAATAATATATTTTTTCATTTTATAATTCAACACGCATTCCGAAAATATAAACACAATGAACTTAAATTTTATAATATTTTCTCCTCATATGTGCCAACAACACTTGCCACTAATGTTTTCCTACCGATTCCAGAGATTATAAAAAATTAGTTCGAATTAGAAATGCTTCAGAAAATGTGAACATTGTCTACCTCATAAATGTAAGTAATTTAATATAAGAAAATTAATTATAGCATTTGTTTTGCTTGTAAACGGTTTTTTTAATTCATAAATAGTTATATGAATTGATTTTCATCGTCTAAAATGGTGATAAAAATTAATTTATCCATACCAAAAACTAAATTTATTGGAAACGATAGAAATAAATTTTAAAAAAAATACTTTTGATAGCATTTACTTTAAACATATCATGATCACATTTTAAGAAATTACAAATTTTCAGAAGCTCAAATAATGAAAGTTTTAAATTTGAAAAAAAAAGTTTTTTAATTTTTACTTGTAGCTTTAAATCAAACAGTCCTAGATTTCAAAAGATTTTTTTAAATATTCTAATCAACCTAAGATTTTTTTACTACCCATTTTAAAAGTGAGAAATATAAAATTATTTTGTTAAAAAAATCAATGAAAACACATATAAAAACTAAAATGATTTAATAAAATAAAAAAAACAACTATAACGTTTTTTGATAACTAATTCTTAAGAAATATATCTTGATATATATACAATAAATATAATAAATTATTCCAAATAGTATCTAATATACAAGAATATGAAACTGTTGGATGAATTATTTATATAACAACAAAAATATCCTTTTAGAATTTAATATATCAATAAGATCAACTATAAATTTATCAACTATAAATCAACTATAAATATTTTTTATGTAAACAAAATGATTTTTTTAATATTTAAAAATAAATTTGGCAACAAAAATCCCTACAAATTATGAATAAGAAAAAATTTGAATTTGAAAATACCTGAACACCATTAAATTATTTTGGCACAAGATTGAAAATGAAACATTTTTTTAATTGCTTCAAAGATTATGGATTCATAATAATTTCCATGCTTTCATATTTAAAATTGAAAAAATTTCTACTGAAATTTACCATCTGAGAAGAATTACGAAAAAATTTAAAATATTATTTAATTATTATCGATGTACTTAATTGAATTCTCTAACAAACTCGAAAAATAGCTCTGAATTGAAATGTAACAAAACTCTAATCTTATCTATTACAGTAAAAATTACAATATTGAAAACGTGAAGTGATTAGTTCTTAACTTAATTCCATAAGAATGTGTTTTAAAAACTTTAAAGATTAAGGAAAAACAAAGCATGAAAGGCAGAACTTATGAGCACACATTCCTGCATTTAATATAATCTGTTATACTTAAGACTTTGGGCATTAAAATTTTTCTTTTAGAAAGCAACTTAACATTAACGAATAGGTTGTTTAGGTTTCTTTTCGCCATTCTATAACTTCTAAAAAGACTAGACATGCAATTTTATTTGACTAATTCTTCATTATGGTGCTTAAATTTTTCGTTTGAGTTACATTATGTTTCTTCTCACTACAATTAGTTTTCTGTATTTAGAGCTTGATATACAATTTCTTTTTCTTTTTTGATTCTTATTTTTTTCAGAAAATACATTTTCATTCTTTTTTTAATCAGGCATTAAAATGGGTAACGTGGAAGTGTTTTTCTATGACAGAAGAAGTGCGAAAATTTATAAAGTATTTGAGGTTGGAAATGATGATAAATCAGAGAACCATGGTATGAAAAAGAAAAGGGAAATTTAAGAATTATAGGTGTAGTTTATTTTTCGATATTTTTTTTTACCTTTGAAATGGTAATCTCGGAAGAATTTTCCATAGAAAGACGAACTGAAGAAATGTACGCAGATAAATTATCTGAAGTAATATGAATGATAATCAACCACAAAGACCTATTAAGAAAAAAATGTTTAGGAATCGAAAAATTATAAGAAAGTTATGATCGTGAAAGAAATGATGTTTCTGATGATGAAAATGAAATTATGATTATCAGGGGAAAATATCATACGGGGAAAAATTTAAATAGGAAAAAAATCATATAGGGAAAATTTAAATAAGAAATATATTTATCTTTTTGATATTTACAGTACTACGAGCGAAACCATTTAATTCCCACAGAGGAAATTTTCCAAAATGTTCTCCTAAAAAAACTATAAATAAAAATGTTTAAATTAATTGCTTCGTTTTGTAATTGATTTGTTAATTTCATTTAAAATTATACATACATGGTTACTCAATTCCCTTAAAATGCACAAAAACCAAAAACACCTTGAAAACCATCAACACATCCTTTTTCAAAATTCAAATCTCGCGTACTGAGTATTAATGACAAAAACTAAATTATTTCAATCACTGTGAATATTTATTCTAACTCTTTGAATATAATCTTCGAATGAATACAATAAAGAGATAATTGTTCATAGTTATTTAACAATAAATAAATGATCATTTACATAAATTTCTGTTTAATACTAAAATAACCAACTAGCATTTTGCAATTTAACTACGTTTGAAAATATGAAAGAACTTAGATGTAAAGAAATAACACATTTCCCAAAGAAAAATTTCAAGCGAAAATTTCAAATTAATCAACATGGAAAAACCCACTGCTATCTATGAACAATATCTTGAGGAAACTTGATGAAAATTTTTTTCAATAAATGTTTATTTCTTCTTAATAAGCATTTATTAGCTGCTTTTTTTACACTTTTGAAATTTGTTCCAAACTTGTGAAATTCACCGTGAAATGGTTTTATTGTATATAAGACGTTTACTAAAAGATAACAGTGCGGATCAGGTAATAGAGTCAATATTGATTTAAATAAATCTTCCAAACTGGAGGAAAGGGTTCTTGAAGCCATGTCCAAATAAAAAGGAACAATGAACTTGGCTTGGCGTGAACGGCAGCGAGGTACTGAACGGAAGCAACGTTCATAAAAATACTGCATCCCGTCACTAATTCTGATATATGTGTTGAAATCGTGATTCGCTTCGCGGTTATACAAATTTAACCGTCGCTTTTATGATGTAATGGCGTGCAGATTTCGTGCTTTAACGACTCGCCCTGCACCGCATGTGGCTGTCTTCCCTCCCCCACGTCGAAATAACAACGTGATCTGTCTGGCGGTGTGTTTGCATCAAAAATGTATAGCAAATATTTGGCTAACAACGCATTCTATTAACTGGTATACAATTTACAAGGCGTCATCTAGGTAGTTAGAACATAATATAAACAACAATTTTGCTACCAGACAGACGATTAAATTATTTTATCATCATCATCGTTATCAAAGAGGTCCGAATCGATATTTTACAAAGCTAACAACAATTGAAAATTGTTTTCGAAGGAATATATTGCAAAGATAATAAGTGAATATTATTTCCGAGATAATGTTTTACAAAGATATCAGCAATTAGACATTCTACAGAGATAGAACTGTAAAAGTTACTTCAATGAATGATAATTCCGAATTTTTTTAATAATAAATTATTTTGAATATATGAGAAATCTAAATGATTGTTTAAATAAACTTCTATAATTTCGATATTTATTAAAAAAGTTTAGGTTTTTTTTTATATATATATAATTTTAGTAAAATCTCAAGACAGAAAAAAATGTTGTTTCCCTCGTTATACATTAAAAATTAACTTTCTCAATAAAACGTTAATATTTTTCTAATAAGAAAAAGGTAGCTAAAATATCTGGTAATTTTTTTAAACCAATAAATGAAAAAACGTAATTAATTAAAATTGATTGGTTGATTAATAGTTGGTTGAGTTTAAATTACCAACAATTATTGATAGATAAATGTTAATATACATGTTTTCTCATAAAATTTTAAAAAAAACTTCAATGGGTTTTGATGTGTACTTTTAAAATTATTGTAGTTATAAACAATATTTTTAATTGTTGTTCTAATGCGGAATACCCAAAATTTTTAATAGAAACTTTTTTTATACTTTATTATTATGAGAAATATTTTTTATGCAGAAAACATACTGGTAGTATAAAAAATATAAATTTTATCTGCAATATACGTTAAAGCGTAATATGTAATGATATTTTCTAACAAAATATCTGGGAAAAGTTGAAAATAACTTTCAGTTCTTTTACAGATCAAATAAATAAAAAAGTACTGACCAAATTTATTGATTTATAACATATTAATTGTAAAATTAATTATTAAAAATTATTGAAAATTAATTTTGATGAAAACTTTTTCTGATTTTATTTATTTTTCGTATTATAATAGAAAAAAAATCTTGAGAGAAACTGTGAAATATACTGATAACATGTTATACTGGTAACATACATAACATAGCACTTTATTAACAATTATTATAGTTAATTATCTTAATTAGTTTCACTAAATGTAGTTATAGTTTTATTTTGACAATAATTTTCTCTAAGTTCTGAAATTGAAACAGCACTATTACACCATCTAACTCTTTATTTATGAATAAAAGTTAATTAATTAAATATAATTAACAAATTCCACTTAATTAACTAATTATCTACAATTATAATTAATTTAATTAAGAATAGAAAGTTATGAAATAAAACAAAAAATTTCGTCTTCAATTTTCAGGTTGAGAAATAATTCCATCAAGAAATTTTATACATAAAGAGCAAAAAGCATATCATTTCTTTGATTGTAGATTTATTTATTTATTTATATTTTATTTTTGGCAATACTTGAGTATTAAATATTTCTATTACAGACAGAGAGAGAGAGAGAGAAAAATTTTAGTTCATTTTATTCTATTATACAAATAGCTTCTGTTTTCTTTGTGTTTATGTTATTAAAGGCTCTTAATTTGGGTTCAAACTGAATTGATACTCAGTTATGGCTTTGTCATGTAAGCCAAACTAAGCGAAAATTGCATATCTTCACATATAATACAATAACATATAATGATTGCAACTATGGCTTTTTTATGTTCTTCAAGCTATAGTTCACATCAGTTAATTAATTGCATGATAAAATAAAAAAAAAGGACTGAATTTTTGATGTTGTCATCAGTCTTATTATAATATTGATTTTGTAAATTCTGCCTTAATATTTTCATGTGTATGGTTACCGATTTATCAGAATAAATAATTAAAATATCATCTTTATTGCCCAAATATAAAAAATGTTGATTAACTATTGAAGATAAACCAATGATTAAAGTTATCACATGCGAAATCTCCTGCAATATTTTCCTGTTAGGTTTAAATAAAACATCATTCAGAGCAAAAAAATAATTGATATATGTGTTTAATTTAACAATTATATAGTTAGTGAAATTATTGAATAAGCATTGCTTAAGTTTTCAAACCCACAGTTAAATTTTATTCTAAGAATTATAGCTATGAATGTTCACAGGATCTGAAGTTCTCAACTGGTATGGTGAGAAATCCAACTCCGGTGTCGACTACGACACTTCTCCATAGTTTAAAGTTACAGGTTTTCTAAAAGTATTTCTTTATTAATGAATTAAATATAATCACATTAAATTTAATTACAAATAAAATGTTACAAAATAAAACAAAAATTTTCCTCTCTAATTTTAATAGAGAGTTATGTATTTTGTTAACAGTAAGTTATTATATAGAAACATTGACAACTCTCAACGCAAAATGCAAAAATAAGCATAAACACAATGCACTTTTTACACTGTTCAGAAATCAGTAGATGAAGCATATTTTTTTCACTCTTCTCCATTTAACCTAAATAAACCTTTCAATATTTTTTACGTTAAAAGGTAATGAAATTTGAAATGTTCGTGAATTTCCTAACCTAAGATGTGCAGGAAATTCAGGTTTTCCCTTATTTCTTGTAAAGTTTTAATTTGCTTCATAAGTTGAACTGTGATAAAGATAACAGACACAATTTATATTTCAAAATTCCTTTCTTAAGCTAAAATTGAAACAAATTTACTGTTCCAAATTTCATGTATGTATTTCTTGTCTAGTTCATTTATGTATTTCTTATCTAAATAATTTCTTTTCCCTAATCAATTTGAAAACGACTTAAAAATAAGCTCAGAGATGATCTCTAAAAAAATTTACTTATATCAGAATCACTTATATATTTAATAAATAAATTATAACAATACATTTTTAAGAAGATTTAGTGAATTGATTTTATTTTAAAATAAGCAAGTTTCTAATGCTTCCTAACCTGAATAATGATAATGATATCAAAAACATTTTTGGATGTAAAAAAAACTTATTTGTTTCAAAATTCAATAAAATTTAAAATCTTAAAATTTATTGTTCATAACACTCATATAAAAATAAGATAATGCGAGATATTGTTATTTGAAAATTATGTGAATATTTTCAAGAAATTGAAACAGGTTAAATATTTTTTTTCTTAGTATAATTTTATTTGGCTATTGATCTGAAAAGTATGTGATGCATAAATAAGGAATAAATTATTAAGTTTATACAGGCTTTATAACTTACTCATCTATGATTACTTACAATTCATGTTTGCAAACATGTTTACTAATGATTTACATAAAATTAGTGGCAAAACTACGTCCCTTAAAGTGAAAAACTTCTGGTTCTATCCCAGGTACAGTTAAATAATCGGAGATGTATGTTATCTTTCTGTCATTTGCAAGCATGTTTGTCTCGATGGTTTTTCTCGTGGTTCACGACTGTGGCTATTACTTATGAAAAATAATATGAGTTGGGTGTAAAGCGTGTTAAGTTACCAACTATGGTGACAGCCAAAATGTCTAAGTCAAAGATGCGGTGTCAAATCATGTTTCTTTAAAAAAAATTACAATGAAGTGGTTGGTGTATGTATTCATATGTATTAGAGGGTGGTCCTGCTATAGGTTGAGACAACTGCCGAAATAAGTGATTGGTAATAAGAGAATTGCTTACTGCTTTGTTCACGTGAATGCAGCTCACTGTTTAGGTAGATTTTCCTCGCTGCAGAAAGCTTAGAATCCAGTACAATGCATTGTGAAAGTCATGGGGCACTTCACAATAGCCCTCTTTACTAAGCTCTCCTACTTGCGAAGTCAATAACAGTTAGCTGCTCGTTTGAAAAAGCTTACCCATTCTAGTGTCTCCTATGTGAAACGCTTTCCACGCCCATGTTAAACAACGCCGCAATCCATGCTCACAAAATTACAGTGGTAAAATCGAATATGCTAATGTTTTTCTTTTTTTCCCCCCTTCATTATCTTTTTATTTGGCATTGCAGTGAAATGTTCTCAAATGTTTACTCAAAAGAATTTATGAGTTTCAATCAATAATTCTAAACATTCGAGTGGCTCATTTCTTTGTGTTTACGGAATGTTGTACGTTGATAGAATAGCTTACATTCTTCAGACATTATGTGCATAAAGGAAAAAAAAAGACACCTGTGTAAGAAGGAAATATTAAATTTAAAAGTAGCCCAGGAAAAAGCAAACTGAATTGTGTTGATGATAAGAAGTATCAAAGCAAATAAGGAAAGTAACGAATTAATCATATTTAATTTTAATTTAGAAATTAAGTTCTTAATACATTATACAACTTGTGTTATTTAAGCAAAAAAATGCGTATTTATTCCTAAATGTTGTACTGAAATTAAAAGCAAAGTTAATATTTACTTCACTATATAAAATTCTGCGAAAATGCTTTGTGGTTAACTAATACTGTGTGTCATAACAAACTAAATATTATATAACTTATGTTATTTTTTTATCTAATTATTAAAAGAATAAAATACAGTTCCTATATTAACATTAAAAATCGATTAATTCCTTATCGATTGAGGCACGTCATTGAATTCGTAAGCGCATGCATGGATCCCCTCTTTTATAAGCATTTATTTCTATGTCCAGGGATTTGATGGCTTTAACTGCGCATGCTTAAACTTATCGGATTTCAGTTGTTCGAAGCATATACTTTGGTTTACTTTTTATAAAAGAGATAAGAGCCATATCAATCAATCAATCAATCTCATAAATTATTCATTAATTTCCACTGGGGTATATCTGAATCAACAATGGTATCTTTCCTCATTGGTACGGAAAAATATTATGGATGCACCAAATTAAATACTTATATATATATATATATATATATATATATATATATATATATATATATATATATATATATATATATATATATATATATATATATATATATATATATATATCATAAAGAGCAATAAATTTCTTATTAGGTAAAATAATGCATCTTATTGGTGGAGTATGATGAGTTGTTTATTTCTTAAGTTTTATTTCATTCTTAACATTGAAAATTCAGATTTTTTTTTAATATGATTTGTTGACATAGTAAGGAATAATAGACAAAACTTATTTGATCTAAAAGCACTGAAGTGTGTGTGTGTTAATTTCAAATTATTTAATAAACCTGGATTTTTTTTTCTTAAAAAGTGGTACGAAGAAATTTAAAAATTTTTTTTAGTAATCATGTCTTTACTAACATTCACTTTTTTGTGAGAAATTTAAAGTAAATAATGCATTTACATGAACTTACACGTAATATTTTTAGAATATTCAAGATTGAGATTAATACAGAAAATGAAGGTTATGCAATTTATTATAAAACAATTTTATTCAAAGTCGCTTAACAAGTGATATCAAAAAATCGGTAAAATGGTTTTCAAAACTTTTCATTAATTAAAAAGGTTTATTATTGTAGGTTTCGTTTTACTAGAAATGTTTAGATGTTGGATAGAGTTTATAGATTTGAGCAATGAGTATATAAATTAAATAAATTTAAAATTATTTGTGCAAGATTTTTTGATCTTATTGAGAAGTTTATTAAGAATCTCAATAAAGTGTTTCTATACAATTAAATATGGGAGAAAATTGTCTTTCGTCCATATTTAATTGTTTATCATTCCTATGAAATGATTGGTAAAATTTTCATTTATAAAATGTTCCTTAAAGCTTACTTTCAGTAGCGCCAAATTTTTAAATATTTGTTCATTTTTACAAAATTTTATCAACACTTTGAAAGTTTGAATGTATGAAAAATTTATTTATATTCAAACAAACATATATCGTACGTTGATTTTCATATCATATAGTACAAAGCAAACTAACCATAATTCGCACAGTTCAAATAAAAACAAAATAAAAATAAAAGATAAATTCGTGTCATATAATTTTAAACAAAATTTGCTTCAAAACCATGATATCAACGTAGAGTATTTTCTGATATAGGGTTTGAGACTCTCAAAAATCGAGGCGATAAACAATCAAAAATTTAACCAAGGGAAATTTACAAAAAAAGAATTCAACAGAACAATTAAATCAGAATTTTATCGTGATATATAAATCATTCATATAATCACCAATCAATCAATCGTTGGAAATACAAAGCAAAAAAATTATATTTAAAATATTGATCATTTCCCAAATTAACAATCACAAATTGGAATTTGATGATTGTTTGTTTAGGAGACTATCAATAATGGCATATTTTTGGTGTACTACTAATAATGAAATTCATCTGTAATAATATAATAAACGTAGAAAAACTTTCAATGTAATATACAACTTAAAGAATTCTTAGTAACATAAGTTATGTTTACAACAGTTGTACACTTCATCTTATAAATCGTAACCGTGTGTGAATGGATAAAAGTTCTAAGTATATCTATCTATTTATATATTTTTTAAAATTTGGCATTTTGTTTCTATACTAATTTTTATTTACGTTCTCTCTATCCTTCCTTAACTCTTTTATTTCTATTATACAAGAAATGAAGCATCTTTGAAATTTCAGCATATTTTTCTATCCCAATCATATTTGTATTTCCATTATAATTCTTACTATTGTAAAACTTTTTTCAGATTATTAAAATTATTTATGAAATTTATAATACTCTCGATTTTTTTCCAGAAGTTACGAGAGTTTTTCTGGTAGAAATCTACACAATTTTTATAAATTATGGCTTCTTAAGTATTCTTATGCATTTATTTAGTCTCATTTTAAATTTCTATTTAACTCATATGGAAAGAATAAATAATTACTAAGTATTTTTACATGAATAAATCAATTTACGATTTTAATTAGAAATATTGCAACCTCATTTTCAATAGTTTATTTGTCAAGCAATTTTAAGTTTTATAAATTTCTTTTTCAAACTTTCACCTTTATTAATTATCTTGTTCATTTTTCAAATAGTGCGCTTAAATAATAGTGAGCAATTCTTTTGAGGCTTTTATTTATTGGATATATATTTGAACTAAATGTAGTGTTAAATATATCTAAGCTTTTTCTTTTTCTCAAAGTGCAATAAAGATATCCAAGATAATAAATCTTTATATTACCAATTATTACCAATGGATTTAAAAGGTTGGTATGTTCCAATGATTGCCATTAAAATATAAAACCACTATAGTTATTTATAGCATTTTTTATATTAAAAATATTTTCTTAAAATTACGCTAAACTTAATAAAATAACTATAAATAATTATACTACTTAGTATTTAAAGTTGAAAAATTTGTGTAGAGTTTACATTTTAAAATTTTCATACTTAAAATATGAGCTATCCATTTGCTACAATGAATTTATAGAAAATAATTATATCTTCACGAATAGATTTATTTAATTTTAATTAGTAATATGACAACAGTTACTTTTCTTTTTATTTTTAAATTATTATAATTTAGGAGATCTTTTATATTATTATAGAAATAGCGATATCTAACAAAATCCTTATTTTTACTCTTTTTAAAATTTATTTATATATATTTAGATATGTTATTATTAATCTAATGTAATATTTTTCAATGTTGTTACCGGAAAATAAGTTAAGGAATTATTTACTTTTTTAGTGATGTTTATTATTAATTAAAAACATTTTCTTATAAGCTCTTCGGTTTAATTTATTTCTGATTCATTTAAATTTCTCGATCCTATCATATAAATACCTGAAATCAGCAAATGCAGCTTTTCTGACAGCTTTTCAAAGACTCTCTCATTTGATTTTCGACTGGTTTTAAATGTTAAAAAATATTTGTGCTTACCGAAAGCTTGAAATTCCAAAATCATATTTAAGGTAGTTAGTTTAAGTTCCATTGAGTAAAGTGTTTTGTAGTTTTACAAAATTTTAGAATTAAGTTAATTACAGCGAAATTTTTCTACTACCTTTATGTGTGATCAAAAAGTAAAATTTATTTCTTGATTGTTTTACTGGATCAATGAATAACTTATCACCAATAGAAAAGGAAGCAGTTTGTTAAAAATTAGAATTTATAAATTGATGTTTAACTTAAAAACTATTTCAAATAAAAATAATTTGCAAAAAGTTAACAGTACTTAAATTTAGTAAAACTAAAGTTTAGAATCACAAATCTGAATACATAGTTTTAAGCAATTTAATTCACATCCACTTATATATAAATTTTATAAAGAAATCATTTATTTATACTATTTCATTTACGAATATTTAACCAAGATTATGTAGTAAGAAAAAAGTGCATTTGAATTTAAAAACAAGCAATAGCTTTATTTTTAAAATTCAAATGTGCTTTTTTTCAGTATTATTTATATTACAGTTTTTATTTGCATAAAAATTAAAGGGAAATTTATTTGTTTGCTATTAAAATCTTCGTGAAAGGCTAGAAGCAATAAGAAACAATTTTGTAAATGCACTTTCATTTTGATGAAAGTACAAATATTAATAATTGTATCACCACTCTCAAAGTTATTAATTATTACATTTTGTAAAAAATTTAACTTTTCTTCATATAAATTATACTTAAAGTATCCTTTTTTTTTGTTTTTTGTTTTTAGTTGAAAAGTACGTTTTTATTTACTAAAAATACCCGGATAAAAAAGAAAAAGTTTACTGAAAGATATGAAACTAAAAAGTCTGAAATGCCAAAAAGTTCGAAAAAAGCTTTAAAGTATTCAAAGCATCAAAATGTATTTCAGTTTTATATAACTGCTTATTTCGGTAATTTAAATTCTATGAAAATAGTTTCATAATAGTCATTAGTTCGGTTTCATTAAGTCCAATTATTAGATTTTAACTTTTTTTCTTATGCATAAATTTAAAAGTTTAATATAATGCAATAACAAAGTATAATTAATATAATGCAATAACATAATATAATGCAATAACAAAAATATGCTTTGTTTGTATAAAAAATAAAAGAATGCGTTTTTTTGATTAGACGAGAAAATATTTTTATAAGAGAGTCCATAAGATGCCCTCCAAAAGGATTAATATTTAAGATTTCAATTATATGACATAGAAAATCCTTATATTAATTTAAATTATGTAGTTAACAATGTAATGATTGTTTTATTTATCTTCAAATACTGTTGCATGCTTTTTACTTATCACTATTTTGTTTAAATAAGCATATTAGAACATATTTTATGTTTACAATTTTTTGGATAAATGCCTTAAATCGATGTATATTGCTCTATGCTCTTTTTTTGAACACGAGAATTAATTAGTGAGACTTACTGTTTAAAGTTTTTTGCGAACCCCGCGCTCCGATTTTCACAAAAATTGAAGTGACATTAATTTATTTGCTGTTAAAATCTTTGAGATATGCTGACAGCATTAAATACTATTTTATACATTCGCTCTCGTTTTGATAAAAGTGCAAATATTAAAAATTGAATTATACCACTCCCTGAGTTATTGATTACATTTTGAAAAAAATTTAATAAAAAATATTTGTCTCCATATAAATCAATTTAACTTAGAATGTCCCAATTTTTTAGTTGAGAATTGCTTTGTTTGAATTGCTCGTTGAGAATTTTTATTTTTTAAAAGATTATTAAACAATCATTACACATAATTCTCTTTTAGCATTAAACAATATACCTAAATTTTCTGTAACATTGATATAGTATAAATCTTTCAAGTATGAATATAATAATATTTAGACTTTAAAAAAGGGTTAATTTTTATTGTAATCCCAAAAAATCTAGCTATGATTACAATTATCATAGATTAATTTGGCTTGTAAAAACTAATTATTCGTATAAGTAACATTTTGAATTCCTACCAAATTATACGCTAAAACAATAACACATCAGTATATTTTCTTCATCAAAGAAAAATATAGGCGAGATTTTAAAAATAAGAGAATGCCAAATTTCCTTTTCCCTTCAAAAAATTCAAAACATAAATATACCCGTGTTTATTCTTGCTTTTCAAATTCCAGACAAAAAAACTAAAATTGAAAATATATAATGCCGCTAAAGAAAACGTATGACGCTGCGTAATAAACAACCTGACAGCAGAACACTGTTGTAAGTCTTTTAAGAATAATATTTTTAATATTTTCGAGAACAATATTTTCAAGGAGAATTTCGTATAGATTGTGGGACTTATTCACGAGCTACAAAGGGTGGGGGAGAAACCCAGAAAATCCACAAACACCCACCCGCTCAAAAATTGTGCAGGCAGAAAATAGAAACGCCCCTCTTGTTGACCAGCAGTGGTTGAGATGGAAAAACGTGATCCTGAACTCAGAAGTGAAGCTCATTATTTACTTCAAGGAAGAGTTTATTATTAACTAGTTCACTTTTCATGTTTACATTTATATAAGGAATATTTATCACATGATTATTTCTTTGTTTTATATTACATTTTGAGTTACGCTTCAATATTATTCTGTAAACAATGAGCATCATGTAAAGTATGAAATTAACCACAAAATCTGTGAAGGCTTCTTGTTAATTAGTGATTGCTGTTAATTAATACTAATTAAGATTTAAAAATCGTTCTTATTATTCGCAAAGGAAAATAATTTGGAAATTTAATATAGAAGACATTTTCAAAATTGGTTTTCTATTAAAGTAATATTTTATTCAACGAAATAAATAGATGTTAAATAAACTAAATTCTTCAATTTTTTTAAAATTATTTTTTAAAATATTTTTGTTTTTGTAAGTTTTTCTTAAAAAAATTACAAATTCAGCAATTCCAGAAAGATTTTAAACAGGAATATAATAACATAGCTTATATGTTGTGCGTAATCTTCTTCCTGTTTAAAATCTTAATGGAATCATTAATTTTCGATTTTCTTCTTAATTTTTGATGTCCTAATATTTTCAAATAAATCCGTTTTCGAGATAACGATACCATTTTAGGATTTTATTTTTGAAAACAATTTCAGATTTTCCCTTCCTTCTATTAATAATTGCGCTCGAATCTTTTTACATTACATTTCACATTTTTTTTCCTTAAATGATCTATTTGTTTTGTTGATTTTTTTTAAATTTAAAGTTTTAAGTTCAAAGTTTTTTAAGCATAAACATGTACGAAAGTGTCTATAAAAAGATACAAATAGAGAAGTCAAAAGGTGTTTTTCATAATGTGAAAATTGAGTTTAATAGCTTATTAATATTAATACGTTCACATATTTATAAATTCAGTTTCAGTTATCAAATTTGTGAAATTTAAAGATAATTTATAAGTTAGAATATATATATATATATATATATATATATATATATATATATATATATATATATATATATATATATATATATATATATATATTATAAGCACTAAAAAAACTATTGGTTTTAAGAATAAAAATCAGTTTTTTGACTAAGTTGCAATCATTTTGACATAATTCATAAAAATATTTGTTGAAATAAAATACAATTTTTTTTAAACAAAATAAATTTTGTTTTTGTTGGAAAAAAATTCCATGTATAAGTTCTGTTAAAACAACAAGTTGTTTCATTGAAATTTTTGATTCAGATATGAGATATGTTACTAAAATTTACTAAATAGTATCCAACTGCTTAATCATGTAATAACATAATTTTAAGATGATGTTTTAAATTTTCAAGATGTTGTTTTTAAGATGATATTAAAAGGTAAAGTTCACGCGTCAAGTTTACTATAATTGGTATTTATGGTTAAGCAATTTATAAAGACTAAAAATTTGCTGTTTAGAACATAAAAGTTGATTTTTTTTAAGTAAAGGAAAGATTTATGCAAAATTATGCAGCGTAAACTTTGTAATTCGCAAAGAGAGAAGCCTATAATTTAATGTAATACTATTCTCTAAAATAAAATGGAAAATAATTCTACCCCTTATGCGCGAAAGCAGCGCGAGCAATGACTTAATCAAGGACGTATTGTTTCACGCATATTTTATACGAAAAAAAAATAATTTTTGTATAATTTCTTAAAAAAAAAAAAAAAAAAAAAAAATTAAATAAGTGGAAACTTTCTTTATTGAATATGAAACTATAAATTTTTCAATATAAACTAATGCACTAGAACACTAGAATTAAAAAAGAAACCTTAATATTTAAAGACATCTAGTAGGGTAGAAAGCAACTTAAGTAGTTTGAGAAAAGATTTTCAGTAAAGTGAAAAATTTTTAAATGCAAATATAGAATTTTATGCTTGTATAAGTAAATCCTAAATAAAAAATCCCATAAGATTTTAAGTGCGTTAACAGTTGGCTCTTCTGTAAATACAGGTTAATTTAAATTAGAAAAAAGAATATTCTTAATTTTTTCTTCTTATTTTTGTCCTTTGCTTCATTTTTTCATTTAAAAAACAGGTATGAATCAGACGATGAGTTATTTGTATATTTTCATATAAAAAAACAATGACGTATTGTTTCAACATTTGTGCCTATTATATATTAAAATGCCAAATTAATAAAATTATAAATAAATTTTTAAAACAAAAAATTAATAATAATTGTAAATTATATAAAATATAATTAAAATAACAATCTTGTCCCTCTTTTAAGCAAATATTTTTTTAGAAATGGTTAAAAAATAAAGATTAACGCATACATATACAATTTCGTAATAATTTTACCTTGTCGATATATATATATATATATATATATATATATATATATATCAGTTACTGAACTTGCAATACAAAATAAAGTATTGATTCATGAACCAGTTTGTAAAAGAACATTAAGAAAAAACTTTGAACTCTGCTGCAACGAATAAGAACAACTTCCTTATTCTCTATAAATTATATACTATTTTTGAAAAGTGATAAATTGATAATGAAGTAGATTAAGCCTATTTACTTGAAGTGAATATCAGTAATGGCAATTTTTTTTTACTTATAATTTTCTCATTATGTTTGACAATTTTATAGATCCATTCAAAGTTAAAAAGAAAAAAGAAATAGTTCTAATTGAAAAGCATGAAAAGAGCGAACTGTTTAATTTATACCAACTTGTTAAACAATAGCTCATTATAAAATTTATTTTTCACATTCCTGCCAAACAAGGATTTATTTTTTGGTGTGTTTCGTAATTCTTTTATATTTGTTATATAGCATGTAAAGTTACATTCTCAGACGAAATTGTAGCAGTTGTATTTGGAAAGAATCGAAACAATATATGACAGTTTAACAGATTAAAAAGGAAAAGCCTTAGAGAGATCTTTTTAATCAATAATTTAGAGTTCATATGATGCATAGGAAATATAATCAAGCACATTTTAAAATTTAAAAGTTTTTTTTTTTCAGAAATTTTGGAACATGAATGTTACGAGATTCATCGGTGTGTATTTTATCAATTGACTTTTATTCAGTACACATACATAATTCTTTTAATTATTATTTTAAATATTCAAGACTACAGGGTTAAATAAAAATTAATATACATTATCTTTATCACGCATTTATTTACAATTGATAAAGCTCTTATTTATATTTGTGTTTGTTTTATTTTACAAAGTTGAAGAATGGAAAAAAAAATCGGATTCCGATTTATCAACATTGCTTTTTATGTTTATTTTTTTTTAAGAATTTTTTTTAAAATTTAGTTTTAAGAGTTAATTTTAATACTTTTAGTTTATATTCTACGTTCTAAGCAATTTGTATAATGTAACTTCTTAGTTTTTCTGACATGTTTATATAAACAGAAAATGTATATGAATATCGGTGACTGAGCATGCGCAGAAAAATTCCTAATATATGGGTTTTATCGTCATGTTATATTTTTCATATACAATTTCATATATAATAGTTTTTTAATTTAAAGTTTTACTTAAAACATAATGTAAAAAGATGAATATCTTAGATGAATAAAATATATTTAAAAAATTGTGTTTAAAAATAAATAAATAGAAAAAACAATGATCAAGAGTTTTTAAAAAATAGTGAAACAGAATAAATGAATGCGTATTTTCTTATTTTTAGGAATAAAAGCTGCACGCTTGCTGTACTACTGAGAACAAATTAAATACTGTTGTACTGCTCTTGAAACAATAGATTTTAGATAACCCTAAAAAGTAAATTAGTATTCTGTGATTAAAAACATATAAAAATTATAATATTTCTTTAAAACTAAGCTAATTAAATTAGAAATGAAAATTTTGAAAAATTTTAGCAACTGTTTAGAATTTCAGTGACTGAGTTTGCAAATAGTAATAAGCATTATTCATTATTATGTTAAAAGGAATCTTAAAAGAAAGAAGATGAAAAGTCATTATAATAATTGAAACTGCTTTTTTAACGATGTGGTTAAATATATCCCAGCACTTAATGACATGAAATCCTTTCATATATTTTGTATTTTTCGTCTGAGCTATATGTCAAAAGAAGCTATAAGATACAAAGAAAAAACTCGCATGAAAAAAAAATGTAATTTTAAATTAGTTATAAAACAAGGTTTATTCTTTCATTTTACCTTAAGAACGATGTGATATAAATATAAAGAATATATATAAAACTATATATATAAAGAAATTGAATATTACCAAAACAAAACACTTCTAGGGTTTTCAGTGCAATAAAAAACTACTTTTCCCACAAAACATCTTTAAAAAAACAAAATTTATTTGAGCTCTTACATTCATAAAATATTTCATATTTTTCTTATGAAAATTAACACTAAAATAAATAAATAAACATTTTTATATATACAAAATTTTTAGATCTCCATCGAGGAAGTTTTATGAAATAATTGCTGAAATAAAATTTTTGCACATTTTTAAGAAAATATAAATGTTGCGCTTTTAAAATAAAAAATGAAAGAAACGAGGTTTTTTATTAACATTTTCTCTTAAATAACTTTTAATTTCTTTTCTGAAACACTTTATTCCGTAAAAAGTATTCTTTATAACATACAATAAAATACTTATATTTTAAACTATATGTTACTGTTAGAAACTTGTAGAAAGTAAACTTCATCCTATTAAAACATAAAAAATTAGTTAAATACAAAGCTAAAAAACAGAATATTTTCGCAGTAATCTAGCATATATATATATATATATATATATATATATATATATATATATATATATATATATATATATATATATATATATATATATATATTGTTTTAAAAATCAAAACTTAAGCAAACAAAATTTTTCAGAGTAATTTTTGTCCCTCTTCTGAATATTTTAAAGTGACGCTGACAGACTAACTAATCACAAAATGTTGGAGCACTATTATATTTAAGAAATACTTCAACAAGAAAAATGCTTTATTCTGTTAAGGGTCTGCAAAATTTTTAAGAATTAATAACTAAACAAAGAATTTTTGAGCTTTCTTCTAGAAATAAAACTGAATACATTAATCCAAGCCATGAATATATTTGCACATTAAATGTATTCTTTCTTTTATAAAATCTCAATAATTGAAAAAATAAATAAATAATGAGACGAGAAAGATCATTATAACATTTAACTATAATGCCATTGCACAAAATTTAATGACTTATAAATGTATAATTTTATAGCTATATATATTTATATTCAACAAACATACACATATATACACATGAACGTAAAAGTAAATAAGTTTTTTTCAATTTCTTCATCGATTTCCGTAAAACATTTGTGGAATTCATTCAGTGTAAAAATATTTGAGATATTAATTAATATACAAGTTGCTAATACACAAAATTGGATATTTCTTTGCTCGAAAATTTGGGGAATTATTGGCTGCATAACACGTACTCTTAGTTTTAGTTAAGCAATTTGTGAGTTCTATCTCGGCATTTTTTGTTTGTTGTGGTTAGGAGCCCATTTAAAACTATAAATGTTTGCAATTTATTCTATTAAAGCTGGACAAATAAATATTGGTAATATCACTGACTGAGGGCCGATAACGAAATTTCTGAATGTTTATGATTCATTTTTAAATAACCTTTATTTTATACAAATTTCAGATTTTATGTTTCAACTGAGGCTTACACTCTCTAAATTTAATAACTTTGAAGTTGACATTTTTTTTAATAATTCTAATTACCAACATTTCTGAGGAAATAAATAATGAAATTCCAACTTTATATAATTTTAGTCAATAAAAATGTATGTATTAAAAATATATATTTGTTTTTCTACTATCTGATACATTTAAATGATATCCTATTACTTATCTCATTTTAATGAATTGCCATTATTAATGGGTTAGATGCCATCATTTCAATTTCATGCATGGCAAATCTTTTGGGTTATGACAAATTTATTTTCCGTTATATCTTATTCTTCATTTTGTAAATTTTTTCTTGAAAACTTGATCAGATATCCTCGTTTATGGTTGTTCTAATACAAAACAATCTTCTTGATAACAACTAAGCTTCAATTCAGATTTTGAAACACTTTAAATATACAATTATATTCTTTTACGTTATGGAGTTCATATGTAAGCTAATAAAGAACAACTTCGAGAAAAAAATAGCGTTATTTTGAACTCGAATATCATTTAAAGTTATACTTTAAAAATTACAAAATCAAACACACAATTTTAATCTATCTATATGAATAGTAAAAAGTATAAATTGAGTGGGAAACTGAGCAAGAAAAATCATTTCCCATCTGCAGATGTACATATATATATTATAACCTTTTATAAGCTTTTTGTATAAATTTAAAACTCCAAAACATCTGGAATAATTAGGGGGATAATCAATATCTTTTATCTGTGTAACATTTGACCACGTAACCGATTTTGCACATCACTGTGAGCCTGAAATGCAATATCAATGAAAATTTGGATTATATAATTTAATCCACGACAATTTTCTTTGCAATATATTGCAATTATTGCGTATTTTGATTTTTCGTGAGTGTGTTATTAGATGTTATTAGATTTAAAAAAATTTATTTTCTTACGATATGTAAAAAATTGCTTCGATTAGTGTGTAACTGTATATAGATATCTAATATATAAATGTTACAAATAACTTGATGTGTTTGGTCCAATAATTTATAAGAGTATTATTTCAAAATCGATTGTATGAATAGATTTCTGGTATCAATCATATTCCGCATTAATCTGTAGGTGTCACATAAATCATCTGCAATCTAAAGTATAGATCTTTACAATAGTTCAACGTTTTCGATTAGGCATGACGCCGAATATTTATAAAATGCTGATAATAAATTCAAACGAGAAAAACTGCTTCTAATCTATATACTGAAAAATATGATTATAGTATACTTTCGATGAGGAAAAGCTAAATGAGTTATTTGAAAATGCAAAATATGCGATTTATTTCATGTAGGAAAGCAGAAATATTTGCCACAGAAAGACTCATGATTAAATTAGAATAGGAAAACAACCAGATGTGGAATCACTGAAGATATATGTCACAAAATGTAAATGTTTATTGAAAAATTTAAAACAATGAGTTGAAAACAAGTACCGTCAGATACTAGCAAAATGATAATACTGGTAGCTGTATTCATAAAAGCATTTTGAAAATCATAATTGGAGACTTAAGTCTATAAATTTCATGTTGGTACTTATCTGATTAGTTTATAAAAATTTCTTGATTCCAAGTAGCATTTGCTTTTTCAAAACTACAGAACTAGTTTTCCAATTTCGCTTAATTGTAATGCATGAATCTGTCTCCACTCCAGAGAACAAAACATAAATAGTCTTGCAACGGGTCTGAGTTGTAAGAATGTCCATAACATGTTATCAAAGAATAATGGTAAATTAGGCATTAAAGTAATAAGAAAAGAATTAAAAATATAAATTTATTAAATTAAAGGCAAATATTTTTGTATTTTTTAAGCAAATACAGTTTTTCAAAATTATTTCCTAATCATAAAAATTCCTACAAAAATAAAGATAATTAAGTCGTATCACTTGGAGAAAATAATAAATTATTTAAAAAAAATATATATTTATGTGGCGAGCCTCTCTGTTTCTCATTCGAAACCTATTCAAGAATCAATTGTGACGGTTAAAAACAAACGGAGAAAAAGCATAAATTACCATTTTGTTTTATTTCATTGCAAGATCGTGCGAAAAAAAAAGAGAACATAAAAAGACCTCCGCTGACTTATCAACGCAACAGTCGTTGGTATCTGTCTTGGAAGCGAAGGGAGAAAGAGAAAAGAAAACGATCTTCTTGGCAACGACCTTGAAGCGTCATGTCCTCTACCCCTGCTCTTTTCGGTAAACAGCCTGTGCTGACTTGAAACTTAGCCAATAGATTCGGAGATTGTGTGCGACTACGTCACCAACGGAACTCACCAATGCGCATTAAACATCGTCTGCTTACACCGCGTCCGCATTTAATTGAAGGGTAAAATCCCTACGTGAATTTTAAATAAATAAAACGCAAATGGCGAATGGAGCGATTTCGCAAAGCAGACGATGTTGCCATGGGGAGAAAACGATTTAGGGAATATGGAAATTGAAGTGAAATGGTAGACGATTATTTTTGATGAATTTAAAAGTCAATTGTAATTCATTGCATATAAAACAATTTATTATGGATTTGAAATGCCTGGCCGCGTTTTATAATGTTTAGTTTTACATTTGGGGGGGATTACTATTTATTTTTTTTAGATTTATTTAAATTTCTGATTAAGATTAAGCGTTTGTGGAAATATAAATTGATTGAAGAATATCACGTGGGAAAATAACTGTCTAACTATCAAAAACAAAGAATTTTCATAAAATTTTTGAATTTGATTGTATAAAAAGGAATTAAGACAACTGAGTTTTCAAAGTTTTATAAAGGTATATTTTTTATTAATTAATTTACAAATTTTGCTATACATTATACAGTATAAATGAAGTCAACATTTTTCTGTTCAGATATCATTTTTTGATTTACAGTACGATATAAAAATGCGTGCAAATTTGGTAAAATTGTAAATTTTACTATAAAAGTGTTGAATTGGATATATTTTTTAACCATCTGTATTTTATTGCTTAACACAAGCACATTTTTATGCAGTTAAAACACATGCAGCATTTTCTAGTTTTTAAAATATAATATTTTAATTGAGAGAATACGATTTATAAAAAAAATTAAGCTAGCTAAATGCACATAAATTCACATTTTATTGAACATATTGGTTATTTTATAATATAAACATATTCACATTCCGTTCTTGCAAAAATATCTTTCTAAATAAAAAGTAACTTAATAAAAATCGCAAATTACTTGAATATCTTTAATTTTTTCACATACAGTAGTTTACAAATTTAATGATTCGTTACACAGTATGAAACAGTCTGTATTTTTCTGTCGCAAAATATTACTGAATGTTAAATTACATATAATCTAAATGATTCAATAATAATCTTTAATAGTAATTACATGCTATAATTTCTTCATAAAAAATTTATATTTTAAATTAGAAAAATATTATACATTTGTATTATTATTTGATTTTCTGTTATATAAGACAAGACCCGCATTTCAAATCAAAGATTGCCTTAATTACATTTTTAATAGGTAATGAATGATTGTTACACACTGTACTTCGCTTAAGGTAACTTATTTTGTTCTATTTGAAATCGATTCTCTAGGGATATTTAGTAGGAGTTTAGAAAGAATTATATCTATATTTATGTCAGTTGTAATGAAGTTATTTATCACCAATATCTTTTATGTGTACAACAATTTATGTCTACTTATTAGAAATGATATTACTGATGTGGATAGAAATTTCTTAAAATCTAGCACGTAAACAGGAATTAAGTTTATGAAACGCAACAAATGAATTATTTTATTTTTCAATAAGCATTCATTTGACTAATACCTTGATTTTTTTTAAGTAAGATGCACGGGAAACTTAACAAACATAAATTAAAAATCCTTATTAAATAGAAATGGCAAAAATTTCAAAGTATAATCATTTTCACTTCGAAAATATCTTCATGAACAAGTTAAATTTTTGAAAAATTCTATAATGATACAAAGAATATATAAAATATAATAAAAAGTTACTGATAAGCATTTTATTAAATAAAAAATTGAAAAAAAAAGAAAATAATTGTAAGATTGAAATGAAATATATGAAAATTTTTCCGAAACCGAAACAATTTTTAACTATCATGCATCGAACATCAAAACAATTTACATATAAGATTTTCTGATGGTATCAAGATATTTAATTTCGAAATTTCTTCTAACAAATAAAATCAAAAATGTAAAATTAATTTTCTGACGATGAATACCAAAATAATGCTTAACGCGATTGTTAGTAAGTAAATAACTCAAAAAGTTTTATTAATTCCTAATTTAAAAATATTGCTTAGACGTTTGCTAAATGTCTCTTATGAATAATAAATTAATTTACAGTTTAAAAAATTAATAAATAAATTGGTATTTAATTCATGGGTTGTTAAGATATTATATTTAGTGACACATTGCGTATGCTATTTTCAAGGAAAATTTAGAAAAGAAGGAAGCATAACTTGGGGATTTAAAAATTTGTCTCGTGACAAATTACCTAAATTTATTTTAAAATTATAATTTTTGAATGTTAACTGTGTGAGTAAGTAATATGTTTGAACAAAAACAATTTGGGAACCAAAAATTACAACCATTAAAAAAACGTTTGATTATAGCTAAAACATATTGCTAAAGTGATTAAATTAGCTTTAAAGGTAAAATTTTCTAAATTAATCCATATAAAATAAAATTTCAGGAAAAGAATAAGCAAAATTGTTTGAAGATTTATGTGAAGCAACGCTAGAGCAAAATAGAAATGATTTAATTAAATAGAAAATAATTGTGTCTGAAAATTTGTGTCTGAAATTAAATAATTTATTAGGAGTTGACGATACTGTGAAATAAGCGTGTAAATATGAGACGCGCTCAAATAAACAACGTTTAAATAACTCATCATGACCTTTTAAAAATCAAATTTGTACAAAGTGTTGTCAATGTTATAGCATATCGATCTTAGTCAAACGAAATGCAGAATTCGATAAAAGGAATGTTATCAAAATATGAAACTCGATATTATCAATATAATAATGTATATGTATATATACATATATATATATATATACATACATATATACATATATATATATATATATCCGCTTTTGAGTAATAAAAGAGCTTAGGCTTTGTTATGGTAATATTAATAAGAAGTTAGGAACTAATTTCAAAGTTTTAATGTTTTGATTCGTACTGCTCCTATTTTTTTTCCAATGAATAAATTCAATCAAAGAAATTAATAAAACATTTTACTTCATATTTGTTTCAACTACAAGAATATTTTAAAATATTTATTTTTACGATTATTGTGTCGAAAAATACAATCTTTGAAACTATCGTATATGAAATAGCTTATTAAGATAATCATGAACAACATTTTAAAGTCAAATTTTAAATTACTTTTATAGATTAATCATATCGAAAATATTATAAATATTGCATTCTTTTTGAATAACTTCATAAACATATAAAGATAATTAAACTTATATGATTGTATTGCTATAATTTAATGAAGCAAATACATTAAATCACATTAATAGCACGTGTTATTGTTTTGAAATTTCAGAGTACATTCAATGGTTTTTAAAATTAGAGCACAGACATTTTGATTGTTACTAAAAAAGAAATGCTCTAATATGACAAATGTAAAGAAATAATTAAGACTGAAATAGTAATTAACTTTTTATTATTGATAGTTTTTTTTTTTTAATTCATGTCCTCGAAAATTAGCTCTAGAGTGATAAACCAAACAGTTACTTTTTATATTTGTGCTGAAGATACCTGTGAGAAACCTATTTTTGTTTGTATTTTGCAGAAAATAATCTTTGATGTTTTTATTATCTTATTATATGTAGCAACCATCGTTAGTTCACGTAAGTTTGAAACTGATACACAGGTCAATGTTTTTATCGAATTTTTAGATACATATTTTTGACTCGAAATAATCTTCGTGAAAGCAAAACATATTTTTTGATATAAATTTGTAATTTATGCATGAGGTATGAATGTCAGGCTTGGGGAAATGTCTCTTATAACAATTAATTAAAAAGATCATTTTTTCTCATTATTTCTCTAAAATAAATAAATAAGTATAATATCATACAATCATTTTTTCCCCTCTTGTGCCAGCTAGGGGACAATATGGGGTGAGCTGCTCCACTTTTTCATACTGAACCATATTTGGTGTGGAGTCCGACTGCTTCAGTACACACATGCCACAGGAACTTGTTTATAGGGTTGGCAACCATTCCCACCTCATTCATACACGGAAAGGACAAAGACAGGATAGATAGAGAGAGAAAGTACATCCATGCCCGAACGGGGATTCGAACCCAGGATAGAACCCATTCTATCCGCAGTCAGACACTCTGACTACTAGACATGGCGGTCGGCATCATACAATCATGCGTTCTATATTAAAAAACATAGTATTTTTGTTCTTTTTAATACTATTCTTTTCGTTTAATATTTCTGAGAGAAAGGCTACTAAATACTGGAAGTTGTGCTGTATCTTTAAACACCGGTCAAGCGATGGGACCTTTTCATTTTTAAATCCCTCATCTCTCTCTTAGTAATGGCAGAATTGTAGTCTCCATGAAATTTGAGGTCCTCTTAGCACGACGATCTTCAGGGAGATAAGGTATCGAATTCATTACCTTTCGAGTGCGAGAACGAAGTTTTTCACCACCAGGCAACTATAGACTCGAATCTAACGTTTTTTTTTTTTTGAAAATTTCAGAGAATTTCATATTTTTATTTTTTATTTTTTGATTACAGTAAAAATATACTCTTTCAATAATTTTCAATGATATTTTTATGAGCATTTCGCAGATTTTTTTTAATTTTGATTATGTTGAGAACTTTTTTTTTGAATACTTTCACATAGACGTTTTCATTATGTACCTGAACTTAATTGTGTTTATTAACGATGTTTTTCTCATTTTTTTATAATATAGATTTATCAAAAGAAAATGATTAAGCACATTTTTTGAGTAGCACGAAATTCTTAAGAACATGCACTGTGTGTAATATTGTAAGGGTTTTATGTAAATTTCACAGCCCAGAGCTGAATTTTAAAGTTGTACAACAACATTCAAGGACCGGAGAAAGACTTGATCTTAAATAGTGGTCATTGGAAAAATTTTATATTTTTTTATAACTTCTGTTTTTTGGATTTCTTTCAATGTTTAACTAGAACAATATTCCAATTGTGTTACTCGTTCCCTTATTTCAATGTACGCAGACACTGTTGCTATTTCCTATAAGATTTGGATTAAAACCGTAATTTAATAATGTTTTCTGAGTATATGTTCTTTTCAACAAATAAAAAAAGAACATCAAAGCCTAGTAATAGGCTGAATTTTTTCGAATGAAAATTTTCATGTTCTATGAGAGTCACTGTTGAGTGGTCAGAAACAAAGGTTGATTTTTGTTTTTGAGTTCATATTAGTGGTCTTTGGGAATTTTTCGGGTTTTCTACGATACGACACGTGAATATATCCCAATATTTATCGAAAATTATTCCGGTAACAATGATATGCGATGAAAATTTAAAAACTTTAGAATGATCTGAACTGCTAAACTGTCTTCTAAGCATTATTATAGATAACTTGAAACGACTTTCCCTACTGTAGATAGATTCCTTTAAAAGATTTCCTCTATTTTCAAAAACCATTAAAACCTCTATGAATAAATTTAAATAAAATTTGTTAGTTTAGTTTATTCTCAATAACTTTTAGTAAATTTAAATTAGCAATTTGCTGAAGAATTTTTCTTATATATATCTTAGTATTTTGTTTCTTTTCAATACTTTTTTGACCAAATTAAGAGTCTTTTATGTTAATTAATGTTTTTCAGTTTATTTTATTGCCTTAGCAAAAGTCAAATTAAATCGGGAGGGATCACAGTTTTATAAGATTATTTTTCAAAAAATTCAGAAAAAGGAGGTTTTTATAGCGCAGTAATCTCAATGTGTGAATTCAGCATTATTCAACATATAAAATAAACTTTCATTGATTTAAAAAGAAGAAAATATGCAATTATTCTAAATTTTTATGTTTCTTTCTGTAAAGTTCTACATTTTAATCAAGGAAAAATGAATAAAAATGGAAAAATCATCAAATATATAAATTTCTGATTTAATTATGACAAATTCTTTATAAGATGTTTATTATAACATTTTAAAGAAAATACTTTTTAAACTAATATCTAAAAATATTAGACGGTATGTCTCCAACTTTTGACACCGGAAATACAAGAAATACGAAATAAATAGATAAATAAAAGCCTGATTGCAAACATAAAAATAACCTGGAATTTACTTTTTCTATTTTTTTAAATTTAAACGTACTTTCCTAAAATTAACTATTTATAAAATGAATACATTGATATTGTCTTGCTGATTTTATAAACGGAATTTACCTCAGCTTTAAATGAAGTACTTTTTTCAGCTGGTATTCAAAATTCAAGTTAACTTTTACTATTTTGTGACATCTAATTGAATTATATATTTATGTAGTTCCATAAACATAATCTGTCTGCTAAAATTTGATTCACACACAATTGCTTATGTTTATTTAAGTAATAACTTTCTCTTGACTCTTTATAATTCTTTATCTTTAAAATTTTTAATTTAATGAAGATTATAAATTAAAAATTTTAGCCGCATTTTCATTTAGAGATGTCTGATAATAATGAATGAAATTGAGATTTTTTTGACACTCGTATTTTTTATTGCAATTTTCGTATTATCTTGAAATTACCTAGTATTTTATTCCGTCCAAACTTCAAATGTAACAAAATATTTATTATTATTCGTCCTTTGTGTTTAGTTTCTTTACACAAAAAATAACTCCACCGTGTTTTTCAATAACTTTGTATGCATATTTTGACTAGACCGATGTACATTGAGTTTATTGTAATTTTATTGAAATTTATAATGCATGTAAAGTTAAGTTATAGTCAATTTTAATTTTAATTCCACAAAATTTAAAACACGCATACAAAAAAATGGAAATTGTCTGATATTGTTTTTTACTTACATACGGTTTATATGAATTTAAAAATATTTATTTGCTTTTATTTTTCGTTTTTATTCGATATTAATTATAACTATTTGTAAATATTCATTTTTCTTTTCTTTTCATTTCATTTCATACAAAACAATTGTTAAAAGAATAATTGGTGATTCTTTGAGAATCTAAATATAAACTGAATAATTATTCATTAGCCAAAAAAGGTGCATTACTTGTAAACTAATTATTGAGATGAATTAATTTTATGTAGGTGAACTCCTATCCAGTTAAAAGTTTCCATTGCATTTACAGGTGTTCATTAAATTTGTAAGGGTCACTGAAGTTATGATATTGAAAATTTAATATGCATTTCTTAGCCGTATTTTTAAAGGGTTCCTCTTACCCATAAACCTCTCGTGCATTTCTATCAAAGCGCGAGGATCTATTCAAAAAGTCTAGAAATGATCTCTTCATTTTAAATAGAATATATTTTTTGTACTCTTCTTCTCTTTGTGAATCGTATCTATTTCACTGAGTAAGAAAAAATTGTAAAAGTTTATAATTTCACAGAGAAAAATAAGCGGAGTTCTGCATTAAGCAGAGTAATATGTGTGCATTTGGCGTAATAAATTCTTTCACAAATATTAATTAAATTTTTTATGGTTTTTTCTCATGTAATTTAATATCTATAGCATTAAATGCAAATTTTTACCTGAAAATATTGTGCTTATTGTAAGTGCAAAATTGAAGATTGATTGTTGAAAAATTTTGCACAGTAAAAAGACAATCTATAAGGGTTGAAATCTATCTATTTTATGTCTTTAGGGTTAATTTTATTTCATATTAGTGTGCATGAAAAAAATGTCATACTGCTTACTGTTTAGCAGAAATTGTACTATAATAATGGTACTTTTTTCTATTTTGGTGAAGCAAAATAACAAAATTCGCCGAAATAAAAGATTTTTTAAAATATTTTTTGAATTTTAAAACATTTTATTAGATTACAAGGAATTCGATGGTTTTAAAGTTACTTCTCCACATATCAAAAATTAGTACTTTAATTTTTTTCAAATTATAACAACAACGTATTATAAATGAGCCGCGTCCTAGAATAAAACTTAAGAAAGCTTTGTGATAATTTATTTTCATGTTTGAGTAACATTTAAATATTTATCTAACCTTCCATCTTTTTTTTCCACGTCATTCATAACTAAACAATTTAATCCGGTGCTTAATTCTGGAACATTGTTTACTTTGATTTGTGCATTATCTTCCATTAATGTGAATAAACAGTGTAAATATTGGTATTTTAAAACGATTATTATGAATGAATTGGTCAAATTTTTTTGTTTTTTACATTGTTCTATTTCACAATTTTGCTTATGTATATGTCGTTAAATGTTGACTCTGTTAATGTTTCAATCCTCAATACTTACTACGTCTGTTGTAAGTCAAGTATTCTGTCAGCTTACCAGGATTGCTCTACAACTTAATTGATATTTAAATTAACAACTTAATTTATATTTAAAAAAAATATATAATTAATTATCGTAAAATTGTATTCATGTAACAAGAGAACATTTTGAAACTAAAAGAACTTAGTTTTTATATGATTTAGTTGCCAAAGTATTTTAGTAAGGATTCATTCATTCATGCTACAATCGTTCGTGGACAAAGAAACATTCAGATTAAAGATAATTACGAATGATTAATTGGGTTTTAACAAAAACCATTTCATTATTTATTGCAAATGTTCTATATTTTCTTTTCAAGTTATTTGACAAATATTTCTGCTCAAATCAAGTTCGACATATGTACGCCAGAGCATTTGTCAGTATTCATCAATGTTGCAGTGATGCGATACTCGAGTACAATCGATATTGTCACCAACAAGGTATCAGAGCATTTTCTTTCACATGTCCCTAAAGAAAAAAAATAGCAAGTTATAAAATTATAGAATATATCGTATATATAGTCACTTAAACAAAGTAAGACACAAAATCCATACTAGTGATTAGTCCTCTTTTTGCAAATTACGATCACCTTGCTATCTGGGGAAACACTGTGAAACCAGTTAAGATATAATAAAAACTTTACAAATATATTCTTTTCATTCATAAATTTAAAACCATATAGTGTTAAAACCTTATGAATCATTTACAATCCTCTTTATACTTATGAGCTTTTTAATAAGTATTTCTATTCTTGGCAAAATCATTGCCAAGCACTTAGATAAATATAATGCCCCCCTAATGTGGTAGGCATCAGGTTGAAATTACGAACGGATTATTTCTATTAAACGAATTAACGCTAATATTTTATCTCGGAAACGATTATTATTTAACTGTTAGGAAAAAGAATAGTAATTATTGTGCAGAGATATTTCTTTAAATTAAAATGTTTTTATAAAGTAAATGACATTTTTTTTTTTAAAGCACAACTGTATTTTTTTTCATTTTTATAATCTGTACAGCTTAAAATCCATATTTATTATTTACAACTTAAACTTTCTAGTTTTTTTTTGTAGGATGTTATATTCTTTAAATAAATGATGTGTTTATCACAAACTTGTAAGATCATAATTAAGGCACAAAGATTGTTTTTCAACTCTTGACTCTGAGAAATGATTTCTAGGTAGAGTTATTTAGTAATTATCTTAGAAATAGAAATGCGAAAAATGTGCTTATCAATTTCATTAAAATAAGTGCAGACTTACGAGAAGTAATCTTTATGACACGTCATTTTAAAAAATCTATACATCTTTACATGTGAATTAAGATACGTGACCTTAGAGTAATAAAAATAATCAAGTAATTTATAATGCTTCAAAAATTAAAAATAAATAATTGTTGATTATTATTTAAAATCGTTTGCAAACCTTTAATTTTTACCATATATTTATTTATTCTTCAAAAAGATGCGAATATACATATAAATACAACACATTATCTTTCACCATTCAAAAGTTTATATACCACCATCCCAAGAATTAATTATCAAATATTATTCTTAGTAATTCTGTAACTAAAACTTTTTATTAAAAATAGAATCAATCGTCTATTAAAGAAGGATGTCTTGAAAATGATTTAAATATCTGTATCACAAATGTTATCGAGAAATGGCGTTTTATAATCTGCTTTCATAGCATGTAACTTTAAAAACCCAATGTAAGTAAATTTTAAACTGTCGTATTCAAATGATTACGTGTAACACTGCAACTGATTCAAAATGCTCAAGAATGACGTCTCACAGCCAATTGTACAGCGCCATCTATCGGTAATATTTGTTATCGTTTCTAAAACTTCCGTATATATAACACATTTTTATAATTTCCTCACTTAGTACATTGCTTTCATTGTTCTTTCCATCTTATCTTATGCATTAAATTATTCAAAATTACAAAATAATTTATTATTTTTGACTTATGATTCTTTTTAGAATTTTCTGTCCAAGATTTTCATGCATTAAGAGAAAGCAAAATTGTCAGTTTAACTCAGATTCCATAAATGTAAGTCTGATAACAGAGAATGAAGTATCAAAATGTGTCTTAGAAAGAATGACATGATGAATTCTATCATCGGGTGTAATTCGCAGTGTTATAGTCACTATTGTCAGTATCAATCGATCAATCGCTATCTGAAAATTCATTAATTTGAGGAAATATCTGTTATATTCTTTTGTGTAATTCTTTGATATTTTCAACAAATGCGTCTTCGAAAATGATGTATTACTATAATTATTTAGTAAGAATAATTAATATTGTCTTTTACTGTAAATTAAAAAGTAATTAAAACTATATCGATTTCCTTGTGGAGGTGAACGCAATTTCTCGTTAGGTTTCCTCCTGCGCCAAAACTTCTTGGATCGATTATCGGCCTCCATTAGGAGTTCCATTAGATTTCGCCCCCTTGTAAGTGGACTCGTCGGAAGAATATCTAGCTTGGTTTTTGTTCAAGGTGTTACAAATTTTTACAAAGGTTGAAACGTTTCCAAGAACAAAAATTTCTAAAAGTTAATCCGTTATATTTCTCCTTCATCATCTCTAAAGAATCAACAAAATAATACTCAAGACTCATATGATGTTGAATTGTAATGATGTTTTTCTTATAAAAACACATAATAACGTTCTTATTCTCGAATACATTAGATTTCTATAATACAGTAATATATAAAAGGGAAATTAATTATTTCAATTTTTATGCAAATTGAGAGTGTTAATATAGAGCATTATTTTATTTCTTTTAATCAATTTTCTTTTTGATTCTTTTCAACAATGGAAGTACTCTGGTGAATAAATTTTTTTTGATTCTTTTCAACAATGGAAGTACTCCGGTGAATAAATTTTTTTAACCCTGTGGAAAAAAACGTAACACTTTAAAGCTGTTGAAATACTTCAATCATTATTTACAGGGAATTGTCTTCTGAGAGAATTTTTCTGAACGAATGAATTTATTTTGAACGAATGTTCAAAATAAATTCTGAATATAAGAAATAGCTTATGTACTAAATGGGCCAGAAAAATAGTTTTTGGAAATAAATTTCATTCCATCCTATGAAGCAAACACTTTTAAATGAATTCAGGAAAACAATTTGGAGGGTGAATAGAAAAAGGGATTTCATTCATTTTGATTCAACATAAGAATACAATATTTTGACGCAAGTGCTTTCTTTGAAAACTATATAATAGGGCCACATAGCATCAGAAACTATTTTTGACTCAAAGGCTGATGGGGAATGAACTTCAACGCATTTAATCTAAACTAAATTATTTTCTGGTGTAAGTGTGTCAAAAATTTTAAACGGGTTCTTAACTTTGGCTTCTATTGTAATTTTTTTTTAAAATCATAAAGTGTTTGTTTCTTTCATCCCAGTTGAGATCATGATTACATTTATTTCATTATAATTCTCATTGGTTTAAAATATCCATGACGTCAGATAACATTTCATCTACGTTATTATTGAGACGGCGTCGTATATCCGACTTGCCGACGAATTTTCTGCCTTCAAATCGTATGCTTCGAGAGGTAGCAAACAAGGCTAAGTTCACCATCGAATGCCTGAGAATATTGTCGAATTCATTTTGTTAATAAAACGATTTCTTATACAAACCAAAGCATCGGTTTGGGAAGCTGTTTTCCATTGATTCAAGTCATTAACACGGTGACAATAAAACCGAAGAAAAAGCAAAATGAAAAAGACTAAACATTCACTTTATGATTGAAAAGTCAAGACACGTTTAAATCAGCAAGGATGATTTAAATATTTAAGAATTTCATTAATTAATAGAATTCTAAATTAATTAGGTTATGTTAGGTTACGACAAAAAACTGTTTTGGAACTTTATGCTCACAGGCTTATACAGAGGGTATTAACACATTTTTAGAACGATTTCAATAACGAATTAAAAAAAGTAAATGTTTTAGAATAAAAGTTTTTGGCAACAGTTTATTATTTGAAATGAGAAATATTGTCTGCTAGTTTTAAATTTATTCTTCTTTCAAAATGTCGCATATAAACATGCTCCGAAATGAAGGATATGTTTTTGCGCTTTCCGAAAATAAACGTTATGAATTGCAGAATTCAAAAACGTTATGAATTGCATGGCATTAAAATTTCTAAGTACAAAATAATCAATATTATTAATCTGACTGGTAAAAACTGTCAATCATTATTTCTAAATAGAAAAAAGACTCCAAACGAATATCTGTAAAAGGTACGTACTGTTTCAAATGTTTATAAAGGGAAATCGCTGGTTACGAGAAAAAATCCGCCAACACAGAAATTAATTGCAAAGTCTATAGATACATCTGTAGCAACAATAAATAAAATAATAAACCAGTATTTACAACTTAAAAATGCTAAAAAACTTAATGTTCACCAGCTTTAGCCGAGACATGTGGCTCAACGCAAAACATTTTGTAGAATCCTATATGAAAACCACTTAGCTGAAAATAAATGGAAAAGCATTGTGAATGAATGAAGCACGGGCTTCATCAAGGGTCAACCTAAATGACTGTAACAAAAAAAGGTTATTTTACTGTAGAAAATGAGGTGAAAAATGTAGAAACCCGTCTCCGTCAATGTAAAGAAAGCTTCAGTAAGGGGTTTATGATTGTCGCAGGTTTCTCCTACAATGGGAAATTAAAAATAAGAAGAGTGGAAAGAATTGTTAAAATCAACTCATCGTACTATCAGGAGAAGGTACAATCAGGAGAATATTTACAAAAGAAATTCCACTTTTTTGTCCCAATGACTTTCAAAGAAAGAAACTCCATCAAGACAAAGTCATACTTCGAAAACTACCACTGCATTCCTTAAAAAATGATGACTAATACAAGTATTGCATGTATACATTTTTAACATATCCCTGCAAAGTCTCCCGACGTTTCTCTTATGGACTATTGTGCCTTTGGTCTGTTAAAAAAGGCTCTTTCTAAACGCAAACCCACCACGTAGATGGACTCTGGAAAGTAGTGGAAGAGGAACTGAAAGCAATACCCCTGGAAATATTACGAAAAGCTCTTCTATCATGAAAATCACGATGCAGACTTATAGTCCAGAAAAAAGGCTATCAGATTGAACATTTAAAAAATATTCTTTACATTTTAAACATTAATTAAACGGCCGCAAAGTCATTCTAAAAATGTGTTAATACCCTCTGTAGCTCGCATTGAGTAAGATTGAGTTTTTATTTGAAATCTAAACAAGACTGATGGATTGATGATTTTGAAAAATTGATTGAAAATCGATGCGAGGAATCCAAAATGATGAAAATAAACAAGGCGTTTGATTGAAAAATGACGGGGAACGTAAGCCATCTGGAAAAACAAAGACGACAAAAAAATTAGAGTCTATTAATTTGTTTCAAAAAAGAAATTGTTGCGTTTATTTTCTCTCGAGGACACGTTGACAAATCTAAGATTTAAGCGAAAGAAAGAGCTCCGATACAAATATTTTTTCTAAAAGAATTTCTTGCTTGATCATACTGAGGACATGATAGCATTATGTGATCCATGATTTCTCTTTCTCTGCAAGAGCATTTATCTGCTTAAGAAAGTCTAATTTATGTAATTCAGCATTTGTCGGAAAAAATCTAGTTCTAGCTCTAGCTAGCCCCACTTCTTCAATCTTCAAGTTGTGAATTAATATTATTGATGATAGAAGACGCGCGAAAAGTTAGAGGCATATTTACTTTTACATTTCATTCGTTGTCTTTATAATTTATGAAAATGCTTCTTATATTATAGATAAGGTCTTCAGGTTAAATCAAGTGCAGAATAATACTTTTATTAATGGCCGATTTTGCATGAGCATATGCTTTTTCGTTCTCAGCAATTCCAGAAGTACCTGGAATCCAAACTAATTTAATAGACTCGCAACTCTTAGTTGCATTTACTAAAGCTAATTCGATGTGTTGAATGATGGTTGGGATTTGTTTGTTTGTCGCTCAACGATCATTTTTTGCTTACGAGGGCTAATTAGACCGGGATCTACGGTTTAAAATGGATTCCGAACCACTACAAACATCCATTCCCAAGGTAGGATTCGAACCCACGAACTGTTGAACCGAAGGCAAGAGCACTAACCATTCGGCTGCCAGCTCGGCATGATGGTTGGGAGAGAGGTTGAAAGAGTTTTCAAACTACTTAGACCTACTTAGACCGGATAAAGGGTCTGATAATATCACATTGTTGAAAAGAGAAAAACAGAATTTTGTCACCGCCAGATCTAAAGCAAAAGCCTCTTCTGTAAAAACAGAATTTAAGTTATTAATTTGTCCAGAGACAAAGGAGTTATTGCTAACTGTTATAAACAGTGATTCCAAGTTTATTGTCTACTTTAAAAGCATATGTAAATAACACCATGTGATTGGACCGGTCAGAAGTACTATGCAATTCATAAAAGAGGTCATTAACAGTATTTGCAGGAAGATTTTTAGTCTGAAAGGAATATTTTCCAAATAAGATGTTTAAATTAATATTATCAGAGGCAGGTTTAAAAGGAACTCTTAAAATATCTGATTTTTGAGTTCCATTTTCTTCAAGCCATTTTTGCGTTCGCATAGACAGAGGAAGAGCACACCAGAGATTTGGCTATATGGCATTGTTTTCCACAAACTATCATACGGAGATCTGGTAGTTTCTTATAATACATCCTTGTAGTGAGATAGTTTTGTCTTTCAGAAGAAGTGGAATCGGTGTCCAGCGTGGAAGACCTGTAGCAATTCTGAGAACTGAGTGGTATATTGGATCCAAGATTTTTCTGTTTGATTAGCTCGAAGAAACAAATGCATGATATCCATAGTCCAGGCTACTTGTAATGAAGGACTGAACGATTTGAAGTAAATGATTAGAGAGTTTTTGCTCTCCATCTGTTACCTGCAATAGCTTTTAAAACATTAATTCTTCTGGATGGATTTTTTTTTTTCATTTGAAAATTATATTTGAAAGTTAAGTTATAAGTAAAATAGAGACCCAGAATTTTTATGTCTTTAGACCAAAAGATAAGTGATTGGTTGATTGTCAGTTCAAAATTTACAGGAGATTTTTTGGAAGAAAAATTTATAACTGAGCATTTTGAAGAATCAATTTTTAGTTTCCCTTCTTTACACCATTGTTTAAGTTTCATGATTACAGTCTTCTATTTTCTCCGAAGACTTTCTTGTGAAAAATGAGCAGCCAAAAGGGTTATGTCATCATAAATAAAACACTGAATGTCAGGAGAGAGAACTTCGTAAATATCTGACATATAAATCATGAAAAGAAAGGGAGAAAGAACATTGCCGTGAGAGACGCCTTTATTAGAGAAAGTTGACTGAGAAAAATTTCCAGGTCATTTCATTCTAAAATTTCTATCCAATAAAGACTCTAAGACCCAATGAGCAGCATTTCCTTTGATATCAAACTTGAAGAGCTTATAAATAAGACCATCTGGCCACTCTGAATGTTCACAATTGCGTATATCATCTATTTTCTGTGAGCGAAAAGCAATAATATGAACACGAAGCATAAAAAGAACACTATCGGAGACTCTATGAGGCATAAATCCATGATAATTTGGAAAAGGAAATATGATTTATAAGATGATTTAATATCATGCGTTCATACTTGTAAGACATATTGGGTGATAAGAATTTACTAATGTAGTATCTTATACCCAGGTTTTATTATTGGAATTATGAGGAATTTTTTCCAAGACGGTGGAACAGTACCGCTTAACCAAGAGATATTTATGAGTGGCAATAGGTATTGTAAAGCTATTTTTGATAGACCTTTCAAAATTTTAGATGATATTAAATCAGGACAAGCTAAAATATTTTTGCATTTAGAAGTCGGAGAGAGAAAATGGAGAGTTATATTCTAAATATGAAGTTTGAACTTAAAGTTTGGAAAAAACTTTGAAATTGAACTTAAAGTTTGAAAAAGTTTGAACTTAAATTGAGATGTAGTCCTTCAGTTTCAGATTGACGAGCATAAAATTGGTCAAATAAATTAGTCTGATCTACAGGGTGCGAAATTATTGAAATTTTGCCAGAAATTAGAAGATTAAGATTTGGTGAATCAGAAGATCTATTTTTAAGTATTCTAAGAATAGAATAAATGTCTTTAGATATACCAGCATTTGTTATAGTTTTATCCCAAAAATTTCTCGAATGGGTTAGAAGAAGCTGATGAAATTTTGCAGAAATTCGTTAGTACTGTATCCACAGGGTCTGATTAAGAGAACTTTCCGCTTTTCTTCAAAATCTCCTTTTTTGATGCAAAAGATAACACAATTCCGGTGTTCACCACTGAGGATATGACTTTAACGGAAAGTTTTGTTTTTTTCCGAATTTGTCAAGATAGTTTTTGCATAAAATTTGGAATTGATCTACAAAACTAGACCGTGATTAAAAATTTGAGTGTTCATTGAATTGAAGAAGCCAGTCCATAAAATGTTATAGCGGGAAATACCTTTCGATTAATCGTTATTATAGATTTTGACACTTGTTTGAACAGGGGCATGGTCACTACTATAACTTTCTGAACTGAGTGAGAAAGTACAGAAAGCAAAAATACAAGGAGATACAAAGTTATAATCGATAAGGGATGGTCTTTGGTGGAGTCCGAAATGAGTGGGCTGAGAGGTATTTAAAAGACAAATGTTGCTATCCAGTATCCGATTGAGGAATTCTGAAGATTCAGAAGAGTTTGAATAACTACTAAGCGCTGAACTTTGTACATTAAAGTCTCCAATTATTATGAAGATGAATATTTGATAAGCCGCTATGGAACCAATAACTTGAAAATTTACCGTGTTGGACGTATACATTTACTAAAGTAAAAGATGATTTAGATATAGTAATTTTTATAGTTAAAATTTCTGTATCATTATCTTCTGAGAGGAATATCTTTAAAACTCTCACAGGTGGAGATTTATCAACAGCAAAAAGAAGTCCTTCACCACGGCCATCTTGCCTATCTAATCTAATTATTGTTTTATTACAAATTTGAAATAAGTCGGATTTTTTAAGAAACGTTTCTTGAATTGCTAGGACATCGGAAAATTAAAAGTACGGAAGTTTTACATACGGGAGTTTAGATAGAATGTTTCTTGCATTCCAAGAAATTAAATTGAACATCAAATAAAATAACCTGAAAAGTTACTGGAATTAAAAAAAAGTGCGCTCGTAGTAAAAGAATTTATAAAAAAATTATGAATGTTTTTTACGCATTTTTCCTGACTCAATTTTTACTTCATGCTAGGTTCTGCACATTTAATATCTGGTTAGGGAGACTTCATAATAAGGTGTTTGGGAGATATAATTTGCTGATTCACAGAATTATTTGGACTTACCTTTCTTGACTGGATAAATCTTGCACGACTCTTTCTTGGAGGAGATCTAGAAACTGATATAGCTGGATTCAAGCATGTTCGCATGCATTCTTTCATAAATGAGAATATTTGTTGAACCATCTGATCTTGTCTAGCTTGTATCGCAAGTAATTTTGCTTTAAATATAGATGCCATATCAGTTACTGCGTTTTTAAACAATATCAATTATTTCACATTGATTCGGCAAGAAAGGAAGTTGACTTTTGGTTACACTGGAATAACAGGTTCTTAAAGATTTATTATAACGCCTTCTCACCTTAATAAATGGAAAGTGGTTCATGCTTTTAAAATGTAAGAATTTTTTTCCTTCAAGACTCGTAAGGCAGGAAATGTCATTAACTGTATGATTTCCCTGACAGTTTATACATTTAGGTGTTGCATTGGCATAGGGAGAGTCTTTATGGAATGCTCCACAGTTTTTACATAGGAAGAAATCTAGTTTACATTTTTTCGCAGGGTGAGTGTATTTATAGCATTTTCCACATTAATGAACGTTATCAATAAAATGAGAAATAGGAAAGATGGAATAGAATAAATTAATAGTTTGAGGTAAGTAATGTCCAATGTTGCTCACCAAAATATTTTCGCGCAGTTCTTCAGAATTCTTTTTGTAAATCTTTGTAAGCTAATATCGTTAAGACATTTTCCGCAATTTCTTCAGCAACCAGATGTAAAGGTAATTCTACATTTATCTCTTTCATAAAAAATCTTGAAGATATGTATTCAGATTGAAGCATGACGTTAACGTGTATTCCAAGAATGTTGGTTATCTTGTTTATTTCTACAGCAGTATCTGGGCAATTTGTTTCGAATTGAAGCTTACCTCGACAAGTATGTTGAACTTCTATTATTTTCTTGTGATTCCTTACATGTTGAATTCTTTCTTGTTTTAAATTATAAGGCTTTTTTGGAATAGATGCAGTACCATCAGTGGGTGATAGGAAAATGAAGAACTTAATAATACCATTTTCCCCTAACTGAATTAGTCATGGAATAGAATCTTCGAAAGTCAATAATCTTTGAGTGTTTATATTTGGACTGCGCGAATCACATTCCGTATAAATCCTTTCAGTCTCTGCTTCAGTCATTTTGAATCCATAATAAAAAAATAAATAACATAAAAAATAAAAAAGAATAAATAAAAAATTTAAATAATATAAATAAAAGACAAAAATACTCAACCTTAGTTAATCAAACACTAACTCAAAGTCAGACGATAATTTCAATACGGAAAAGGAGAAAAAGTATTAAAAAAACATTAAATAATGACAAAATTATCGGAGCTCAAAAAAAAAACGTACTTCGCGATTTAGAACAATCCGCCATTTTTTGCCGATCAATTCATTTTCCAAAATTAATAACTGCACAATATTTGTATACAATCACTTTTAAATTATAATATTAATGCCTTGCTTGCGCCAACGTTAAATATTTCTCGTAATTAAAATTGCTAAGAAAATTTCTAGTGCCGTTTTTCTATTATTTTTTTTTGTGGAAGAGGTGATGGTCGATAATATTCATCAGTTTTGTTTTAGTTTTATATTTATCATTGATTTTTTGTATATGAGGTTTATTTAACTGGGATTTACAGTTTAAAGTGAGTATAAAATGGAATTTTAAAACTTAAACTGCAGACCGAAAAATGCTAACTAATAATTTATCCTACAACCATTTAGTTCTACAAAGGAATAAAGGAGCTATTTAGGAAACTATATAAACCAATTAGATTTCGGAATATTATAAACCAATATCCTTGCTTGAAATCGATTGATATATAGAAAATTGAAATTTTTAGATGTATTTGTACTTCTTACTTCTTAGGAAAGAAATCATGTTTCAAAAGTAATCTTCAGTTGCTAAATTTATCTTGGACCATATATACATTGTCTAGTGCCAAATCTTTTATAATCATACGCATTGCCCCCCCACCCTATACTTTTACTAGCAATTTCTGTCAGTATAAAACCAAGCTCTAACTAACTACCATTAATTATATTTTCATTTTTATTTCAGTCTTGTTACTAGTTAAAAGCGATGCTTCTTTAACTACACTTTCTCGTCTTTTTCAGTTCAAAAACCGGTCCATCCTTAAACAAACGAAAGCAAAAAGTCAAAGAATTACCAGAGAAAATAAGGAAACCAGTTAAAGAACGCTGCCTACACTACAATAACTATTGTCTCCTACTTTTTATATTTATATCACGAGTGAAGTACACCTTTAGACTACCAATATCAATTAAATGAACTGAACAGGAAATTATCGAGGTTAACGATTATATATTGATTTTATGTAGGTGGAGTAATTATTCCAAATAATTACAAAATATTTTTATTTGATAATTATTGATAATAAGTTGCTGCTCTCAATGACCATAAATATACTGTTTATTAAAATTAAGTTTCTTTGTTATTTTCAATTCTCAGTTTTATTGATTGCTTATATAAACATTGAAACAAAAATCAGAAAAATGCTTAGTAGCTTTTTTATTAAAAATTCACAATTGCACAGGCACTGTGGCATATATTTTAAGAATAAGAGTCATTCTAACTGTTGAAAGCTGTTGTGCAGCGTGAAGACAATTTTTATGTTCCATTTTTGAAAAATATTTCATATTTTGATGTGAAAATTTTAATTAGTGCTTATTTGATATCTACTTTATTTTTTAATCTTTTGCTCGTCAAAATATCTTGTAAAGAGAAAAACAAGTGATAATCGGAGGGTGATAAGTCCGGTATTTGTGATGGGTGTGATAGAATTTCTCAGCCTAATTCTGCAATTTTTTTTGAGGAATTTTTTTTTTTGCCTCTTTCTTGGATTATCACCTGCCTCTTTTCTTAGACTGTTATCTTAAAACAATCCAATAACAATGCTTTACTAAACATCTTTTCTTTCTGCATTAAAAGCTTATAAAATATTGTTCTTAAATGGTATACTTACTGATATGTAAACACAATATTCTTATTTAGAGTCACATGTAGTTTAGAGGTAGAAGGCATGTTTTTCGAGTTCATGATATGACATCTTCCTTATGATGATTTCGTAAAATTCCACTTTTCAACCCTTTCTATCATCCGGTTCAAGGACTCGATTTTGTTCGATGTTTGATGTGCATATGACGCGCGCGCGCGGCTCGATCATATAAATTCTACTTAATTCATGTGGCACTTATTTTTTTGAATAGTTCCACACCAATCACGTGTTCTGAATATGGTCAGAAAACATTTACTGAACTGAATTAAGTTTTCTGCGGTTTCCGATGTTAACAAAAACGTATCTATACCTAACATGGTTTAAATAAAATCAATGTTGGCTGCCCAGAACACACACACACCTGGCTTATCAGAAAGATTGAAATCACCTATTTCAAATATTTTGAACCATCTTCTGCATGACATATCTAAAACTATGCTTTTACTAAATACTTTCATTGAATTTCTACATACTTTAGTATCATTTCTTCCTTGTTGAAATTCGTATAAAATGCAGTTTCGTAAATGAACTTTATCGGTGTAGCCATATATACAGTATATCGCTTCACACTTAAGGGTAATGTGAATAAATTATTTTGCTACGTCAGTACTTACACATCTTTCGTGTTAAAACTCAATCTATAAGTTGATATTTAAGGCAATTAAAATCTTTTAAATGTGAACATTTAAATAACTTAGTAAGTCACTTTCATTTTTATTTTATAAAACGTTCAAATGATTCTCCATTTCTGTGGAATGAAAATCCAGGAAGAATAGGATCCGCCAGGATCACATTCGCGTTGATTTTGGCTGATTATGTTTGAGATTTTGACTCAACAGAAACAAACACAAAAAATAACGAATAAAAATGGTCAACTGTCATCTTTTTTTTTACAAAAAAAAAAAAAAAAAAAAAGAGAAAAAAGAAAAAAAGAAAACTCCATAAAATTTGAAAAAAAATGAGCGAGCGATTAATAGCGTGGATAATTTTTGAAAGGTCTATTTTATTGACAAATTTAACTTATTTTTAAATGTATAGTAACTGTAGAATTTCATCCATTGTTTACCAAATTTATTTATTATAATTTAAAATAAAAAATAATTTCATGTAACATATGATTATTACAAACTGTAAATGTATTGTTACAATTTTTTCTGCTTAAACTTAAATATTTTACCAGAGAACTTAAATATTTTACCATAAGAAATATGACTAAAACTATTAAATTAGGAGTCAATCCTAATTTAATAATTTTAGTCATATTTCTTACTTAGAAAATGCACATTTTGATGTAATAAACATTGTTTAGTTATTTTTTTAAAAGCAATAATAAGAATGCAATAGTATAGTCTTTATTATTCTGAAACGCATGAAGTCTAAAATAGCAATTAGAAATACAGCTATTATAGTAAGTAAACAAAAAATAAAAAATGTTACTTAAATTTACCTTATTTTTTGAAATAGAAAGACATTAAATCATACTATTTCTTTTTCATTTCTCTATGTTCAACTGTCTCTAAGTTTCACCACATTTATTCGGAAGTGCTTTCCAATATAAACGTTAATCATTATTTATACTATTTCCTTTTGATTTAGATTTTAAAATATAGCACTATAAGTTTAATTTACTAATCATATGTTCTGATGTTATCTAATCGTGCACAGTTTTGCAGATCTGGCAGCCGAATGGTTAGCGCTCTTGCCTTCGGTTCAATAGTTCGTGGGTTCGAGTCCCACCTTGGGTATGGATGTTTGTAGTGGTTCGGAATCCACTTTAAACCGTAGGTCCCGGTCTAATTCGCTCTCGTGTGTAAAAAATGACCGTTGAGCGACAAACAAACGTTCACAGTTTCTAAGTTAAATAGAGATCAATGTTAGATTTTATGTCTATAAGCTTCACTTGGGTGAAGATTCTCTTTACGCTTGAGAGAAAAATAAAAATATCTACTTGTTATGAAACTTAATATAAAATCCTCTAATTCTAAAAAATATTAATCGTATTAATATCAAGCAGATAAAAAATAGTCAATAAAGAGAAATTTAATAAGTAAAGATGAAATTGATGTGCTATGAAATAACAGTGTACTCTATTATATGTTTGTTAATAGTATGTTTCTCTCTCTTCTCTCTCTCTAATAAAAAGGCAAAGCATTTAACACATAAAAAATTAACATTGGAAAATATATATTATTTACATTTTTAAATTTCTATTGTTAATTGCCATAAATAATATTGCATTTAAAATTCATGAAGAAAATAACCTGAATAAAATTAAAGACAAGATGTTAATTGATGGCTCTTTTTTATGAGCATTTTTTTGAAGAAAAACAATAAAAGATGCATGATAAAGACCAAATGCATGACAAAGATTGGGAAGTTGCGAAGTTTGAGAAAAAATTTCTTTATGACAATTCCCGTAAGTTGTTTTAGTAACGGAGCAAATCTTAAAGCAAAAATTAAAATCTTATTCTGTTATTAATTCCGATGACAAAAATAATAGAGGCAGGGAAAATTGGAAATTAGGCACAAAAGAATTCTTCCCTTTCCCCCTAGATAGAAAAATTCCAAGCAAAATGCGGATTTCGCAGTTGAAGAAGAGAAAATGTATGATATGCAGTTTAACGTTTGGTGAATCTGGGAAATTTAGAAAAGGAAGACAAAATAAACTTGTTTCTATGACTAACATTGAAAGTCAACAAAGTCAAACAAAAATATTCATTTACAATTGCTTATATTTTCTAATGAATAATATGAATTCTTCAGAAACTAACATTTTGTGGGGAGATAATTTTACATTATTCACATTTTTAAAAATTTTCTCATTGATTTTGACTTACATATCTAAATGAATGAAAAATCTTACATATCTGTTTTTTTTTTCTGCAATAAGGAATTTTTATTTAGAATTTTTTCTTATAAAAATTCCTTATTGCAACATTCAACATTTCAACAAACATGCTAATAATTTTTTTAATTCAAAGATTTAAAAAAAAAAAAATGGAGGCGCCGGGTATCGATCCCGGTACCTCTCGCATGCTAAGCGAGCGCTCTACCATCTGAGCTACACCCCCTGATAGAAAGATTAAAACTACTAAGTAATACACAAAATCAAATGAGAATAAGGTGATTAAACAAATGAGGTCACACCGCGAGAGCGATCCAGAAGAAAGTCAAACTCGCTTTTGAAGTGCGCTGTGAAATGTACTGATTCCAAATCATGTCCCCACCTTCTAAGACAGTGTCGACTACAAATGCCTTGTGTTCTTTCTCCTATGCGAAATAAAATCTAAAAGGTCACTAAATAATAAACATGGAAAATGGTTACCTTATGTAATTTAATTTTTTGTGTACTACAAACCAAAACTTGTTTTCATGCTTTCTTATTGTTCTATTGCATTTCGCTGGAAAAATCTCACAAAATGACACTTTTGGTGATAAAACACGAAATACTGATTTAAAAAATCGTAACTGTTGTACATAAAAATGTTTACTTTAGAATAAAAATATTTTGATATCATTTAGAATTTTTGCTGAAGGGAAAAAATCTTAAAAATGTAACAAACGTTCTGTTGAATATCACTTGTAAAATAAAAATTAGCACATAAAAATTAGCACATAACATTGTATTTAATTTAAGCAAGAAAGTACAAAATAAATATTATTTAAAAAGAATATTTGAACATTTGCAGTATTTGATAGCTCATATTTCCGCTTTTGTTGAAACATTTAGAGCTTAGAATATACGAAGAGACCCGATCAAATGAATGGCGCACGTACTGTCAGCACACTTTTAAAAAGATCAGAATAATGTACGGCCAATAGGTATAAATACAAGTGAATATTACCAAAAAATCTATACATTCATTAATATGCGCAAATTGTTATTTGTGGAAGAAATGTGCATCAGCGTGTATGTTAAGTAAAAAGCAAAGTAAAACAATGAATTCGGAATGATTTTTATCAAAACGGTAATGCCAAACGAGAGAATTATTCGATTGACGAGAAAAAGCAACGTAAAGTGTTTGGAGAAATCTAGAAAGCCAAATCTACGATCTCCTTCGATAATTAGAACAATGTTCTGACCAACTCATCTATATAACTGGCCGATGCTCTGAGTTAAAAACGTAGTACAGTTGAAATTAAAGAATTGTGTATGTGACGACAGAGATGATATAAAAATTTCCCAAGAATTGTAGGTATGTACATACTTCATTGAGTCATAACTAACATTCAAATTTTACACAGTAAAATTATATATCTCTAGATTTTCGTAGAAAAAATCTTAAAAATTTTATCATGTAGATTTACAGTTGTTTTCCTGTAACTAATATTGAAAAAAGATATCAGTAGAAAACTTTAAAATATATCAATGTAATTACTTCTAGAAGTATGTTTAACGTTTCGCATTTTTTATTTCCAATAGTTCAAAATTAGAAGTAAATGGTTAAGAAAAATTCTAGTAAACGAATTGAGCTCATTTTTAATCACTATAGCCTACATCAAAATTTATTAAATTGTCATGACCAATAAAGCAGAACATTTGTAACGTTAAAAATTTTAATATTTTAAAAATACAATGAATAGCTCAAAATCTAACGAACAATTACTTTATAACAAAACGTTTACTGATGAGGTTTGAAAACCTAAAGACAATGGAAGTATTCAGGTAAGTAAAAGAATTAAATCAAAAATAAAACTAGTATTTATTTAATTCTGTGTGTTCTAGCGGTGCAAATTATTATGATTTTATTGCTTATTGACTTTATTAATAATGCTTTTACACCTTTGTGGTTTTATCTGAGTTTTGTAACTTATGTAAATAAAATTTCCTATTTATCAAAATATTGTCTTGCGTTGAATTGAGAAAGACTGTTTCGGCAAACATGCAAACTGCAAACATGTTTTCGGCTTTTCAAATGCCTTCCAATAGGAAATGCTTTGGAATGCAAATGAAAGTGTTTCAACTTTAATAATTTCGTATATAAAGGAAATAATCAAAAGTTCTACTATTCATTCGATTTATTTCCATTTAATTTACAAGTGAGACTTCATTTCGTGGGGCAAAATATTGTTTTTTTGGTATATGGGCAAAATATTGCTTTTTTGGTATTTTTTTCAAAATAGGGTAATTTTTCCAAATTGTAGTTTTTTCTGAAATGGTTTTCATTGGAAGTTACGATCCATGAAAGCTGACTACATAGGCTTGCTAGTTCATTTTAAATAAATATGTATTTTCTAAAATAAATTTAAAACTTCCGCCAGTTCTCATATATTTGGTTTTTTTTTAATATATGAAGTTGAAATTTTAAGTATGCATCCTATATATAAATCCAAACGCGAAATTCTTGAAATATCTAGTAACTATATTCAATCACTTTACCATATATGTTTTTATTTTTAAATATCGCTTCCTATAGTTTAAGAGCAGAGTATATGATACGTATTGCATGATAAAACTTTATCCACCTCAATTTTGAATTACATATCTATTTTTACTTAGATGTGTTTTGAAGTATATATATAGACCAAACAAAGGCAATAAAGTATAGAATCAAGATTCCTTAGAATAAGTTGCGCACGTCGATTTTACCTACCTCTCTTTAGCTTAAAGAGTTAGCAAAATGTTAATTTTTGATAATTTAAATACAGTTTGAAAATAGATTGATACTTTCTTACACATCATTTGATTCCAACAGATTTAGGAAACTTCCATATTTATCTTCCATTCTTCTCTGACACTCATTAATGATAGTGAAATTAATCTTGTTATAGTTCATTTGCTATTTTTCACAAAGATATCCAATATTCTACCTTTAGTTATTTTTTTTAAAAAACTTAACCATTAATGGATTTTACATGTTTTCACAAAGACAAGCGTTAACATTTTTGCTTATATTGTGGTATTGATTATGCACCAGTCTCATAGTATGAGACAAATGTTCAAGTGCATGTTATCATTCATTTTCTTACAGGACCATCACAAAAATGTATAAGTCAAAACCTAAACTAAAATTTTGATTGGCCAAAAAGATAGAAAGCTAGTATAATCATCTTTTATGTTGAACATTAAAATAAGTACAACAATAGATACGAACATTTACGAATATCATAGGATTGCATATAGAAAAACAGAATCATCCTTATCATGTAAATCAAAGTAAATTTTATGAATTTTTTCTTATTTAATTATCTAATATTTTATTTTTTGTTTATTATGTTTTATTTAACAAATTAATCAATATATTTCCATCCTTAATTAATGGTTTGCAGTTTAAAACCGATACATATTGTTATATATCTTACAAGAACATGGTTTAATACTTCTCTGAAGGCTATTTTTATGTAGTCTAAATTTTTAGGTGTTGAAAATCTTCACTACAAAAAAATAAATAGTTTTGAATTTTAAAAATTAATTCATATTTTAACTATGGATTAAATATAATAAATCTATATCTAAACTGAAAAAACACAATAATGATTTCAAAAGAAAAATTTCAGAAATATTTAACACAAAAATAATTAGAGAACTTTTTATTTTAGTGACTGTTGTGATTATTTTAAATTAGATTATTATTTTAAATTATTTGAATTTTAAATGGGAAAATTTTATATAAACAAAGTAAAACTATTTAACTTATTTAATAGTACTAAAAATTATTTGAAATATCAATTAAAACACTTGAATGAAAATAGACTTACCTAAATACAGAATGAAAATCGTTAAATAAATGAAAAAAAAGTTTAAAGCTATTCAGATTTTGCAAAATATCAATCGATATTGAGAAAATATCTATTTCAATTATTAGGTATGACTTTTACTTTAATTCTTCTTCTGTTTTTATATGTATGGTGAAAATTGAAATACAGCTGAAAGAAACAAGTCAGAAAAATCGTAAACCTTATATATATGAACTGGAAATCTTTTTTAGCTATCTCAACTATCAACTGATTTCTCATTAATTTTCATCAATTGTTCGCAATCATTGTTTAATAAGAATTGGAAAATTACAATAATAATTTGTGTTATCAGTTAATGAAATTGTAATTAATATCTTTTACAAAGCATTAGAGAACAAGTTTTCATGAACACGGAAAAATTCTGTTGAAATGGATGTTGCCATATTGAATTCATTATACTCGTAAAAGCTACTCTTTAAACTAATATTTAAATTTTTATATTTTTTTAACTAATATCAAATGGCAAATATTGTTTTCAAAAACACATTTTGTACATTATTCTCGTTTTATAGAAGTCCCCACTGAAATTTTATATTTCAATTCCAGTTGAATGAGATACTACTTATATTATTTAAAAATGAACACATTTAGAGAAAAAAAAGTATAACGCATATCTTTATGTTATTTTAGTAACTTTGTAGAATTTTTTTTACACAAATTGCCCCCACGCACAAGTTTTTAAATGCAAGAAATAAAATGTGGAGGCGCCGGGTATCGATCCCAGTACCTCTCGCATGCTAAGCGAGCGCTCTACCATCTGAGCTACGCCCCCAGATGGAAGTTATTAAACAACGAAGTAAGACATAAAATCAAATGAAAATCGGATGAATAAACAAATGAGGTCACTCCGAAAAGTTGTTAATCTCGTGCGAAAATGCACTGACTTCAAATTGTATTTCCATCATTTCAAACTAAGTTGACAATCTGTGATTTTTTCAAGCATTAAAAAAGTTAAATAAAAATGTTTAAATACTGTTCAGAATTATATTACTTAATTTTGCCTACTTTTTAAATCTATATGTCGAGAAATTGGTTTAATACTTACTTAACTGTCATTATATTTTTCTAAGAATACTTTAATTGATTATATTGTTACTATTAACATTACAGAGTATATTATCCAGTATTCACGTTAGACTAAGTAATCTGCCAATCTTAATAAGCCAAGTTTAATGCTTGTTGTCTTGGAAAAAGTGATGGAGCTGAAGTGTTATTACTTTTCACTCTCGAGAGACATGATATTTCCCAATTGTAATTGATTCAACCAGATATTTTCCAGTTGTAATAGACTGAACCGGATATTTTCCAATTTCAAATGATTCAACCAAATGCAGCGTTATATTGCAGCGCGAATATTAACATGTTTCTATTATTTATTATCATCAAACTTGAATTCAAAAGAAGTTGATTGTTCTTACGTATTTCAAACCTCCCACGAAGTGCTTGTTTTCAGTAAGAATTTTAAATTTAATGATTTTTCTGGATTTATAACAATGAAACATAATCATTTTAATCTACCAAAATCTGTCTAGTTTACAAAAACACAGAATACATTGAATAGATATTCTAATAAACGCTTCAAAAAACTGAAAAATGAATATTTCAAAGCTTACCGTGGCACCTGAGAAAAATTTAGCACAACAGAAATTTATTTACACATATCCAATAAAAATCCGAATAAAATCAAAATGATAATAAGATTAGATGTTCAAATTTGTAAACGATTAATTTATTTATATAATTATAAACAAATTATTTGGCGAATTAAATAAAAAAATTGTTTATATTTATGAAATAATTCATTCAGTAAACTTATAATAATTATCTGATTGAATTTGCTTGAAAGCAATTGAATATCAGTCATATATTTAAATGAGTTTTGGCCGAAAGAGAATATCATTACAAATAAAATAATGCATTTATTATTAAAGGGAAAACTGTGACATGCAGTTTTACTTTTTTAAAAGTAGTCTCTTTTAATTTAAGAATTATTTCTTATTTCAGAAGTTTAAGATTCCATGATTTCTATTAAATATATTACCTTTCACGATATGACTCATCATCCGATATTTCAAAACGGTACTTCATTTTAATTATTAATTAAACAGACTAATTTGAGTTGTCGTGCACAATTAATGTAAAAATAAATAAACAAATAATTTCACGTAAATAGATATCAATAAAAAAGATCAGTTTTTCATCGTTTTAATCATTCAAAGAAATTTTTTTGTACACAATCACACACACAGACACAATTTTTTTTTATTTATTTCAAACCAGATATTTAAAAAACTGTAAAAATAAAATTTCATTTAATTTATGAAAATTTTGTAAGTGAATTGTTTGAATATTTGTAATTGATAAGCAAAAATCATATTAAATGTATATAAAGTTACAATTTATATGAGAAAAAAAATTATCTGTACAACAAAATAAGTAAATGTGTAACAAAAAACTAAAAGCTCATTAAAAATTTCAATATTTTAAAAAATGATTTAAATAAAATGTAGCTTTTAAAGTATGAAAAAATTATTCATCATATGTGATCAATTAAGGACTTATGAATACGATATTAGAACGATTCTAACTTGCGAAACTAACAAGTCATGCAAAGGGATAAAAAAAATAAATCAATTAATACATCAAACCACTGTAAATTATGATTATACATTGAAAAATAAAAATTAAAGTATAAAATTAATTTTAAATCAAGTAAGAATGAAAAAATGAATACCATTTAAAAGGAATATTTGAAAATGGGTAAAAAAATATAAAAATACATTTTCATACTAAGGGGTAATAATTTTTCATTTAGAATAAGATTTCTAAAACTTCCGATATAACAAGATCTAATCAAAAGCACCGCATTACAGTATGCTTCTAGAATGAAAAGGCTGTTGCAGACCATATATATGCACCAATATATTTCAAAAATAGAAAATGGTGCATGCTAAGTAATAATGAAGTAGGTAAAAAATTAGAAATAATTTATCAAAATTAAAAATTTCATAAAACAAATGTATGATTAATTGAAATGATGATTTACCATGTTTAAAAATATTTTTGGCCCATGGGGGGATCGAACCCACGACCTTCGCGTTATTAGCACGACGCTCTAACCAACTGAGCTAATGGGCCAACGCAGACGAAATATGTAACAAAATTGAAACGTTAGGAGATAATTCAGACAAAAAAAAATTTCATCAAGATTGTAATAATTAGATATTTATTTGAGAAGAAACATGCATGTATTTGGGAGAAAAATTAAAAATTTTTATATCATGCATATTTTTAATGTTGCAGTTATTTTGCTATAAATAATAATCAAAACATAAATCGGTGTTTAAAAAATCAGTATTACGAAAAGTTAATAACTATTTATCGAACTAATTAATTCCATTAGTGGGCACAACTATTCTCCAATTTAATTTCGATTTAGAGCTTCAAATAGAAGCGAAATTATTAAAAATTCTACAAATTGAATAAATAATTCTCTTCGAGCAATACATACCAATTCTCAAACATCAATTTGTCATCATACTTAAAACTGAATATTTAATAATGAAATATTTCTTAGAAAAAATTTTTACGATGCTTAAAATATAAAAAAAAGTTTTGTTGCCTAATTTCAATGATTATTTTAAAGATTCCAAAATAACGCAGTCGGTAGATATTTTTGGATAAAATCAAAATACGTTAAATTAAAGTACGTTTATTTCTTTCAGTGGTTTAAGAACGTAGACTTTTTAATTTTGATGATTCTTTTAAATATCAAGAATTTTTCCTTTTTATAATTTTCAAATTAATTATTATAATTTTTTTTAGTACTCTCAAATGAAAATGTTTAATAATTTATACAAATACTATCCTTTTCTGTTTGTGCTTATCAATTATTTGTCTACACAATAATCCTTCCTATCACATAATACGCGTTTTGATGCTCTTCTTATAAGACGTGTTTCCCCCCCTCCCATATAATATATCGCCCACGTTGTACTTCTGTACTGCGAAAAATTTACAATGATTTATACAGTTTACAATAAATTTCGCATACGTTCGCACGTTGTGTCAACTGTGTTCTCTTATAACATAAAATAATATTATGTTATGACATTTGAACACATTCTGCTAAAAAAAGATATTGATAGAGACTTATATTTCATATAGCTCCTACAGTGAATAAACATGTAATAAAAACTTTTTTGGAATTATTTGATGTATTTGAGATTAACTGCTTGTTAGAGTTACATTTGTATAAGTTTTTTTTCCATTTTAAATGTTCTTAATCTGATTTTAATAACATGCAAACATTTCATTCATAACATGGTTTTTTACTTAGAATTCGATTTAAACCCACTCTAACGAAAAAATTTTCATGTGAATCATTTGTACATGGCGCGTTATACAAGGTCATACGAGAATGCTTGTATAACTCATTAAAAATGTACATGATATAAATTTTTTCTCCCAAATATACGCATGTTTTTTTAAAAATAAATATCTAATAAGTACAGTCTTCCTGAAATTTTTAAGCTGAATTATCTCTATACATTTCAATTTTGTTACAGATGCGCAACGCGTCGGCCCATTAGCTCAGTTGGTTAGAGCGTCGTGCTAATAACGCGAAGGTCGTGGGTTCGATCCCCCCATGGGCCAAGTGTTTTTAAACACGTTAAGTTATCATTTTCCTTAATCATGCATTTATTTTATGAAATTTTCAATTTTAATAAATTATTTCTAATTATTTTACCTACTTCACATCCACAATTATTACTTAACATGAACCATTTTCTATTAGTGATTGTACATCATATTTCTTTTGTAATCATTATTTGTCTGGATGGGTGCAATCCCTCCTCTTAATTTGTAAAAACAGTTTAGAATCACCCTCTGTATCTATACAAGGTCCAGCTATTAATTTCCAAAACTCACGGAATAAATCAGAAGGAAAAAAAGTTAAGCACATATAGACATTTAATATGATTCGAAGTAATCCTCAGCCTTCATTACACAACTGCTCTCGGCTGTACAATTTTCAGAAAGAAGTTTTAAAGTTCTTTCTTTATGTATATTTTTATATTCTTTATACAGCATTGAGAATAAACCAATATGTTCAATATGTATAATTGATGGCTATTTTATCAAACATTAAAAAAAAAAGACATCTTTTAGAAAATATTAAAAGCTTACTTTTGCAAAGCTGAAAGAAAATATGCATAATAAAAACACATTTTGACGAAACAAACAGGTCTTATTAATGACATAAATTTTAAAGTTTATGTCATAATAAATTTCCGAAATCATGCCATTAAGCCATTAAAATTTTGTCATTTCTAAAATTTAAGAAATTAAAATCTTTACATTCTACAATTAATTTTAATATAAAAAAAAAAGAATACAGACAGTGAAAATAGGAAATCATCCGCAAAAATAATTTTTTCAATGCTGCAAATGAAGATTCAAAGCAAAATGGAAAGTCTATAGTTTGTAAGTAGTTGAAGAATAATCTGCAATCTAAAGCTATCGACCTTGTCAATCAGCTTAATCAATGACAGCTTTGTTACATCCTTTACATAGAAAATTGTTCAGAGCAAATTATCCATTCAAAAGATTAATGTAAAAATATTGATCCAAATGTATTCGTATCTCCTACTGAATTTGTTTTAAAACAATATTGTGAAGGAAGATAATATGAAAATTACTCGTGTTTTTCCAAGCATTCCAGTCTTAACTTTCATACTCTAATCTAATTAGTTTCCCTTTAACTTTCTATGCGTAATTCACATTACACCAACTGCAGAACAATCTCTAACTAAACAAGGAAGGAATCTAAATAATAATAATTATTTATTTATTTATTTTTTTTTTGAAATAAAAAAATAAAAGTTAATGGAGGCGCCGGGTATCGATCCCGGTACCTCTCGCATGCTAAGCGAGCGCTCTACCATCTGAGCTACGCCCCCTGATGTCAAACATATAACAACTAAATAATACATGAAATCAAATGTAAAAATCGAGTGATTAAACAAATGAGGTCACAACGTGAAAGTGATCTGGAGTGAAGCCAAACTTGTTTATCTTGAACGAAAGTGTGCTGATTTCAAATCGTATCTCTCTCACAACATCAAAACTATGGAAATAAAATTAGATTTTCAAATGATAAGTAAAATGATCAAAGGTTAATGAAACATCGACATAAATATTTATTTAAATAAATTATCTGGCGGATATAAACATTTTTGACTTAAATTTATGAGATAGTCTACTTAATAAATCTAAAAATATTATGAATTTATTAAATGGATTTAATTTATAAATCCATTTCATTCATTTATAATATTCATAATGATAATTTGAAAAAAATTGATTCAACAATTGTGTATAAAATGTCAGTATTGAGTTTCAGTTATTTTTAAAAAAGACTGGCCTAAGAATATGCACTTAATATTAAAATTAAAAAATTACAATAAGAATTTTATAGTCTTAATGTAGTAGCTTTTTTTTTTTTTTAAACCTAGAATAATTTCTTACTTTACAAATTTATGTTCCTATGATTTTTATCAAATATTCAAATAGAATACCTTTTACAATAGAAAGCGGCATTTCATATTTTAAAGCAATCTTTATTTTGGTTTTTATCTACATAAACTATTAAAGAATGTAGCCTAATTATATATTTCTAAAATACTGATTACTATAAAAAAATGATTTCGCGTAATTAAATAACAAAGCTGTAAATGAGAGTTCTGTTCCGTTACATTCAATTCAAAAATAACTTTTATATTCATTCATACACACACACACACAAATTGCATTGCTCTATTTCAAATCTTACCTTTCAAAAAGTTGCATAAACAAAGTTTAAGTTAGAAAATTTTCTAAGCGCATCGTTTGAATAATATTTAAAATTGTTATACAGAATCCAATGCATGAGTCATGATTAATGTATGTGTAAGGGTATTTTGAGACATTATCCCATCTATGTCAGTATTTCTTAAAACTTGGGTGGTGATACACGATACAAAACATTTTAGAAATGCATTGATGAATCGAAAATATTCTTTTAAATATTTAATTATATTTCTTTCAAATATATAATTAATCTTTTTTTTTTTACTCCTTAACTTCTGATAGACAAAATTGGCTTATAAAAACTACTTTTTTGATAAAAAAACTTTTCAATATACATTATAAGAACTTTAAAAAAAAGCACAACTATGCAACAAGTAAATAAATCTTTTCTTCATGATAAAGAACTTTTAATGATTGACATAAATTATTGCAATAACGAAACTAAAAAATGTTTAAAATTATTTACTGTTAAACAAAGATGATACAAATGATTATTATTTAAAGGAAAATATTTCGAAAGTTTCACGCCAAGTGTTGTTTTTGTTGTTTTGTTTTTGATGACGTATATTTGTTTGTTGATCTATAAAATACATTTCTTGATTCAATAGTTGTTTTGAGAAAGCAACCAAACTAAATAATAAATATCGTTGAAAAATGATAAATATCCTTTTACCAAAATGCAACTATACCATAAAACTAAGCACATTCACCAGTGAAAGCATCGGCCCGTGGACTGCTAGTCTAATTAACTTTTATTCTGCTTGTCAACTGACAATTTTTGTTTTAGGTTAAACTGAGAACGATTGTATGGAATGGGGTGAAATTTCCTTCAGGACTTAATATGAAAGTTAGCCAGACCTCCTAGAGTCTTGGCGTTATCAGTTTTTGTCATAGAAATTCTCAACTATTCATAATTTTTGAGAATAAAGAGAAAATATATATGACTTGGAAATTTTTCTTCTTTCTACATTCCCATGGCTTTTTTTTTTTTAATTATTACCTATTATTTTTTTATTTTTATAAAATTATTCATTTTGCCCTCTGTACCGAATGTGATTTCTTTTTTCTCAAGACGTCGCCAGTCGAAATTGTATTGGAAAGTAGAGGAAAACAGTGCTGATTTCTTTATTAAATATTTTTATAATTTTTTATGGCATTGAAAAGAGACCAATATGCCAATAGATGCCCTTATTTTACTAAATATTTTTTTTTTTTTTTTAAAAAAAAGACTGCTTTTTGAAAATGAATGAAAGATTACTTTTGCAAAGTTCAAGAAAAAAATATGTATAAGGAAAACACTTTTTGACGAAACTCAAACGTCGTATTAATGACATACATTTTAAAACAAAAATTTAAGTCTTTTCATTCTTTAATCTTTTTATTTATTAATTTTAAATTATTCCAATAACACAAAAACAATACACTCAGTAAAAATAGGAAGCTATCCACAATAATACTTTTTGCAATGTTACAAATAAAGAATCAAAGCAAAATGGGCATTCTTTAATAGTGAAGTAAAAAAAGACTGATTTTCAATTTAACGTTTAATCGACCTGTGAATTCCGAAGTTAGGAAAATGGTAGCTAATTTACATCACTCTATATTGAAAGTAATTACTGATTCAAAAATCAGTGAAAAAATATGGATCCAAAATTACTCTTATCTTCTACTGAATTCGTTTTAAGCTAATATTGTGTTGAGAATACCTTTGTACATTGCTCCTATTTCTCCCACTTTTTTTATTCAGTTTTTGACTTTTATATTCTGTTTTATTAGTTCTAATTTTGACTTTTTATGAGTAATTCACTCCACACCAACTACAGAACAGTCCTTAAACTAGACTGGGAATTAGGAATCTAAAAAGATAAAGAAATAAGAGATAAAAAAAAAAGTTGGAGGTACCGGGTACCAATCTGAACGCCAAGATCACCAATGTCTGCTTAAATGTTAAGAAGGTGAAAGAGACAAGATGTTAATTGATGGCACTATTTCATAAACATTTTTTTTGAAGGAAAACAATAAAAGGTAAGACAAAGATTGGGAAGTTGCAAAGTTTGAGGATAAAAAAAAAAAAAAAAAAAAACAGTAAAAAAACATTTGATGAGAGACAATTTGCGTAAGTTGTTTTAGCAACGGAGCAAATTTTGAAGCAAAAATTAAAATCTCATTCTGTAATTAAATCTAATGACAAATATAATAGAGACAAGGGAAATATGAAATTAGACACAAAAGAATTTTCCCCTTTTTTCTCAAAATAGAAGGAAAATGCGCGGATTTCGCAGTTGAGGAAGGGAAAAATATGAACCTAACGTTTCGTCGACCTGGAAATTTTAAAAAAGAAAGACAAGAGAAGATTGTTTCCATGACTAATGTAGAAAGTCAAAAAGTGTAACAAAAATATTCATTCACAATTATTTGTATCCTCTACTGAATAATATGAATTCTTCAGAAAGTAACATTTTGTGGGGAGATAATTTTACATTTTTCACAATTTTGAAAATTTTCCCATTGATTTTAACTTACATATCTAAGTGAATGAAACTCCTTACATGTCAGTTTTCTTTCTGCAAAAAGGAATATTTATTTAGAATTTTTTCTTAGTAATTATTCCACTAATATTTTTTTTTAATTCAAAGATTAAAAAAAAAAAAAAAAATGGAGGCGCCGGGTATCGATCCCGGTACCTCTCGCATGCTAAGCGAGCGCTCTACCATCTGAGCTACGCCCCCTGACACCAAAGGTATAACAACTAAATAACATATAAAATCAAATGTAAAAATCAGGTGATTACACAAATGAGGTCGCAACGTAAAAGTGATCTGGAGTAAAGCCAAACTTGTTTATCTTGATCGAAAGTGTGCTGATTTCAAGTCGCATATCTCCCTCCTTTAAAGCAAGGTTGACATTCAAATCTAAGAATTGTTTTAATATTTACTTTAACATGCCTGTCATTGAATTTTTTGACAGACAACTATTTCTGTCAACACTAGTGAGTATATTCCCCAGCACACACACACATTCACGTTCGAAATATTGCAGAATGCCAAGGTATTTAATTGCGAATTTGAGACAAAAATTCACGTTTTTGTTAATTTTTTCTTAAGTTATTTTGGGAAAATGATTGAAAACTTATTATTTCAAATTACTTTCGAGAAGCAAGATATTTCCTACTGAAAATATTTTTTGAATGGAATCGGATTAATATAAGTCGAATTGCAGTGGCATTATCATCCAAATTATAAATCATGTAATATCATCATAATTAAAACATTTTGATTACTCATTTATATTTGAGTTCTCAAATGAAATGTTTGCTTTTAGTAGCACAATGTTTGCTTTTATAGTTAATATACTACTACTAAATTTTTATCAGTAAAGCGTAATAATTTTAACCAGGCATGCTCTGCCTGCTGAATTATAAAGCACAAAATGCATGAGTACTTGAAAGATTATGAAAATATTTATAACACTTCTTATGAAAGAAATTAAGGTGAGATGATTTATGAGAATTATGAGTTTATGAGAATGAATTATTTTTTCAAATATTAAGTCTAATCCTTTTCAAATCAAAATTTGGAAAATAAGAGTAGGTATTATTCAAATAAAAAAATGTAAAATGAGCCGGATTCGATGAAATAGAGACATAAGTATTCTTTTAAATATTTATAGGCAAATTTTTTGACGAATAGAAGGATTTTTTATATAAATGTATTAAATAGCCTATTTAATAAATTTATGATATTTTTGACGATAATTTATAAATAAATTTGATCTGTTAAATATATAAAGGAGAAATCGGATATCATTCATATCTTTGCGAAAGACTTGTCTGTGAGATTATGCACTTGTGTGTTAAAGTAAAAAGTATGACAATATGGATTTACTTTGTTTTAATAGTAGCCTTTTTACAGTAGGATTATATAGCTAAGCAGACATGATTACTCGAGTCACAGATAATGATTTTTTTGATTATTTTGAGTCTTCATCGTCTACATCAATGTTTCATAAAACTTGGGGGTTCGAAAAAAATAGTCTTTTTAATATTTAAATATATTTCGTTTGAATATCTTTTATCTAATCCTTTGCTCAATGACAGCCCACTGACAAAATACGATTTTTTTAAAAAATATTTCTGGATAGAAACTAAGAATTATAAACTACAAGAGCTTAAATGAACGCAATATAAATCTATAGTTTTAATGAAATTTTTCTTCTGGACAAAGAACTTTTAATATTTGGCATAAATAATTGTAATGAAAAATATCTTAAAATGCTTAACACTTGTCTCTACTCAATTACATTACTTCATTAATGCGTTACTTCAGATAATTTAACATGCCTTTGGGAGACAGAAAAGAGAATAAAATAAGCTCTTAATACTCAATCACAAAATAAAATAAATATAAAATAAATAGGTCAGCAAAGAATAATAAATATGGATTAAAGAAGGAATTAAATAAAAAAATTAAAAGTTTAAGAAATGAATTAAATAAAAGATAATTTGATAAAACTATAATGAAATTAATAATTACCCATGAATGAATCCTTACTACCATATTTACTTTGTTACCTCGATTCTAGCATGGGAAAATAACATCCAGAGAAAAACGATGAAAAGAATAAATCAACATAGATTAAATTACTCTAAGTTACAATTATAAACAGAAAAACTAAAAATTTAGCCCTAAAATTTGTTTATAATTAAGCAAGAAAGAAGGAAATATATATTACTTAAAAGGAGAGTGTTGGAAAATTTATAAAAATGTATAAAGATATGTTATTTCATTCTAAGGGGTAATAATTTCAAATTTAGATAAGATTTCTAAAAGTCACATACGATAATATATAATCCAATTAAAATCCTGATCATCAATAGAATGCTTCTGAAGCAATGAGAATATAGCAGACCATATAAATACACATAGTAAACATGCTACAGAAATACAAATACACATACTTAGTACAATATGCACAGATTTACTAATAAAATTATTGGTGTATATTAAATAATAAAAACTAATATATTGATATATTAACCACTATATAATAAATAATATAATATAACCACTTATGAATGAAGTAAATAATTTTTTTGAAAAAATGATAAAACATCATTTTGTTTGCTTTTAACGAGTTATATATATATATATATATATATATATATATATATATATATATATAATATATATATATATATATATATATATATATATATATATAATATATGTAAATCAGATAAAATAACTTCCATAGACACTTGAAGGTATGTAGATATTTAATGTAATTTCTGCATTGATAATTTCTGCGTCTATGAAAAGAAATTAAGAAGTTACATTGTTCACGTTTTTAATATTTCTTTTACTTTGTTGTAAATAATCAACTCGGCGATTAAGAAATCATTGCTACAGGTTGATAATTATTTTCAAACATAATAAGAGAGGATACAACAATCCTCCTTTTTATTTTAGGTTTAAAGTTTCCAACAAGAACTAAATTATTATAAAAATTTCTACAAAGTAATTAAATAGTTTTATAATTCTTATGTCACAGTTTTTAAGCATCAATTTCTCATTAATCATAAAGTTGGATAGTAATTAAGAGAACGCTTTTTGTATAATATTTGAGAAAATTAAAAAATATAATATCAGATTATTTTAAAGATTTAAAGTTTATTCAATCGACAGACATTAGAATAAAATCAAAATATATTAAACTAATGTGCTTATTTTCTTCAGTGGTTTAGGAACGTAGAATTTTTATTTGATTATTTTAGATATCAGGATTTTTTTTAACTTTTCGAATTAATAATTTTATTTTTCTTATACTTCCTCATGAGAATGTTTAACAATTTTTATAAGCAGTTTTTTTCATTTGTTAATAAATAAATAGCGAATCGTTACATGGATATAAATGAAACATATCTGATTATTGATCTCTGGAGAGCGTAAAGAATAGGATACATTTATTTTTGAATTTTTTTTATTACAACTTTAGTAATTAATTTAAGCCGTAATGAACGCAGATTTAAATGCACTGTAGATTTGCTTATGTTACAATGCTCATCATTAGAAAACGACATTCGCTTACAGAACGGAAGTGAGTGATCTGCTTCCCCTTTTAAAATTCCCATTTGTACTAAGCCGATATGTATATAGGAAAACTATATTCGGCATTGGATTCCTTCTTTTTCTATATTCCGACAGTATAATTATTTTTAAATAACCATATTAGCCTTTCTTCTTTTATTTTTGAAAAAATAAGAGAAGAAAGGCAAATTGCTGCACGCGCGTTTCACTCATTTCCAGTTCGTCTGTTTAAAATTCAACAAATTCGATGTTAAAGGAAATTTTCAAAAGATTCATACCACATTCAAATTTTTTTAGATGATCTATAAAATATATTTTATGATTCTATAGTTATTTTAAAAGTACACGAAACTAAATAAAATAGGTCTTTAAAAATAGTAAAGATCATTTTTCCCAAAATGCAAATTTTTCCCATAAGTTCAGCACATTTGCTGTCTTTAAGTAAATCACATTTTGCTTTTCTCAAAAGCTAAGCCCCTAAAAGCTACTGCCTGTATGCCTCTAATCCATATAAATAAAACTCTTATACTGCCCCCCCCGGCAAAATTTTTTTTCTGAGGTTCAACTGCGAATGATTGTAAGGAATGGAGTGAAATTATTATAAATACTTAATATTGTTACAGATTTATAAATAATTATTTTATTTGTCTTAAAATATTTCAGACAGATCAGAAATGCTCACATTTTGGGCAAAAATTGTAGTATTTTGACGTGTTATACGTTAAAAGCGAGTTGTCTAATGATTTGTTTTGGCGGGAAAACTTGGCGACTTGGCGGAAATAGATACTCCTGAAAACATCCATCACCTAAGCTCTAGGACCAATATTTAGCGAGATAGCCTAGAAGCTTCCAAAACTTTGGCGAAACTGGTAGATTTCCCCGCCAAATCAGGTATAAATACCGCAGCCCACTTCAACTCTCAATCTACACGAACCCCGAAGCTTAGTACAATATAAAAGTTAGCCATCCTAGAGTCCAAGTGTTATCAGTTTTTGTCTTAGAAATTCTCAACTATTCATAATTTTTGGGAGAAAAAGAAAAATGCTTATGTTTGGAAAATTTTCTTCCTTTTACCTTCCACAGTACTACTTTATTATTATTATTTTGAAAATAAAATGGCATCAACTAATTTTTCAATTTTTAGAAAAGTATTGTTTTTGATCTCTGTTTCGAATGTGATTTCACTTTTCTCAATACATCACCACCAGTTGAAATTTCATTAGAATGCGAATAAAGAGTACAATATCTTTACTGAATAACTTCATAATTAAAGGGAATTTTCAAGCATTGAAGGGAGCGAGAAGTTAAAGGATATGGCACTATTGTATCAACTATTGTTAAAAAAAAAAACAAAAAAAAAACGTGTGATTGTATTACATGAAAAAGAACGAAAGCTTCTCTTTGAAAAGCAAATATACTAATAAAAGCATTTTTTTTTTTTGACAAAACACAAATCGTTTTAATAATAGTACGTTTTAAAACAGAAATTAAAATTTTTTCATGCTATAATTAACTTTAGCGACAAAAGTAGAAAGATAGGAAAAATAACTAGTGAAATTATCCACAAAAATAATTTTTACTTTTCTCCAATGTTACAAATAAAACTTCAAAGCAGAAATGTTATTTTATAGTTGTGGAGTAGAAAAAAATGATTTGTAACCAAATATTTAATTCACTTGTGGGAATTACAAAAAATGGAGACCACACGAGATTTTTCCCTGACGAGAGAGAGAGAGAGAGAACACAATAATAATAATACTATAATAATACTAATTCAGTACAGAATATTAATTACAAATATTGATACGAAAATATGGATTCAAAATTATTCGTATCTTCTATCGAATTCATTTCATATTAATACTGTGAAGAGAGAAGATTTGAACATTTCTATTATTATCTAAGAGTTTTCATTTCAAGTTTGGTTTTATTTTTCAAAGATTCTATATTTATGCATTTTTGATTTAATTCTTTTTATGATAAATAGACTATTTATAAGCCAATTTAGTGCGATATTTCCTATATACCAACAAGGAAATATTATCAAACAAATATATTTTAAAACAAAGATGAAAAAAAAAAAAAAAAAGATTGGAGGCGCCGGGTATCGATCCCGGTACCTCTCGCATGCTAAGCGAGCGCTCTACCATCTGAGCTACGCCCCCAGATGCCTACTATATAACAATCTAACTATAAATGAAATCTAATGAATAAATCGGGTGATAAAACAAACAAGGTCACAACGTGAAACTGATTTGCAGAAAAGCGAAGCTTGTGTTTATCTTGTGTTAAATCGTGCTGATTTCTAATTAAATCTCTTCTTTTAAAACAAGGTTGTCATTTTATGACTTTTCAAGCTTTGAAAATGTGAAGTATAAAAAACCTGAGATTTTAAATATACATTTCTTATCTACTTTAAATCTAGTAATGGTTTTAATACTTATTTTCTTTATACTTACCATCATTTTGTTATTGAATCTTTTGGCAGACAGTTATTTCTATTAAAACTTGGGCGTATATTATCCAGAATTTTTGCATTAAGCATTGCAGACAGCTAAGATATTTAAGCTCCATTTTGTGACAAAAATTCACATTTCTGCATAGAGCACAAATTTTTTTTTCTGAAGTTGCTTTGGAAAATGGATTGGATAAATCACTTTTTAAAGCAAGATATTTTCCAGTTAAAACATTTTTTGACCGAACCGAATAAATACAAGTATCGAATATCAACCAATTTATGGATCATAAAATATCCTTAAACTTTAAATGAAAATATTTGATTACACATTCATACACGAGTTCTCAAATGAAATATTTGTTATTAGTAATAATGATATTTTTAATGATATTAATAGATTTATATAACTTAAAAATAATAGTTTTAATTAGTCAGGCTCTGTCTAATGAAATGCAAAGCACAAAATATGTGTGATGGTTATTCTGATGAATACTATAAAAGAAGTTAAGATGAAATGAGACTTATAAAAGAGCAATAAAATGAGAAAATATAGTATAATATGAATTATCTTTTCTCATATACAGTAAAATCATACTTAAGTAAAAAAATCATGGAAATAAGATTATATTTTCCAATAAAAAAGTGTACACAAATCAGAGAGTCAAAGAAATACAAACATAATAATTCATTTAATTATTTATAAACAAATTATTTGAAGAATACATTAATTTTTATATAAATTTATTAAAAAAACCTATTTAATAAATTTATAAATATAAAATTAATAATTCTATTTAATAAACTTATATAATATTTATGATAATAATTTATAAAGAAATTTGATTGCATAAATTTATAAAGGAAAGATTGGATGTTAGGCATATCTTTGAAAAATATTGGTCTCTGAAAATGTGTACTTGTTAAAGTAAATAGTAAGCAATACAGAATTTCATGATTTAATAATATAGCCCTTTTACTTTAGAGTTATTTCAGTCTTTTTACGCTAGAATTATGTAGCTAAACACTAGTTAGGCGATTAATTTTTCTATTATTTTGAGTTCAATTCTAGTAATTTGAGATTAATTTTTCTATTATTTTGTGTCTTTATTATTCCTCTCTCAGTGTTTCATAAAACTTGAGAGGTATGAAAAAAATGTTCAATATTTTAATAATTTGCTTAATAACTGCTCACTGACAAAATATGTTTTTTTAGATTCATTTCTAAATGTAAACTAAGCATTATATGCTCTAAAAATTCAAATGAAATTGTAACTATGCAATAGTTTTAACAAAACTTTTCTTCGTGACAAAGAATTTTGAATGATGGACATAAATTATTAACAATAATGATTGCAATAAAAAAACTTTATATATTTTAACATTAGTTTCTAACTTAAATACAATACCTGATTAACACTGTTAATTTAACGTGCCTTTGGGAGACAAAAAAAATGAATAAAATTAATACATTGTAACTAATATTTACAAAATAAGTAAAGGAAAAAATAAATAGGGATTAAAAAAGAATTAATTAAAAAAATTGAAAAAAACTTCACTATTTTGAGAAATTATTTAAATAAAAGATAATTTTATAAAACTATGATAAAATTTATATATTTGCCATTAATGCATTGTTACTACGATATTTACGTAATTAATACGACTCTAACTGCGGAACTAACATGCTACAAAAAAATTGATGGAAAGTACAAATCAACATATATTAAATCAGTCTAAATTAAAATATATACACACAGAAAGCTTGAAATGAATCCCTATCGCTTATTTGAAATTTAATAAGAAGGAAGGAAATGTGAATAGTACACAAATAAAGAGTATTTAAAAATTTGCAAAAATATATAAATTTTTATTATTTCATACTGAGTGGTAATTTTAATGCTAAGAAAAGATTTTTAAAATACACATAAAAAAATAAGGCGGGATCTAATCGAATTCACGATCCTCACTTTGACAGACCGCTTCTACAAGTCTCTTGCCAACAAACAAATACATGTAATAAATATGTTGTAAAATTACTGATATGTGTGTGTGTACGCTAATTATATTTTGCGGCAAGCCAACCGATGGCTGTGTGAATAGTGTTCCTGACTCCTGAGCTGTGGATACCGGGTTCGAATCGATTCGGGCATGGATGTTACTTTCTTTCTCTGTTCTCTATGTTTCTCTGTCCATTCGTCTGTGGTAATGTATGATTGTGGCCCAACCTGTAAACGGATTTGTGGTAGTATGGCGCAGGCAACGCTACTCGTCACCATGAATTGGTTCACAGGTGCCCGCTAGGTAACGACAAATGAGTAGCAGTTTCTGACCTTGTTGTGGCATAGGGTTCATCACCCAAGAGTACTGCCCTTTGAAAAAAATATTTTACGGCAAAAATATAAATTGATATGTATGAAGTAGTAATAATGAATGTAGTAAATCAGTTAATTAGAAATAGTTGTTTTTAATTGTAACATTTTAACTTATTTGCTTTTAATGGAAATGTTAGTTTACTTGTTTAAAATACACACGACCCAGAGAAAATCAAACATACATTTCATAAATTGATTAAGTATAATTATTTTCTTTATTTACGACATACATAGAGTTTCAAATAAGCGCGAAACTCTTGCAATTATTTCTACTAAGTAAATGACTAATTCTAAAGTATTATCCTAAAGCATCCATTTATCATTAATAATATAATTAGATTTTTATTCAAAGAATACTTTTCCTATTTGTTCACTATCCAAGAAATTAAGAAAAATTGTCTTATATTATAATTCGAATTATAACTTTAAGGATTCAATAGTAATGTAATCAAATAATTAAAGTCAAATCAAGAAACATTAAGTTAGTTTATATATATGCTTATATATTTCTTTTGGTTTTGAGAGAGAACTCAGGATTTTAAAATTTATAATTTTAGATATCCTTATTTATTTTTTGAATTAGTTAATACAATTTATTTTTCTAGTTCTTTCCTTTATATAACAATTAATACTAATTTGTGTAAATATTTTTTTGTTTGTGCTCAACGAATTCTTTAAATGAAACTTATATCTGGAATTTGATCAATGGGTAACTTTTTAGAATAAGTTACATTTAGTTTTGAAATTTGGATTACATAGTTTGAAATTAAGTTCTAATTTATGCTAATTTAAGTGCACTGTAGTGTTGCTTATGTCTTGTCATGATGCACACTATTCCTGAACTACATTTGTTTTTAGAACAGATGAGAGAGGTTCTTTTTCCCAATTTGTGGGTAAACACTGAAGAGATAGAAGAAAATTAAATTCAGCATCCTATTTCTCCTTTTTTCTACATTCCCAATGTTACCTTATTTTAAATAATGGTATTTGCCTTTCTTCTTTTGTTTTTAAGAAGTATTGCTTTCGGAGATTGTTGCAGGTGCTGCATTTTCCACATTTCCAATACTGCTGCTCAATATTCGGAAAATTATTTGTTAAAGAAAATTTTCAGAAATTTCACACAGCATTCAAAATTTTTGTTGATCTATAAAATACGTTTCATACTGTTTAGAAGACACCCAAACTAAACAATAAATATTGTTGATAAATTGATATCATTATTTTCCAAACTGCAATTTTCCCTCGAACACTAAGTTACTCGTGGACTACTAGTCTTTATAAAACTTTTATTCTATTTGATACCCGAATTTTTGTCCGATGTTGAATTGAGAACGTTTATACAGAATAGTGGGGAATTTATATCAGGACTTAATATAAAAGCTAGTCAGACATCCTAAAATGTGCATGAATCATCAGTTTCTTTTTTGAAAATTGTCATATAGGCTATACTATTGAGAGTAAAGAAAGTATATATTGTTTGGACTTTCTTCTTCTTTTACATTTCCGCATAAGTTATCTTGAAAGAAATTGTATACAGTATTTTTTTGATTTTTGAAAAAACAGATTTGATTTTGTCACTTATAGCAAATGTGATTTCGCCCTTCTCAATAAGTCAGGCAAAATTGCATTGGAACGTGGAGGAAAACTGTCCCACTTTCATTATTGAATGATTTCGTATCTAAAGAGAGTGTTCAAATATATTTTTCGTAATTAAGGAGATAGTATACAGAAATAAGATGCTAATGAAAAGCACAATTAAAAAAATGTTTTTTTTTTAAAAAAGTGAGATTGATTGCTTGATAAAGATTGAGAGCTTGTCCTTGCAAAATTTAAGAAAAAAGTAAACAAAATAAAATATTTCTTGATAAAACTCAAAAATTGTTTGAATGACAGCACAAATTTCAAAGCAGAAATCTAAGTCTTTTGATTCTATAATTAATTTAAATAAAAATATTAAAACACACAATAGAGAGAAATAAGAAATTTTGAACATAAATTATTTTATTTACTTTGTCCTAGGTCACAAACAGATATTCCAAACAAAATGTTATTCTAGAGATGTTAGAGTTGAAAAATAATGACCTACAATCTAACGTTTTGTGAACCCGTGAACTTCATTTGAATTGAGGACGTTGCAAGCATGATGCTATAAATAAAATTGAAAATATCTCGTACAAGTTTGTAAGAAAATACTCATGTAAAATTATTTGTATCTTCTGTTAAATAATAAGAATTTTCCGTAAAATAGCAGATACAAATTGTTGTAATTCGTCTTAAAAATAAAAAAAATGAAGTATAATTTTGTTTAAAACACTATAATTATCAGAGGTTTTCAAATCTTGATCTTGTGAGGGATAGACATAATCTGATATCCTATTATTTGAGGAAGATAAACTTACTATAAACTTAAATCAAACCAGAAATCATTTGATCTCAAATAATACTTTATCCAAACATTCTATTGCCTGAAAGTCCATCAAAACTTGCAATACGATCGAAGTATCACATTGCCAAATAAAGAAACCGAAATAGTCACCAAGAAATTATTCTAACCATTCATAAAATTACATAAATTTCAAAAACATAATAAGTTTTAATTCAATAGATAAAAACAGAATGTTGTGTCTTCAAAAAAGAATGCATTTCTTTTCGCATAATCTTACCACAGACTCCTGTATGACCAGTTAGGACTTTGACCAAGTCATTATAATCGATATTCAAACAGGAAAAGACCTAGTATTGAATCTCAAGCACCTTATTACTCCTTAACACACTTTTATAACTAAATTATTTCATTGAATATTTCAACAATTTAGATAACATAACTGTCTAACTGTATAATAAAGCTTAAAAGTTGGCTCAACAAAAGATATCCATTGCAGAATATCCATACTTTCCGATGAGCCTTATAATGATGTCAATGATCAAACAAACACTATGTAATACAGACACTGATAAATTTACCTCGAAAATCATTATCAGACTTAGAATCAAACGTTGCAGAGGTATGAAGAATGGACAATGAGAATGTGCTGGAATTGGGATAACTACCAAGACACGCAATTGATTCCAGACCACGTTTTCGACTTCACAACTACAAGTACTGATCTAATATTACATAAAATTTCACTAGTGGTACTTCCATCGAAAGTTCTTGAATGAACAGAATTGCCGAACATTGACCAAATTTTTAAACAAGAGGGATCCAGGAATTGCTTCGAAATTCTGATGACACTCATTCAGTATTCAACAGAAACTCATTGGGACATCAAAAGGATTCTGTAGAGCATTCGTTTATTTTCCAAAATGAATATAAGAGAATGCCAGGGTAATAACTACATAATGAGCCTTTGCTGATTTGGTCTTCAAGAGCCGAAGGCTTACACATACATCATTGATGACTGCAAATTAATAAAGAATTATAATTTGTCCAGGCAGACCAACATCACCGCGGGAATGTCAATAACAAGAAGCACAATACTTGATTTCATGATTCCCCATTTCAACTGTATCGGGTGCATGGTTATAATGAGAGAATGGAAAAAATCTCATGAATCTATGCAACTTTCGTCATGGTGAAAGGAGTGAGCAGCAGACATCACATGGGAGTTCTGATATTACTAAAGAAGAATCTAACAGGTGATAGGTATGTAGAACTCGTCGGGTTATTTACAATTTTTTATATTTATAACGCATTTCAACGGACTCCTGGATTTGTAATGTTCTCCTGAATTTGTAATTTACCCAGTGATATTTATTGAATGAATTAGCTCTTTGATAATTTCATACAATAAACAAATACAAAGCATGTCGTGCTTCAATATTTCTGTGTGTTGATGTGCTCTACATGATATTAGGTAGGTATACTGACATTTTTGGTATTTGAGTGAACTTATGAAAAAGACATTCCTCGAAAAATGTGTTTGATAATTTTTTGTCGTGTTTATGATAGTCGTATCCAATAAAGCCCTCAGTTCTTACAACAGCTTCTATGATTTCTTAAATGTTTTCGGCGTATATGTCTGCTAATGATGTCAAAACTTTGATTAGAAGATAGTCAATATTCATAGTAGACTTGTGAAATATTAAATGAACATCCGAATTTCATCACTACCTCTGATCTTCTACATAATATTAGATATTACATTCCATTTCCAATCGCAGGCGGTAACATTATGTGAAAATGTGCCAGAAAAAAAATTGTGATTGAAAAAAAAATAAATGAAACTTAGGATATTTATAATACATAGTTAGTTTAAGATATCTCTTATCTATAAATTAGTAAAAAAACAAATCAAATGTTGTGTGTTTGGAATCCTTGGGAATTCCTTTTGGCTGCGACGTTACAAGCACTGAACTCTGGATTCTTTTCTATCATGCTGGTTTGCAGTTTTGTGCACCGGCACATTGCGGAAAAGGTAAACATGTTTGCTACAATGGGCAAAATCAATATTCAAAAAAAAAAATAAATAAATAAATAAATAATAATAATAATAAAATAATAAATTAAATAAAAAAAACGTTATTTTTTAAATAAAATTATGCAAGAATGTGAGAAGAAAATGGGTCCAGTGCATTCTATATTTTTTTCCATCACTGACAATTTTGTATAAAAGATAATTTTAAAAAGAGAGACCTGCTCTTATTTTAAAATCAAGCAGAGCTCCGGAATAAAGTTTATTCATTTAAATTTATTAAATCGTAGCATAATTAAATTCAATGTGAGTTCGCATCAGCGTTAATCATGGCTAAAATAAAATGGTAATCAAATTGTAATCTAAATTTCGAAATGCAACACAGCTAGAGTTTCGAATGAATCAGAGATAAACATTTTGATGTGGGTTCTATTGCATTTCGTACAATTGCTATGAATTCAACCCAAGACAAACTTTCACAGTAAAAAAGTAGATTTTACTTAACTTTACTTACTTAAATTTTTTAATTAAAAATAATTAAAGTCTTTTTTATGGTTTAGAAAAGTTTTTAAGCATTCAAATATCATAAACTACAACAAGATCATAAAAAACATTAAAATTGCATTTTCTCCAGGATTCTTCAAAGTTCTTTTTTAACATATTCGATACAAAAAAAAAAAAAAAACAGCATACTCTATAAGACAGCATTTTCTTTATTTTGCCATATTGAATATAAAAAAATAATTTTTTCATCCTTTTAATTTAGTTTCTGTTAAATTATTTAGAAAGATGAAATTATTTCATAATAAATTAAACTTGTAATAATAATTTTTTTCTCATTAAATTATTTCAGTTTTATAGTTTATGTCTTTGTGAATTTCATGAGTAAGAAGAATTGAATGAAGAGAGAAATCTTTAATGGTTTATGACAAACCATGTGAGTAAGAATATGATATTCATACACCAGATTTGTGAAAGTGCCAGTTCAATAGGTCATGAATTTTCTAGCTTATATATGTGCTTTTGCAAATTAGAATTAACAAGATACCGAGAGTAGAATAAAATTCCCTTCATGAAATCAACAGTATTTTCATCAACATTAGTCAAAACTCATTTTAAATTCTGTAAAAATTATTTAAACCAATTACATTTTCAGTGAAAGCAATGATTATTTATGACATAAATAGGTCTTTGTTGGAACTTCTAACAGAATATTTTTGTTGGCATTTTTTTTCTGCAACCGAGGTTATTCTTTTAAAATTTGTATTCATATTTCCTTAATAATGTTGCAAAAGATCTCCATTTGCAATGGAGTATTATTAATGTAAAAAAATAAATTACTCAATTAATAATAACTCTTAGCATAAATTTACTAATATCAGAGTAAGAAGCACATAATTATTTAATCATTACCAGTGATTATAAGATATTGATTATTATAACCTTTTCACATGTGTGTAATAAGTTAAAAAATTATATATTAGATTCTACTCAATTAAAACATCCCACAGCAAGTAATGAGATTTTCTTAATCAATTTGATATTTTCATTCCTTATTTCACACCTCTTATGAATTTAAATAATTTTATTTCCTAGAAATGCTTTTCCTTATAGAAAGTTTGATTTTTTGTTTATTTATTGAAAATTAAATAAAGAAAATGCATTTTTAATTAATGTGTTATAAACAAAGAAGAAAAAATCCTTGAAATTGAAAACTGTCGCTATCCTTGGCGCTTTAATTTACTGATTTATTTCCTTTCGTGATCTTATTTAAAATGTATTTACTTAGATTTTCTTTTTTCACCTTGAGTTGTCATTACTTGGTCCACGTGCCGAAGGAACCTTTTACTTGTCTTTTTTATTATCTTTCCTTTTAGAAGGAAAAAGGGGAAATGAATGGTAAACTTTCCTCAGTTTTTGTTTTTACTTTTTTTATTTTCTAAAAAGAAGCTTTTTTTTTTTTAATTCGAAGCGGCGAAGCAAGGAAGTAGCGCGTTATTGCTACTTTAATAATTCTCTTTTCTACCGCATAAAATAAACGGTAAAGTGTATGAATGAGACGTTCGAATAAATCACTCGAAAAAAGAAATATTTTTCACTGTAAAAGCAATGAATATAAAATACATTTTTCTTTCTGTAGAAGTACTTCTCTCGCCATGATATATTCCTGCATGATAAAGTCGTTTACTATAATGATTAGCATTTTCATTTACCTATCAAATCGACCTAGTTTAAAATACTGGAAGAAAACCATATATAATGTTGGGGATTTATATTTATGATAAAGCATTTAAAAATAATTAGCATTGTTGATTTCATTTCAAATCTTTAACTGTAGTTCTCTGTGAAATTCGTATGCAAAGTTGATGGTTCACGGTTGTTCCAGTTATGTTATAATTTCTTTCGGGATGTATTCGGTATTTGACTCAATCTTGTGATCATCAGAATAAGAGGACAATGGACGTTGGATACTTATTTTCACCCAATGACGTGATGTGAATGTCTGACTTGATCCAATTACTTATCTTCGTTGAAAGTTATGAAATAGTTCGTACTGTCATATGGTTTTAGCCTGTAAAAATGATAAACAGAAATAATATAATGTTGTATTGCAATATCATAATACGATTTGTGTGTATATATATATATATATATAAATATATATATATATATATATATATATATATATATATATATATATATATATATATTATATATATATATATATATAAGACATTAACTTATAAATCACAACTGAAAAATATTACATTAATTCTAAGTTGTGGTAATCAGTGAAATATTTAATAGTTAATTCTATTATATATAAAAAAAAACTATAAGCTAAGCCTATGACACAACGGCCCGTGTCAACTATGCCTATATCTGTTTCCCTGTCCGAAGGCCCTGGTGCAGGCAGCATATGCCCCGGTTGGGTGGTCAGTCTAACGCGATACTTAAGATGGTTAGTTCCCAAGCATAAGCTTGGTACTCATCCACTGAAGAGATGAAAGGCTGAGTTGACACTGGATAACCTGGGGATCAAACATTCAAACAGTGTCTTGGGAGTGGGAAGTGATTCCATTAATCCACTGAGTTTTATATTATATATCATTTCTTATAATAATATGATCTTTTCCCTTAGTATATGGCATACCTTTCTTTTAAATTTAAATCAAGCGGTAATACTTCCGAAAGGGAATAGAAAATTAATAATTGAACATTAAATGGTTCTTAATAAAAATAAAATCAATGTTATTAAACAAATGATTTTATAAATGTGGTTTAGATATCATTAAACATCTAAGTTTATGAATATAATTAATAAATTTTGATAATCTTTTTAAATTACTTCGCAAGAATTTGATTTCGCAATTAATTATATCAATTTACAGAAGACCAAGATATTGTATCAATAAACGTAATAAAACGTGTATCCTTTTTTATTAAAATGATTTCGGAAGTACTATTTCAGGAACAGAGAATCATAATAATTACAAGTAAACATATTAATAATTTATTTTCAAATAAGATTTTTCTCTCTGAATTGGAAAATTAGCAAAGAGATTACAGAAATATGTATGTGTGTAAACAGAACATTTGCGTTAAAAATATTACTAATTATTTTTATAATACTTAGAATATAGTTTTATTCAGTTATTCTCTAATTATTTATGATATTTTCATTCAAAATGCTATGTCAATGGCTGATATAGCTAAATTTTCAATTCTTTCCAACCAAAGACTACTTGCAGACTTATATATATATATATATATATATATATATATATATATATATATATATATATATATATATATATATATATATATATATATATATATATATATATATATATATATATATATATATATAAACCTTAAATAGTATCAAGTATTTTGAAACATTTGAATCAAAAAGAAAAACCGCAGGTATTCATTTTCGAAACAGGGTATTCACTTCAAAGATTCACCTGACTCATTTTCCTGTGAGTGCTCCAAAACACTAATTACCTGTCTGCATAGTCTTGGGAAATAATGCCTAAACACTATTGGCTTAACTGTCATGTGGCAGAAATGCTGTTTTAATCATCAGAGTCAGCAAGATTTTTATCCCATGATACTAGGCTTGGTGCCAACTGGTACTTTTCCAACATTTCAAAGGGAAGGAAAGTCGGATAGTCTCTCATTGGATGAACAGTAGAAACAACATTTGGGGATATGCCAAATGTTTTCCTTTCTAACGAAATAGATGAGCCAATAAAGAATCTTGGAGTTCCGTGAATGATTTAGAAACATGTCATTCAATACCAAAACATATCAAAGCAACAAAAACACGTCATTAATTTCTAATTGTCTGGTATAAAACATAACGAATGTACTTTTTGTAAAATAATAATAGTGTTTTATAAAATTTTTTTTAAATAATTAGTATAAATAAAGTCGTCAGAGTTTCAGACAATATAAGAAAACATACTTCTGAGAAAAAGGTGGTACTATTCATTCTTGAGAATAGGATTTTCACCTTATAATGTAAAATGGAATTTAAAAAAATGTCCTGAAATCAAACCAACCTTCTCCAAATTTTAAAAGCAATATGTCTAAAGTAGGAATCAATGCGATCGTATGATCATAAAATTCAAACAAGCTTTAATCTTGACAGATGATCTAAAATATCAAGTATACAAATATCAAACAGTAAAGTGATATCCAAAGACTGGGCAAATTCAATCGGTTACAAGCACAAGTTAACAATCACGTGAATCACGAGGAGATAAATAAAATGCTGAACACATCAGCTCTTTTCAAACTTTCTCTTTAATTTCTATTATGATTTTTTCCCTTTTATATTTATATTATATTACTATAATTTATATTTCGAATTACCATTCCCATTAATAAATGTGATGACAAAACATCACTCAATGTGCTTACAATAAAACTTGCATAATTATTTGAAACTGATAGCAATACATTTGAGCTAGTGATTTGAAACGCAAGAAAACTACTGAACAAATAATGTATACCTAATCGTATTTTTTACTGATAATACATTCTTTTTGACAGAAAAATAATAAAGCATTTTAAATAACTAGATTTTTATTCTTCTAGCTCTAGATTCACTTTGTAAAGATTGTCGAATGTTTGCGATAATCTAAAGAAAATGTACAAAAAGAAAAATTTGAAGAGTAATTAAAGGTGTAACATGATATGAACACATTTCCTTATATTATTTGATTATCCTTAGATATCTGATTAATTTTACGTTATACTTCTTTTGTAGAGGGATATTTTGTTACTGATAAACATTAGAAATATATATATTTAAGCATTTACTCAAGTTTTGTTTTTATGATAATAAAAAAATATCTTTCCTACAGTTTTAAGATGTTGTTTCTCTTTGAATTAAAACAAAACGACAAGAATTCCGATGAATTTTTGAAAATTAAATAGCTACAGGAGAAAAAAATTTCCAAAATATTTTAAATCGTTGATATATGAATGTGTAGTACGTTACTATTTACCGTTAAAAATTATCTTAATAATTTTATTTCCTGGTTTGTATACCTTGATATGATAAAATTCTACTATAACTGACCGCAGTTACAGTAACAAGTTTTAAACTGAGTAATATTTTTCTCTTTCTAGACATCTTTTCTTATTTATTAAATATTTATACGAGGCAGATATGTGATGAAACATCTCAAATTAAGTCACTTTTTTAATTCAAAATTTAATTTCAAATTAGCGGGAATTAGTTGAATGTAATTTTAAAGTATTTTTTTAATAATTTTTTTTTAAAATTTTTATTTATTTATTTATTTATTTTTTTACTTTATGCTTAATTTTTGGGTACTATATTTAAAAATTATAGTAAATTTAATTTCCTTAACAATTATTAATTTAATTTTTATAATTATTACATGAAAAATAAAATCATTACCACTGAATATGCACATTAGAGAAAAATTTGTTATTTTGAATGTTAAAAGAAATAAAACAATTAACTTATTACAATAACGTTAAAAAATATGTATTTCGTTTGTAAATTACTGAAAGATATAAAACCAATCTCTTGGCTTATAGACAGAAAGAGAGGGAGGGGGGCTCTACTAAGAACTAAATAACCTGTAGAAACTCTTCTAATAAGAAATTTCAGACCTTTTGAGTGACACTTTCCACATTAAACTATGGTAGAACACCCATGAAATATAATTTAAAATGAATGCGTGCTAACATTTTGATCATTCAATTAAACATTTTTTAAAAAAATCATGGGTTGTTTAAATATTGGAAAATTTATAAATTTGGTTGAGATTTTGTAATTCTGTTTAAACTTTTAAATTTATTCATGAAATTTATTAGTGTAATTCTCCATAGCACACAAAATGTGTATTCTTAATACACATTTTGTGCTATGTTATACCAATGTTAATGATATACCAATGAAAAATTTCAAATACAGTTACAAAACGTTAAATAAAAATAATTTATAACTTCAAACTAATTAAAAGATCTCCAAAATAATAGCTGATTTGAAGAGGGGGAAATCAATATACATGCTGTATGAATATAAAATGCTTATGGCAAAAGTAGAGTAATGTTTGCTTAAACATACGTCATACAAATAGTAGCTTTACAGTAACAAATGGATAACTCTGTCTCTGTCTTTTTTCATTCTCTGCATCTCTGACTTTTTCCATTTTTGGTTTTATTATTTGATTAAAAGAAATAAAACACATTTTCTTTTATCATATAAGGAAAACTTTTAAGGACCTCTTGGTGCACTGGGAAATGCTCGAAAAGAATGCCACATTCAACAAGGAGCTCTACAATGCCCAGCTACACCGAGTGAATGAGGCTATTCAACTGATAAGACCTGATCATGATCAGACCATACTCCTTCACGACAACGTCAGGCCCCATGTTGCTCAATTCGTCAAAGCCCCACTCCAAGAGCTTGAATGGGAGATCCTACAGCATCCGCCGTATTCTCCGGACCTTGAACTGACCGATTACCATCTTTCCCGCTCTTTATCAAACCATATGAAGGGCGTTACTTTCGATAACAAAAGGTCCTTAAAAACTGGCTCAACAACATCTTTGACACCAGACCAGGCGATTTTTGGCGGAACGATATCAACAAATTAGTCGAGAGGTAGGAAGAGGTTGTAAGCAGCTTGCAAATATATAATTGATTAACTTTTTGATATAACTATGGTTTTTTGTTTAAGTAATTGTCTTTGGTAAAAACGCTACGAACTTATTCCCCAACCTAATAATGAGGTTTAAATAATAATTTTTTTTAATACTATGCCACAAAATTGGAAAATTAAATGCGGTCAAAATACTAAAAACATTTACTTTAATTCATATAATTTAAATGAATAATTTTTCTCATATCATTTCCATCAAAAGATAGTTTTATAATTAAAATTACTTGTGCACAAATATATGGTCGTCATATGTGAGAGAGAGAAGAGTATTATAAAATTTTTATCTACGAAAAAATTGTGTCATTTTTTTTTTTGTTTTATATAATGCTTAATGTGCTCATCAAAACAGTTTTAAAGTTTCCTTTCTCCCCAGAGATATTGTTCCTTTTTCCTCAACGGTATAAAAGGGTTTTTCATCCACCCGATTTTACGGATCTCTGGCTTCAACCGCGGTCCGATCGATAGAGAGGAACTTCCACTGAAGTACCCCGATAGGAGAGATGTTTCCTTGCGGGAAGGTAGGATTTACCGCGGGAGAAAATGATCATCCTCATCTTTCCCTGAATATAATACTATTTCAACTGGAATATGAGCTATCTTCAAGCTTGCATTTTTGCAGATAACAACATGTATTTCTAATATTTCCAATTATTATTCAAAGAACAGAATCTTTAAAAAAATTACTTGTATTTTCTGTTCTAAAATTAAAATAATCGACATGATTATAAAAATTAAAACGCATTTATTTTGATTTGTAAAAACAAACTCTTCTTTTTAACATAATTAGTCACTCTCTTCTTCAAGATTAAAAATGAATCTCGCTAAATGTTGCTAGACCAAATGTTTGGTTAATCCAGAAGGGGGGACATTTTTAATATCGCACAATTAATAAATTTTCAGCTACTCCTGAAAACTATGGTCCTTCTTTGGATTCTTGCTCCTGGATTGCTGCTGTGGAGTTCTCAGTAATGAGAAAACCAACTTCCCAGTACATCAGATACTTTAATTACGCAGAATATTTCTCGTCTTATGCCTTTTCTATCTATTAAAATCTTATTAAAACATCTATCAAAGTACATACTCCGGAAGAACTTTCATCACGTTTCTCATAAGTCCTGAAAATCCTGAATTTGCGGCTTAGAGCTGAATTCCGCCTTGCTACCTTCGAAATCATCTCTATGGATTCAAAATTCTTCTCCGGTACGCGTCAGGTGCTAGAGAGGTGATGGAGTTCGGGTATCTTCTCCACTGTTCTGCTCTGCGCAGGATTTATCTCGCCTAGCGTTAACAGGAGACAAGAAACATTTTGGTGTAATGGACTCTGTTGCAGCTGCTTTTGTTTGTTGCATTCTGTGTTCTTTGATCTTCATTCGTATTTCTTACTATAATTGCTCATAATCTGCCAGTAGCGATAAAGGATGAATAAATAAATTTTCTCATCAATAATATGTTTAGTTATTATTAGATAATTAGAGGTCAATATCGGAAAAAATTCGTCATGGAAAGTATAAAAACGAAAGAAATTAGAGTTGAGATTTTTATGATTTTAACTAAACTGAAGATGACTTTCTCTGTAATAGTGATCCTATGCGACATTCTAATTCTTCAGGTTAGAATAAAAAATCTGATGTAATTATAAAGAATCAGAGATTTGTGTATGTTACCAATATTGTGAGGCTGGACATAATTAATTATTGCCCTAGAAAATATGTTTTGCTGATATCTTAGCAATGAAAAACGTTTTATGAATAACAAGCGAGTGGCTGTTTTGCAACCATATGCCAGTCATTATGAGAAATGATAAATGGTATCATGTAGAAGATGCGTGGGTGACTGTACTATTGCATACTACACAGTTCCTATCTCTTGTATAATAAAACTTTTTATTGCCAGAGCGGTTTTTCTGGGTACCAATTTCTCAGGATCTTTGCTTTCAAACTTCTTGAAATTTAACCCCTCACTATTTCCAGAATAACATATTTTTCGTTAATTAAACTGTTTTATTTACTTTTATGAATAGTATAACAATTTTCATAGCCGTTAATGTATATTTTAATAGCAAAACAAATTTTAAAATAAAATTTCAAATTATCGTTTTTGTTGGCATCATGTCTGCTGAGATACTTTTTTGGACATTGGAATTATTAATATTTATTTTTTGTTGTAACTACTCCTCATAGACAAAGAGTTAATTTCATAATTTATTCGCGCGTGGTTCTACATTGTCAGATGTATTCAGTTTGTGTAACACTATTTCAAACAAAGGCAACACGTTGTATTCGGTTTTGTATAATACAATAAATATTTCTTTAGATTAAATTATATATATATATATATAAAACTTAAATTGAAAAAACACTAAAAATATATATATATATATATATATATATATATATATATATATATATATATATATATATATATATATATATATATATATATATATATATATATATATATATATATAATATATATATATATATATATATATATATATATATATATATATATATATATATATATATATATATATATATATATATATATATATATATATATATATATATATATATATATATATATATATATATATATATATATATATATATATATATATATATATATATATATATATATATAAAATATTCTGAGGAAATATTTTAACCATCAAAAACCCATTAACTTTTGGTATACGACAGTGTATTCATCAGTGTAATTTCATAACTTAATTTTGTTCTTTTTGAGTGATATTGTGTGATAGCATTATTAAACATTAAATTAAGTACTCACTATCATTATGGCTATTATAAGCCTATTTTAGGAATAATTAATTGTTAAATTAATATAAACAAACAATTTAAAAATTAATCTGGTGATTTTAAAGTTTTAAATTATTTGAGTTTATGATACGGCTGGCTTCTTATTTATTGACTTATTCTTATGATGACTCATTTCAGTACTTTATAAAAATGGCACTAAATTTTTAAAAAATGAAAAGCTGTAATTAATGAAAAATGGCAGCTGTAATTTAATAAATTCAATTTTACATTTCAATTAAATTTATAGTTATAGCACATTTATAAATGGATGATGCTATCAAAATCTAACACTATCATCTCATCCTTTTATGCTTCAGTGTAAAAATTTTGATCCATCTTATGTTTTTTAAAAAAAATTTATTTATGCTGTTGTAATTTTAACAAATTTTCAGTGCTCTGGATTTATAACAATTTTCAATTTCTTTGCTTTAAAAATATTTCTCACCCTAATTTTTTTATATTATCATTTCTCCAGATCTTTGCATTTATATCAATTTAAATTTTTCCTGTTAATAGAAAAAAGTTTATTTCAAAACAAACGATACAATTTCGTCCTTTTTTTTTTTTTTTTTACGAAAGGATTCGAATGGTTAGAGAATCGTAAATTATTTTAGATTGTGATTCAAACTTGTGGAATTAAAAAGATAAATTCTTCCCATTACTAAAGCGAATTATATAACTGTATACAAGCAGAGCTAAAATATATAAATAACTTCATAAAAACATCAATTTTGAACTAAACATTTTGTATTCGTCAATTAAACACTTCTCTTACCTTAAACTTTAAATACAAAATTATTAAAATAAACCAGTTATATTTAGTTTTATTTTCTATTAATTTATAACTTTTCATTTTACTTATTAAAAAAAAAAGGCATATCACATTGCAAATAAATAATACTATCTCTACTGAACACCAAAACAGAGGGAGTGGTAATTTTCTGAGCTGCTATCGGCCTCGGACATCGCGAAATCCAAGCGCAACCGACGCCATGCGTCCCGATCTACCGGTAAGATTTGATCTGCCTGTTAACGGCAGCAAATAAAACCAGGAAGTGTGCCCCCGGGAAAGAGACATTAACACGCTCCAGATTGTGGCAGTTTTGTTCAGACTTGATTACCTCACTTCGGGATGAAGCCCTAGGTGAGTGTTAACGGGTGGCAACAGGTTTCCAACTGAACTTCTTGAATTCTTTTTTTTTTCCCCTTCCTGTTTGTTATTTTGTTCAGCTCTGTCACTGGAGCTCGGTTTACTTTGAGATTTACCTTTATTTTTCTTTCTTTATAAAAAGGATTGAATACGCATTTTTTAAAATTTATCGTTCTTTAGGAATGGTAAATGGATTATTTTCCAAGAATTTGAGAGTTGACATTGTTTCGTTCTCCTTGCTAATAAAATTTTTATTTTTCAAGAAAGATAGTCACAATATTTTTATTAGTTTTAATTAGGGTTTGAAAAATCTTTAGTTTTTGCATATACTGTTAAACTTTACTTATAAGTAAAAATTACTTATTAGTAATTACTTATAAGTAAAAATTACTTATAATTACTTATAAGTCTAAAATCTACCAGAAATCAGAATTTATTCTATTTGTCAGTGCTTTAATAGAGATAATTTCTAATATTAGAGTACTAATATGAACTGTTAAAAATATTATGATTACAGAACTGGTTTTAGATATACTTAATGAAAAAAGATTTATAAATATAAAACAGTGTATTAAACAAAAGTTAAAATTAAAATAAATATTAAATTACGATGTTAAATGTTTGTAGTTTTCAAAAATTTAATAAAAATGTTAAAGCAATGAAATTTTGAAAATGATCTTCGTATCAGGATATAGTAGAAAAAAAACCTTTACTCTATAAAATAATTATATATAAAACTGTATAAAAAAGACTTAAATATGAAACAATTTACTAAATAAAAGTTAAAATTTAAAATAAATTTTAAATTACGATGTGTTAAATGTTAATACTAGTTTTCAAAAATTAATAAAAATGTTAAAGCAATGAAATTTTGAAAATGATTTTCGTATCAGAGAGAGAGAGAGTATATAGTAGAAAAAACATTTACTCTACAAAATAACTATATATAAAAAGCAAAATCTGCTTCTCCTTTTTCAACAGTGGTCAGAATCAATTTTTTTTTAATGTATCGTTTCTACTTCTAAAAATAAAATAAAATAAATAAATAAATGATTATGTCTTCTATATTAAAAACACCTTTTATATGCCTCGTTACAATACATAGTAAAAAATCTTTACTACTAGATTGAAAAGTTTACGTACTTTTTTTTTATAAGAAAAATGTGCTTTGGATATATTTAGCAACTTATAATACATAAAATTGAAAAATGATTGGTTGATTGAGTTTACTGATCACTCTAGGACCACTTTCGGCTGGTGAATGCTTATTCACCTATTATTGAAGTGGATTATGAATATTTTAGATATTTCTCATTGCCCTAATTATCAACATCCGGATAAGTCGTGGCCTACTTGTAAAATTACATCATCCCAAATAAAGTTCGATCCCAGAAATTCTTGAAACGCATTTAGTTTGTTTGTTGTTATATATCCGCTTTTGCTTCATGGAATTAATATATTACCGATTAAATTAATATAAACTTTCCCAACGGACGCGAAGAGATAATTTTATATATAAGCGCGCGAACTGTTGAATCAAAAACCCAAATTGTTAAACATTCAGCTTCCAGCTCGAATGTTGCGAGAGTTGGTTGCTCATTTTCTATATCTGCTACACTCAGATTTGTCAAAACGGATGCTTGAGAATCTTCCTGGTTTCATTCTTAGTGACCAACCTGGGAAAAGAGACTCGATTTTAGAAAAAAATCTTCCTGGAAAGCAACAAATGTTAAAAGAAAAAAAGAGCTTTACTACAGCTTTCAGTGATTAGAACATCCACTACCTAATATCAGAAATAAAATCTTTAATTTTTTTTACCTAAAGACCTAAGTGGTAACTATTCAAGTAAAACCTCAAAGGGAAAAAGATTAAATACTTCTATTTTTAATAATAAGATGCCGACCTATGTCTGAGTTGTAAGCGCTCCTGATTCCTGAGCTGTGGGCATCGGGTTCAAATCCCGGTTCGGGCATGGATGATACTTTCTTTCTCAGTTTTCTCTGTGTTTCTCTGTCTTTTCTTCTATGATGATTTATGAATGTGGCTCACCCTATAAAGGGGTTTGTGGTGGTATGGCGCGGGCAAAGCTACTCGCCTCCTGACTTGGTTCATAGGTGCCTGCCCGCTGGGTAACGACAAATGATTTGCAGTATCTGGCCTTGTTGTGGCATAAGGTTCGTCACACCCAAGTGCCCGCCATTAAAAAGAAAATAAATAATAAAATTGATTTTCTTCAGCTATGCAAACAAAATTTTAATGTGAGTTTCAAATATTTCTCATCAAGATAAACAGAAACTTATTTTACTTTCAAGTTAAAATGCGAGGAAAGTCTTGATGATTAAAAAAATTAGATACATCAGAAAAATATAGTCATTTTAGATATAATCAGCATAATATATACAAATCAGTGTAATCTGAGCTTATATCCTGCGTTTGGTGATTCTCTCTCTCTCACTGTCACAATCACAATTTGGATATATTAATTTTCATTTATAATTTAAAATAACCCGCAGTTTCGTTAACACGCTTTTTATAAAGTAGATCAAAGGTGAACTGAAAAGTGTCAATGGAAGATAATTTAACATAAAATATTTTTAAGATACACACACACAGGAATATTGTCTTAGAAATTCTGGAATTCCCCAATCTAAAAAATACCATAGTTCAAATTTAAATATTTCATGCGTCATCTTAATTTACAATATATGCACAGATTTAACCTTAAACATAATAATACGTCATTTAATATGCACACTTATTTTATTATTCCTAATCTGCATAATTTAAATAATTTTCAGTCATTTTTAAAAATTTTATACAATCAAAAATGAATTATTTTCCATAAAAAAAGACAATTAAAAATAGCTAAAAATAATTGATTATGTATTGTTAAAATAGATATATTATAATTTTAGATATTACAGTATAATTACGTATGTCACAAAAATTAATTCTAATAAAGTTTAAGTTAATTGTACAAGAACGTATCAAGAATAAAAAAAAAGAGAATGAATTTTGTGATATAATTTACTGACTAAAATAATTTTTCAAATGACATATCTCCCCATAGCCTCTTTTTATATTATCAAAACAACCTTAAATAGTCAAGTACTTAACATTTGGCTATTTTATTACATTAAATAATCGTGCGTAGGTGGTATTGAACAAGTATTTTCTAAGAATTCCTATTTAAGTTCTAAAAGAGGTATTTTAATATAAAATGTTTAGATATTGTGAGAAAATTTAAATAGGAAATGTAAAAATAAAAAGAAGTGTGTCGAACGTTTCACACAAATGCATCAAAATATCCTTTTTAAATTTTTTAAAATTTCGCACAATATTGAAAAGTGCTTACGTAATGAATACATGGATTTATGATTATACTGACATATTAACAATAAAGGATTGTTTTGTACTGCTATATTTAAAGAATTAACTATGTATTTTGGATTTCCTTTTCGATAATATTCCTCCAGCTTGAAATGTTTGAAATAAAGAAAAAGAAAAATTATACACAAATTATACAATTAATTACATTAATGTTACATTACTAATACAATTAATTACATTACCGTATCATAGTTATTGTTTTATATAGATTTTTTAATTGCTGACATGTTTTGATTATTATTTACAGCAAAACAACTAAACGTTAAGAATCAATATGAAAAAATTTCTTAACATTGTACCACGTGATTTATGAAAATTCCGATTAATATTCCTCCAGTTTTTTTATCTTAATAAAAAAAAATCTACATGCTTACAATACTTTTCGGAAATTATTTTTATTATCATTGTGAATCTTTTGATATTCAAGTGTGTCACTTTGCCTTACAACGTTCACCTGTCAGCTGAGTTGGCTTAAGTGTTATGCTATTGCCTGTTTAAAGAGTTTCGTATTTCTAGTCCTTTTTGATTATCATCAAATTCTCTGTTACATGTATTTTTTGTTTTATATTTTTCGTAGACGAAAAACCGGTCTGGTTAAAATTATTAAGCTTTATTATAAACCTATAAATATGATAAACTAAAGCGTTATTACTAAAAGCAAACGTTCATTTGAAGATATAAACGAGTTAACAAAATCTTTGGATTTTAAATTGGATAATATCAAATGACACAAACAGGTTTTATATACTCTCAGCAATTCAAATTGTTTTTATTCAATTGGCTTAAGAGAATGTAGTAATGCAAAAATTTAATGCCACGTTGGTGATTCGAAATAACACTTACCTGAATTACCTTTTCTAAGGCAACTTACAAAAGTATTTTGAACTAAAGCAAAGGTGATCTATTATTATAAAAGACAGTATTAATAACTTGGTAAGATTGCAATGTCCGAGTACCCCCCGAATTGCTTAAGCCACAATGTTAATAATAAAAGTATGTCTGTCGAAATTTTGCATGAAAAAGTGATGAGAGGAATGAAAAACAAATATTAAAACAATTTCTAGATTTATAAACAGAAAAAAGTAAAGTTTTAGTAGATGATGATGTGATTTGAAATCAGAACATTTTCATTGATTGAATCAGAACATCAGAGGGAATATCCTAAACAAGATTGATTTTCCACTGAATTATAAACGGAACTGGCAGCCGAATGGTTAGCGCTCTTGCCGACAGATCGTGGGTTGGAATCTCACCTTGGGCATGAATGTTTGTAGTGGTTCGGAATCGACATTAATCCGTAGGTCGCGGTCTCTTTAGCCCTTTTTGCAAAAAGTGACCGTTTGGTGACAAACAAACCAAACGACTGGATTATATTTACTGAGTGACCCCATTTGTTTAATCACCTGGTTTTCATTTGATTTCATGTCTTACTTAGTTATTACGCTTTTTCTGTCAGAGGGCGTAGCTCAGGTGGTAGAGCGCTCGCTTTGCTTGCGAGAGGTACCGTGATCGATACACGGCGCCTCCGCATTTTGTATTCTTCTATTTAAAAACTGGTGCGTAGTGACAGTTTATGTAAATAAAATTCTTCTAGTTTATAAAAATAACATTAAAATGAGCGTCATAGCTTATTTTCTAAGATTTCGTCATACCTAAAAGCGTTTATTTTTTTGAACAATGTAGATAGTTTTACATTCAACTGGAAATAAAAATATAAAATATCAGTAGAGAGACGTCTAGAAAACGAAATAATGTATAGAGTGTCTTCTTTCAAACAGTACTAGTCTTTGATATTAGTTAAAAACATTAAAAGTTAATTATTTCATATAATAGTTTTTATAAAATTAATGGCATCATCTGCTTCAGCAGAAGTTTTCCACGTTTATGGAAACTTGTCCTCTAATGCGTTGTGAAAGATATAAACAACAATTTCATTAACTGTATCTCAAATTATTATTATAATTTTTCAATGCTTATTAAACATTAATTATTTAACAGTAATATTATTAACAGTTAGTACCCTTTTAGATTTTATTTCGCACATACGGGAAAGATGACAAAGCATTTGTTGTCGACACTGTCTTAGAAAGTGGGGATCTGATTTGAAATCAGTACATTTCACAGCGAATTTCAAAAGCGAGTTTGACTTTCTTCTCGGTGACTTTCGCGGTGTGACCTCATTTGTCTAATCACCTTACATCTTTTCACATATGAGGAATTAATATGTTTTTAAATTTATGTTTGATGATATTTAATATGACGAATGAGCTGAATTCCTGATGTGTGTGTGTGTGTGTGTGATGCAACTTATATTAAGTTAAAATAGGATAAAAAATGTTTTTTTTTCTTTTCAAATATCTTGCATATCAAGTATGATGTTGAATTTTGTTCTCTCTCTATTGCAAATCTGAAATCAAGATACTTTCAGCGAATTTCAAAAGCAAATTTGACTTTGTTCTTGATCACATTCTCTGTGACCTCATTTGTTTAATCACCTTATTCTCATTTGATTTCTTGTATTACTTAGTTGCTCCTGCCTTGCTGTCAGGGGGCGTAGCTCAGATGGTAGAGCGCTCGCTTAGCATGCGAGAGGTACCGGGATCGATACCCGGCGCCTCCACATTTTGATTTCTTCCATTTAAAAAGCGGTGCGATATGTGAAAAAAAATTCTTCAAGATTACTAAAATAAACTAAAAATGTGCATCATAGCTTTTTTTCTAAATGTGTTTTTTTTCTTAAATAATGTAAGTAATATCACATTCAACTGGAAATAAATATATAACATATCAATGGAGACATCTAGAAAAAGCGAATAATATATAAAATATTTTCCTTCATTCAATATTAGCCTTTTGATATAAGTTATAAATATTAAAATTAAATTATTTTATATAGTAGCTTTGATGATGAATGGAATATGGCATCACCTGCTTCAGCAGAAGATTTCCTTGTTCATGAAAATTTGTTGTACTCTAATGCTTTGTGAAAGATATTAATTACAATTTCATTAACTGTTGTCACAGTTACACAAATTATTGTTATAATTTTGTAATGCTTATTAAATATAGTCATTGTGAACAACTGATCAAAATTAAAGAAAAATCAGTCGATAATTGAGATTGTTAAAAAATATTTCCACCTCATATATAAATATAATATTTATGATTTTTCTGATGTCTTTCTCTCTCAGCTGTATTTCAATTTTCCCCATACATTTCCTATATAAAAATAGAAGAGGAATTAATATAAAAGTTAAATTTTCATACCACATATATATAACTTAAATAAATATTCTCAAAATATTATAATCGATATTTCACAAAATCTGAATAGCTTTAAAGTTTTTATTTATTCACCGATTTCCAATCTGCATTTATTTGTCTATTTTCAAGCGCTATAATTGATGTTTCAAATAACTTTTTTTCAGTACTATTAACTAAATTAAAGAATAGTTTTACTATGCGTAAAATTTTTCTATTTAAAATTCAAATAATTTAAAATAATAATGTAATTTAAAATAATCATAACAGTCATTAAAATAAACATTTCGCTGTTTGTTTTGTCTTAAATGTTTCTGAAATTTTTCATTTAAAATCATTATTGTCTTTTCAGTTTACATAGATATATTATATTTCATCTCAAATGATGTGTAAAAAAGCATCAATCTGTTTTCAAACTGTATTTACTTAAATTATAAAAAAATATCAGTTTGCAAACTCTTTAAATTAAAGAGAGGTAAGTAAAATCGACGTGCGCAATTTATTTTAAGGAATCTTGATTCTATCCTATTTTACCTTTGCTCCGTCTACTTCAAAACACATCTAAATAAAAATAGATATGTAATTCAAAATTGAGGTGGACAAAGTTTTATCATGTAGTACGTATCATATACTCTGCTCTTAAACTATAGGAAGCGATATTTAAAAATAAAAACATATATGGTAAAGCGATTGAATAGCTACGAAATATTTCAAGAATTTCGCGTTTGGATTTATAGGATGCATACTTAAAATTTCAACTTTATTATATTCATTCAATAGTAATTTATCAAAAGTAGAATAAAAAAAAACCATATATATGAGAAAACTGGCGGAAGTTTTAAATTTATTTTAGAAAATACTTATTCCTTTAAAATGAACTACCAAGCCTATGTAGTCAGCTTTCATGGATCGTAACTTCCAACGAAAAACATTTCAGAAAAAACTGCAGTTTGGAAAAATTACCATGTTTATTTTTTTAATGGTATTTACTATTTATTTATTGGAAAAGCAAAATTTCGTCCCACGAAATGAAGTCTCACTTATAAATTAATTGGAAATAAATCGAATGAATGGTAGAACTTTTGATTATTTCCTTTATCTACGAAATTACTAAAGTTGAAACAATTTCATTTGCATTCCAAAGCATTTCCTATCAGACGCGCATTTGAAAAGCCTGTTTGCTAAAATGAACAAAAATAATAATTTTCTAAAGGAAATAGAAGATCGTGAATATCTTATTTTAATCTTTTTTAAATACAGTTTAGGAATGTTGAAATAAGTAGATACCTGACGTCAATGCATATTTTTTCTCTTTCTCAGCGATACAAAAACATTTAAAATTCAAAAAAAATAATAATGTTTCTGTTGTTTACACAAGCGCTGTCACGAAATTGTGAGCATCACGGATTAAGCATTTTTATGTTGAATTCAAAATAGGATCAATTATTAAATTTATTAAAAGTGCCTATTTACTCCAAATTTCGAAAACGAATGTCTTATCTCTATACAATAAACTAATCAAAGAGCAGCATTCGGATGCACGTTAATTTTTTTTTCTGTTCCATGCAGTCTTTCTTAATTTAACACAAGACAATATTTTGATAAATAAGAATTTTATTTACATAAGTTACAAAACTCAGATAAAACCACATAAGTGTAAAAGCATTATTAATAAAGTCAATAAACAAGAAACAATAAAATCATAATAATTTGCATCGCTAGAACACAGAGAAATAAATAAATAATAGTTTCATTTTCTGATTTTTCTTACCTGAATACACCCACTGTCTTTAGGTCTTCAAACTGCATCAGTAAGCGTTTCGGTATAAAATAATTGCTCGTTAGATTTTGAGCTATTCATTGTATTTTTAAAATATTAAAATTTTCCACGTTACAAATGTTCTGCATGACAACTCACTAAGTTTTGATGTAGGCCAGAGTGCTTGAAAATTAGATCCATTCATTTTATAGAATTTGTTTTAATCATTTACTATTACTTTGAAAATATTCGAAATAGAAGATGTGAAAAGTTGAACATACTTCTAGAAGTAATGACATTAATATATTAAATTCTTTTACTGATATCTTTTTTCTCTGTTAGAATTTTATCACTATTAGTTACAGGAAAACAACGGTAAATCTACATAATAAAAATTTTTAAGATTTTTCTATGAATCTAGGAATAATTCCGCTGTAAGATATTTGAACGTTAGTTATCACTCAATGAAATATCTACATACCAACAATTCTTGGGATATTTTTATGTCATTTCTGTCGTCACACACACAATTCTATCATTTTGACTTCGTTACATTTTTAACTCAGAACATCGGCAAGTTATATAGATCAGGTGGTCAAAACATTGTGCTAAATATCTAAGGAGATCATAAATTCTACTTTCTTCATTTGTAAACACTTTACATTGCCTTTTTCTCAATAATCAAATAATTTTCTCTTTTGGCATTACTGTTTTAATTAAAAATCTCTCATCCCGAGTCCATTGTTTTACTTTAATATTTTTACTCAACACACATTGGTTTATATTTCTTCCTCAAATAACAGTTCGAACAAATTAATGAATTTATAGCTTTTTTCATAATTTTCACTTGTATTCATGCCTACTGGCTGTTCATTACTCTGATGTTTTTAGAAGTGTACTGAAGAAGAATTAATTCTAAAATATATTAAAATATTTATTATTGCAAAACAAACGTTTTTATAAACAACAGTTACAATTTTTTAATTATCCGTGTGTTATCACCAAAAGTGTCATTTAGTGACATTTTCCCAGCGAAATGCAATAAAACCACAAGAAAGTATTAAAACAGTGTTTCTGAATTAGAGTACACAAAAAATTAAATTATATCAGATAAGCATTTTTCACATTTCTTTTTTAGTACCCTTTTAGATTTTATTTCGCACATACGGGAAAGATGACAAAGCATTTGTTGTCGACACTGTCTTAGAAGGTGAGGATATGATTTGAAATCGGTACATTTCACAGCGAATTTCAAAAGCGAGTTTGACTTTCTTCTCGGTAACTATCGCGGTGTGACCTCATTTGTCTTATCACCTTACATCTTTTCACATATGAGGAATTAATATGTTTTTAAATTTAAGTTTGATGATATTTAATATGACGAATGAGCTGAATTCCTGATGTGTGTGTGTGTGTGTGTGATGCAACTTATATTAAGTTAAAATAGGATAAAAAATGTTTTTTTTCTTTTCAAATATCTTGCATATCAAGTATGATGTTGAATTTTGTTCACTCTCTATTGCAAATCTGAAATCAAGATACTTTCAGCGATTTTCAAAAGCAAATTTGACTTTGTTCTGGATTACATTCGCGGTGTGACCTCATTTGTTTAATCACCTTATTCTTATTTGATTTCGTGTCTTACTTAGTTGCTCCTGCCTTACTGTCAGGGGGCGTAGCTCAGATGGTAGAGCGCTCGCTTAGCATGCGAGAGGTACCGGGATCGATACCCGGCGCCTCCATTTTTTTTTATTTCTTCCATTTAAGAACTTGTGCATGGTGGTGATTTATGTAAAAAAAAATCTTCAAAAGTTTACAAAAATTACATAAAAATGGGCATCATAGTTTATTTTCTAAATTTGTTTATTTTAAAAATAATGTAAGTAATATCACATTCAACTGGAAATAAAAATATAAAATTTCATTGGGTACGTCCAGAAAAAGTGAATTATGTATAAAATATCTTTCTTCAAACAATATATATATTAAGCTTTTGATATTAGTTAAAATATTAAAACTAAATTATTTTATATAGTAGATTTTATTATGAATGCTATATGGTATCTTCTGCTTCAGCAGAAATTTTCCATGTTTATGGGAACTTGTACTCTAATGCTTTGTGAAAGATATCAATTACAAATTCATTAACTAATACCACAATTTCACAAATTATTATACGTTTGCAGTGCTTATTAAACAGTAATTGTGAACAACTGATCAAAATTTAAAAAAATCCGTAGTTAATTGAGATTGTTAAAAAATATTGCCTGTGTTCATATATATACAAGATTTATGATTTTTCGGGTGTCTGTTCCTCTCAGTTGTGTTTTAATTTTCGCCTTACGTTTCCTATATAAAAACGGAAGAGGAAGTAAAGTAAAAGTCAACTGTCCTACCTGATGATTGAAATAGATATTTTAATACTATATTAATTGATATTTCGCAGAATAGAGGAATAGCTTTACACATTTTTAATTTATTCAACAACTTTCACTCTATATTTATTTGACTATTTTCAAGTGCTTTAATAGATGATTTGAACAACCTTTACTTCTATTCACTAAATTGAAGAGTAGTTGCTAAGTTCAGAATTTTCATTTAGAATTTATGTAGTTTAAAATAATAATCTAATTTAAAATAATCATAAGTCATTAAAATAAACAGCTGTTTATTTTTTTTAAATGTTATTGAAATTTTTCTTTTCAAATCTTTATAGTTGTTTTCAGTTTAGATAGATATATTTCCTCCATAATTATTATATGAATTAATTTTTAGAACTTATAACAATTTATTTCTTTGTAGTGAAGATGATCAACGCTTAAAAATTTAGTTTCAATAAATATAGCCTTCAAAAAAAACATTAACCAATGTTCTTGTAAGTTATTTTATTTTTGTTGTTAATATATATATAAAAAGTCAAAAGTCGCATATATATATATACCAAAAGTCCAAAAGTCCATATATATATACCAAAAGTCGCATATATATATATATATGCGACTTTTGGTTATTCTTTAATTTAAAAAAGAACTTACGTGGACGTCGTTTTCATTCAGAAGAAGAGATGGATGTGGCTATAAATGCATTTTTTTTCAATCTATTCTAAGAAATGAATAGCTTGAGGCATTTAATCGGTGGGGAAAATTCTTCTACAAAAGTGCATTGATGCTGGAGGAGGCTACTTTGAACACACCTAAAATTTTGTAAGTATAACTTTGAAAACCTAGTTGTATCTCAAAAATTTCAGAGTGACTTTCGTATATAAGAATTTTTCCATGATGTAGTTCAAATTTGTAATGTTATATCAGGAACATAGAAGAAAAATGACACTTTATTTTATGAGAATAATTGCATGTTAAAAATAAAAAAATATTGCATGGGTATAAAATATTCCCCTAAATATTAATTACATTATAAAATTTTTAAATTTTTGTATTGATTTCTCAGCGACCACTTTGAAGTTTAGAAAATTATTTTAGGTAAAACAAGTAAAACACACGGTTAGATATAAAAAACATCTAACAGATATAATAAATATTTTAATAAAACTTCTTGAAGTTTTTCCGACGTATCTTTCAAATTCAAATGTCTCGTCTACCAATATATGTATATTTATCTCTAAGAAAATCTACATATCTTCTACGCTCCACTAAAATTACGATTTTATTATTTCTGCACAGTTGCAACATTTTTTATCGGTTACATTTTTCTGCTTGCAGCCGCCCGTTATCTCAGTTGGTTAGAGCGTCGTGCTAATAACGCGAAGGTTGTGGGTTCGATCCCCCCACGGGCCAGGCAAGTTAATATTTTGTAATTTTTCCTATTTAACGGTAATTTTTATTCAATAATTTTTAAAAAATTATTTCTAAAATTAAACTAATGTACCATTGCCTAATTTCGAATTTTTTTTAATAATTTCTTTTTTTTTCCTGTATAATTATCAATTTTCATTTTTCGGAACAAAGTCATGATTTAGTGATTTCATATTTGTTCATTTGGTAATCTCATTCATTTGAAAAGCTAGATAATTCCGAAGATGATAATAACACTAATATTTTGAGTACTTTGGATAGAATTTCTCAACTGCTCATAGGATTCAACAATTTTCATTCTAGATGCGGAAGTAATCTTCCAAGGTATATGATGAAATTGCAGCAGAAATAAACTCTCTTTTTAAAATATTACACATTTAATTATATAATTTTTTTAAAACAATTCTTTATTATATTCATATTTACTATTCTAGTTTTATTTTACTGTACGTTTTAGTTCGTTAATATTTATAACTTGCTAAATATTTGTTTTTGTTCACTTATAAGTGTGACATGATGAAACACGTTAGTTTGATTGGTTTGAGCGTTGCATTAATCAAGCTTAGTACTCCAAGCAGAAACTAGAATTAAGTGTACAATGATTATTTTAATCATGCTTTAAAATGTAAAAAATACTTTGTTATGGGAAAATGTTCACGGAAGTTGTGGTGTACGTTCAACAAATGTTGCAGAGAATCAAAGTATTATTTTAATCAAGACATATGTATTAAATTCTGTTTCTTATCAACTAACTAAATGCAAATGTTAAACAAAAATTTTGCTCTTAGTTTCAAATTAATTTAAATTTTATTTTTATGTTTTGAATATATAATTTGAGTTAACGTCAAAGCAAGTTGAATGAGCACACAACTCTATTTTAAATGTCAAAACGCTGATACTCCTTTTCAGTTTTGTTATTGAATTCCGAGTAATTAATCTCTTTAAAATGATTTCGCGCAGTCTAATAAACAAGTAGTGTGCTAAATTTTTCTCTATTTTTATCCTCACAAGTAATGATTGAAATATTTTTTATCTTTTGCAACATTCATCTGAATAATTTTCATGCTTTTCGTGTTTTAATTTATTAACAGGACAAGTTTTGCCTGTCCACAATTACAACACTTTTCTGCTATAAATTAGGAAAAACATCCTGAACTATAATATTACTATTTAAATCCAAAATTTCTTTTCACATATGATGAAATAATATGTTTTTAAATTTAAGTTTGATGATATTTAATATGACAAATGAGCTGATTTCCTAATGCGATGCAACTTATATTAAGTTAAAATAGGATAAAAAATGTATTTTTCTTTTCAAATATCTTGCATTTCAAGTATGATGTTGAATTTTGTTCACTCTCTATTGCAAATCTGAAATCAAGATACTGTCACAGCGAACTGAAAATCGAGTGCGACATTTTCTGGATCACATCGCGGCGTGACCTCATTTGTTTAATCACCTTATTCTCATTTGACTTCGTGTCTTACTTAGTTGCTCCTGTCTTCCTATCAGGGGGCGTAGCTCAGATGGTAGAGCGCTCGCTTAGCATGCGAGAGGTACCGGGATCGATACCCGGCGCCTCCATTTTTTTTATTTCTTACATTTAAAAACTTGTGCAGGGAGCCTGTTTTTTTTATTGAACTGGAGCTTCCAACTTTTATAACATCGATTTAGAAAATTATAAGTTAGAAAAATGTTCATTAACTTGTATATGTGGTGATGAATAACGCATCTAAAATGTTTCCTATAAAAAATTATCAAAATTAATTTAGAAATTTGCATTATAATTTCTTTTTAAGTCTTATAATTTTTTTTAAACTTGAAAGCAATTTATAGTTTTTAACTACAAAATAAAATGCAAAACTGAAGTGAAGGTATATCAAAATTATGAAAAATGTTTCTATGTAAGTATTAGTTAAAAATATTAAAATTAAAAGATCAAAATTTAAATAGTGACTTGTATTCAACACATATGGTTGTGTGGTATCATGTTCAATTGTTGATTAGATGTGCGCGTTTATAAGAGCTTAACTTTACTGCTATATTTATTATGTTAAGGAAAAACATTTAGTATCTAATAATTTTGAAATTATTATGATTTTAGAAATTATTTTTATAATCTTCCAAATATTAGTAAATATTAAATTATTGTAAGAAGCCTATGTTGATTAAAAATAAAAAATAAAAATCTGTTGATAACAAAGTCTATCAACCCATTATATCATATATATCAGATATTTCATTTCTTTTATCTCTCAAAACCTATTCTATTTACACAGTTTGCATTTCCTGTATGAAAATCCAGAACTAGAATTCAAATAAAAAAACTTCAATACCTGATGTTTTCACCGTATTAATAGAAATTTCGCAAAATGTATACAGTTTTAAATTTTTTCAAGTATATTAATATACTCTTGCTCACAAAAGTAAGTATGCAACTCATAGCTTAAGTGTAAAAGATCTTGTTCTTAAATAAATGTAAGAAAAATATTATTTGGGAGAGTGTTGTTTATAGTTTCTGATTCAAGTTTTAAAGTAATGAAAAATAAACCAAATCATTATAATTTAAAAAAAAAAAACTTTATGAGTAATTTCGTTAACAACCAGTAGAAATTTAAATAACAAAAGTATGCATGCATTCTGAAGTTTTTACTTTTAAGTAGGCTGAATGAAACTTTTCAAGTGACTTTTCATAATTCAGTGATAAGTTTAGAAGTTCTAATACAAAGTGTGTAAGTTTGAGCTTGAAGTGCATCAACAATTCACCAATGCCTCCATATGGAAAAATTATCAAAAGATCTAAAGGATGCAATAATAAAGCTCTATAAGGAAAGCAAGTCCCAAAGACAAATAGGTAAAATCATAGGAAAAAGTCCTTCAACAGTTCAAAAATCATTGAAAAGTTCCAGGCTGAGGGAAATATTCTAAACAAGCCAAGAACAGGGCGACCGCACATTTTCACGGATCGAGAAACGCGAATTATTGTTGGAAATGTGAAAAAAAATTCGAAGATTAGAGCACCAAAATTGACAATGGATGTGAAAAACAATTTTGCGAAGTCATGCGTGTGTTACGGAAGGCAGAATACCATGGTCAAAATATGCGAAGAAAACCATTTATTAGCAAAGTGAATCGCCAAAAGAGAATAGATTTTGCAAAAGAAAATGTAAAGCAGGACAAAAATTTTAGGAATTCCGTGATTTTTTTCGGATGAAAGTAAGTTTAACATCCACGGATCAGATGGACACCAAAAAGTTTGGAGGAAGGCAAATGCAGCTCTAGAACCAACGAACATGAGAGGAACTGTAAAACGCTAGTTTTTCGATTATGGTTTGGGGTTGGATGGTAGCAACTGGAGTAGGAAATTTAGTTATAATCGACAAAATCAAGAATCAATATAGCTATTTGAATGTTTTAAAGAATAATCTAAGCCAAAGTGTTTCTAAATTGGGACTCGATAGATCCTTCACTTTCCAACAAGATAATGATCCCAAACATAATGCTCGAATTTGTATGGGAATGGCTGCTATATAACGTGAGAAAACAACTAAAAAACCCACCGCAGTCACCTGATCTTAATCCCATTGAACACTTGTGGGATAATCTCAATCACTAAATTAGAAAGCAAGGGATCAAAACAAAGAATGATCTAAAAAAAGTCCGTTTGAAGGAGTGGCAGAAAATACCATTTTCTGTTACTCAAAATTTAGCAAAATCAGTGCCATATAGACTGAGAGCTGTTATAAAGGCTATCCAACAAATTGCTAATTTTTTCAAAAATTGTAAAATTTTCAATATTAATATCTTTGTTTTGGTTTGCATACTTACTTTTATGATGTAAATTACATCCTATTTTAAGTTAAGCTCATCTAGCTAATTAAATGTTTGTATTTTTTAAATATTTTTCACTTTGCAATTAAGCTCCATTTTGCTGTAATCGAAATAAATTATTAATTTGAAAACTCTAATTTTTTTTTTAATTGGGGAATCAAAAATATCTCCTTGTGCACCAAGGAATACCACACAGGGCCCGAAGGTACAACAAATGTATTACATAACAAATCCAAATAAATCATGAGATGAAAAAAAATAATAATAAAAGAAGGTAGGGAAAAAAAGAGATATAAAAATAAAAAAGGAGTTAGATGACAGCATGGATAAATTTTTAAAAAAATTCAAAATTCCCTTTCTTTACTAGGTCTACCGAAATCGGGGGCCACCTGTTATTTAAGTCTTTACAAATCTCGTTCCTTTCTTCTGAAACAGATGGGCATTTGAAAATGTGAGAAGGATTGTCACTTTCAGAGTTGCACTTGCACACCTCACTGTTTTCAATGTGGAAACGGTGTAGGTAGCTATTGAATTTCCCATTTCCAGTGAGGAATTGAGTAATTTTAAAGTCAGTGTAGAACTAGTAGTTATTAATTCTGCAAAACTGAAGAGAAAAAAGATTTTGTCCAGTTACACTTAAGAGAGGAAACAAAACATGAATTCCATTCTGTGATAGTCTTTTTGGTAGTGGTTTTGAAAAAAGACTTGGGTAAGCTGGTATCGAGTTTATTTGGAAGTGAAAGAGAAGATTTGGCTAGAAAATCTGCTCTTTCATTTCCGGACACACTACTACACTGGGAGAAAGTGACGGAAATATTTTCGATATCACACATATTAATTGAAGTCTGGGCTTCCACAATATGTTTTTCAAAACTAGTTACATCTTGCAGAGCCAGTTGCAGAGCCATCGAGTCATTGCAAATTAAAAATTTTTGAATAGGCTTGCATATGGCATCTTTAACATCAAGACTATTGCAGAGTAACTTCGCTTGGAAAATAGAACTGTAATCACTGATGCGGTATACTTGATGACTCATTTCAAACCCATTCTGAAAGCATACGTATGCAAGACCTACTTTTTCGTTAACTTTACTTCCATTTGTAAAGTAAATTAGACCATAGTCTTCTTTTCTAACGTTATCAAATGCAGCTAGAAGAGCAGGAGATCTTGTAAATGGATGAGGTAGGGAAGAAAAGTTCAAATCACCATCAAGATGGTTAGAAAAAGAGTCTTGAGCATATCGAGTCTTTGCAATGACTCGATAAGCCTTATTTTGATGAAGTTTCGCAACATCAAGAGGTGGAAGACCAGAGAGAATGAAGAAAGCATCATAACTGATTGTTCCATATCCTCTGACAATCCTCAAGAGCAGTTTTCTTTGTATTTTCTTGATAAGTTTTCGGTTTACTTTTATTCTTCAAACTCTCTCCCCAAATTCACGATGCATAAAGAATAACGGGAACAATGCCTTGATTATAAATCAATTTTGAAACTTCGAATTTAATACCGTAACTGTTATTGCAAATTCTATACAATGCATTTGTAAGAATGTTAACCTTAGCTAAAATGTATTTCAAATGTTCCTTCCAGTGAAGTTTACTATCGACAACAACACCAAGAAATTTAATTTTATCTACAACTTCCAGAAAATTGCTACTCATAGCAAGATTGGTAGTGGCATCAATGTTAATCTTTTTGTGAACCATCATTACTTTGCACTTCCTATGATTGAATTCCAGCTTGCAATGTTCAGTCCAACTAAAAATAAAATCAAGAATATCTTGAGCAGCACTGCATAAATCAGGAAAATTTTTGTTCTGAACAATCACGAGTAAATCATCTACGAAAGCAATTTTCCAGCACTTAAAGGCATTAAATTTTTTCAGTAAATCATTCATAATTAGGTTCCTAAGAAATGGGCCAGAAACAGGGTTTTGTTGACATCCTTTTTAGATGTTAACGACTTTCGATTTATTGCCAAGAGTGAGAATAGCCGTTCTGTTGTTCAAGATACTGCGGAACAGATTGAGAATATTTGAAGGAATATAAGCCTCCTTCATTAAAAAAATAATAAGGGGCCACCACGTGTTATCAAACGTTCCTGTTATATCCAATGAAAGGTGAATAGTGAACAAATTTTTCTTTTCTCCTTCCTTTACAATGTGAACAAGTCGCAGTAGTCCATCCTCAGTAGATTTCTGTGGTGTGAATCCATATTGGTCTTTACTAATATAATTACGATTGTTAAGATGCCATTTTAGTCTGTTTGTAAGAAGCTTTTCAAGGCATTTTCCAATGCAAGGCAATAAGCTAATACACCTAATATTCTTAAGGTGCGGTAGTTTACAGTTCAAATTTTTTGGGATTAAGATAATTTTTTCAAAGAGCCGGGAAAAGAGAAAATTTTAAGCATAAATTGAATATAGCAGGAAGAACAAAAGGAGAACACTGATGAAAGTATTTAATCATTTCTCATTGGAAAGGGAATCCAGTCCAGGTGATTTTCCAGTGGCCAAACCGTGAATAACAGCATTAACCTCATTGACTGTAAAAGGTACATCATCTTCTACAGAGTAGGCCTTGTTGGATTGTTCTCTAATATTTTGTTGATAGGAATTATTGTTAGAAGGATTGTCATCTGGGAATGAAAAATTTGAGATAGCATTGAGAGATTCTTCTAAAGAAGAGATGTAAAGTGACCTAAAGTGGTTTCAATGCTAGTAATCTCGACACTTTAGAATTTATGCCTTTATAAATCTTCTTCCATTCATTTGTAGGGGTAACATCAGAAAGAAAGTCTTTCCAGGAATTTAATTTTGAGTTATTAATTAAGTTCTTATACACTTCTTTAACGTTGAAGTAATTGGATTTAAAAACTTCCTTGACAGTCGGATTTTTGGCTCTTTGAAAGCGACGTCTTGAAGCATTTAACTTTTTACTCATGCATGGTATTTCAGAAGTCCACCAAGGAACATTTCTTTTATCGTAACGCTTGAAATGAATAGCTATCCTTCCGGCAGAAATAATGACAGTTTGAATCTCAGAAATTAGACTTTCTAGGCAAATAGGATCATTACAAGTAGAAAGCTGATCCTCAAAAATACAATCATTGATAGCCTCATAACTTTTAGTTTGAAAAAGAAACCAATTTGCCCTTCTACAGTAAAAGATTTGAGGCTTGTTTTGGTGTAAAGTGTTCGTAGTATTATCCGTTGTATATACCGTTATTTTAAGAAATGCATAATGACAAAGAAAATAAAGGGGAGATTCAGTGCCGTACATACTTTCTTCCATTTCCAGCGGTTTAGATAAGATAACAATTTGAAAAAAGGAAATCTATGAATTAATTCGATAAATAATAAAAGAAATCCTGGTATCTAAAATAATCAATTCAAAAATTCTGCATACTCAGAACACGGGAGTATATTAATAATATTTATTGTTCCCCCTTTCTACTTATAATACTATTAGTAATAAGTATAAGAATGTAAGTCAAACCACATTTTATGTATTTTTTATTTCATTGTGATATCTCTATAACCTATATTATCATTGGGTGTTAAAAATTATCATTTAAGATATATAATAACATTTTTTAAAATTTTGCTCAGTTTAGAAGAATTAACACTTAATAAATTTTCAACTTTATAATTAATGATAAATTAATAATAGAGAATTGTGATTTATACAGTAACACTTAAAAATTAATCATGTATTTTGCAGAGAGTTTTTTTTAACAATATGAATCTATATATTTTGAAATTTCATATCTGAAATAAAAAAATTAAAAAATCATTTATTTATTGTCTTGTGCCAGCTAAGCTGACAATATGGGGTGTGCTGCTCCACATATCCAACTGGACCTTGTTTAATGTGGAGTCCGACTTCCTCAGTACACACACGTGCCATAGGGACCCGTTTATAGGGTAGGCAACCATTCACTCAAGGAAAGGACAAAGAAGGATAGAGAGTGGAATTGCATCCGTGCCTAAACCGGGATTCAAACCCAGGACCTCCCTATCCACAGTCAGGCTCGCTGAACACTAGACAAGTTGGCCGGCAAAAAAATTATTCTCTTATGGAATTATTTACATTAATATGCAATTATTAAAATTGCTTATTTACATTAATATACAATTATCAAAAACTATGAGAATCCACATTTTCATGTAGTCTTTTTTAATGCATATATATTTAAAATATGTATTTAAATTACCGTGTAAATACATTTTATTAAGCCTGTCCACACATTTCGTGAAAAATTTCGATGTATGTTTCGCTAAACAAGTAGGTTGGTTACACCGACGTGGTGGGGACGCGAAAGTAATGAGTTTGATCCCCCCCTCCCAAGGTGAATATTTTAAACATTCCGTTTTATTTGCATGTTTTCTTTAAATTTTATAAATAATATCTTTTTATCATAATTATTTTTGTTCTTATAATATTACAATTTCTTATAAATTATTTTTAATTAGTTTATTTATTTATCCATAGTTAATACATGATATACTACACATTACATAAAAACTGAGAGTTTTATTTTTTACATAGTGTCACAACACCATGAAATTAAAAAAAAAAAATTCAGAACGTTCAGAAATTTATGTTAACTGAACCTTCTGCAAAAATAATCTGCAGTGATCAGTATTCCAGGTAAAACAAACTTGTTTTTAGTTTCTTAATTTCATACTTGTTTAAAATAAGAAAGTGTAAATGAATGATTCTAAATTAAAAACGACATGGATTTTGCCTCGTCATTACTAGCACGAAATAATTCCTGAAACAGTTAAGTCAGTGAAAAATAGCGTATAAACTAATGTTTTCATAAATACGATTTTTAGAAGGCATATTGATTTCAAAGAAAAACATTTATTTTCAGACTACAAAGCCTGGCCGATCTGAATAAGTTGTAAATGGTGTATGGAATTTGAAATATTGTCATTTTCGAAATGTTAGCGGAAGTGCATGACATGTAACAATTTTTTGCACACATGATTGACCAGAAAATTTTAACATTTCGATCATGCACAGCTTCCGGTAGACCCGGTTTGGCAGTTTGCTCTACACGCAAACGTCATTTTTTTAAAAATTACTAAATTTAAAAATAGACATTTGTCCTTGTGTCTATTTTTCACCAAAACATTTGTCCTTGTGAAATTTTTATATTAATTTAACTTTTATGGAATTATTTTGCCTTAATTTTATCCAAATTTTATGGTACAATACAATTTGTTTTTTAAATCTGTATCATTCCCCAGAATTTCTGCAGAACAAATAAAAACCGATTTAAATAAGCACAAAACCGCGAAAATAAAATCGACGAATTAAATTAGAATATTGATTACTTCAATTGACATTTCAACATATATCTCTGGAAAATTTTTAAATCTAATATCACCACGTAAAAAAAAAATAAATAAATAAAATTTTACGGTGCGGTCTTTGTATATCATTCAATATTTGTCAATCATTGGAATTCTTGCATAATAATAATTTTGTATTCTCAATACATAAGTTTTTATGGTCTACAATGATCCATCTTGCATCGATTAATTCTGATCAATGCATCATTTATTCTCGTCTCATCTTATGTTTTAGAAATCATAGCTTATAACTTCATTATTATTATCACTTACTGTGAAATAATATATTACGCACTTTAATTTTTTTCTTTTTTCACAATATTTATTTTTTATTCTTATTTCATTTTAAATAAAACCTATCTATTCATTTTTTATTTCTTCAGTATGTAAGGATAGTTTTCAGGGACTTAATATTTGTTGGTTTGTTAATTTCAACCATGTACGTAGCTTCTTAGTTCCAAGGGCTAGACAGTCGTGCAGTAACATCAATAACTTGAATATAATTCCCCAAACGGTCATATGATTCAATAATTTCATAATAGCTGAAAAATTTCTTTTATTAAGTTTATTTCTTTCTTAAAATATTAAATTTTTTATAAATAATTTTAATTAAATTATATATTTAATTCATCTTTATTACTTGTATATTAGATCTTACTTTTCATGAAATTTTAACTTAATAAATATTTTTAATTCCTTAAATGTTTAATTTTACACACTCGCTTGGTCTTATCTAAGTGTGTTAGCTTGGTTTTCAAGCATTTGCTTATATAGCGCTGTTTTAAAATAATAAACAAGAGTTAAGCATACAATCTTTTTTTCATCTCATGCATTGCTTTGCTTAAAAATTCCTTATTTCAGAGAAAAGTAAATTATACCATGTTTGTCCTTTAGTTTGGCTTTTTATAAAGCCAAATGCACAGTTTTTATTTAAAAATAAACTTTATTCTATTTTTGTTACTAGGCAATCAAGGATAAACAGTGAAGAATAAACAATTTTAATCAAAAATGTACTCAAATATCGAAACGAATTTTTTAACACATGTGTTTCTACGCTCAAATTTTGAAAAAACACTGGCTCCACAGATGAAAAATCAGAAAAATTTAAAAATTTAAAATGAACGTATTTCATTGCAATTATCAATTGCAAGTAACATTCATAAGTTTTTTTCAGAAAAATATGTACAAAACCTCTTTTTGAATGGCTCTGTCAACCGGAAAAAAACTCTTTTTTGTTTTGTTATTTAACTACGCATTGTTGATTCCATTTAATTAAAGTTTCACAAAACAGTGTGCAATATTAATTGATTGGAATCAACAATTCATAAATGATGATTTTTTTAAATTTATAATAAAAAATTATTTTTTTTAACATTAAATCACAATATCTATCACGACTGACATTATTTGATATAAATCATAGGAACATAAACTCTAATTCAAAAATTATTTTTTAAAAAGGGTTACCATTAAAATAAAGAAGTTGTATATTATCACATTTTGATTTATTAATAAATATAAATAATAATAAATATTAATAAAAATTTTTACTTTAATAATAAATGATTCTCTCAAACAGGCTTCTCTTAAAGATATGAATTATATCCGATTACGTGTTCATGAATTTAATTATGTAAATATCATAAGTTTATTTAATGCGTGTGGACAGTTTCATGAATTCTTATAAAAATATCTCTCTTTTATTGGCCGAATCAATTGGTCTCTCATAAATATTTAAATACTGAATTTATATTTTAAATTCATATTTCGTTGATCTCGATTGTGTAAGTTTTAGAAAGTGTAATCTTATTTTCGTTAATCTTTTCTGATTTTTCTTTAAATGGAATTTTAATGGAGCGTGAAGATAGAATAAAAATTTCAGTGATTACAATAAAAATTATTGTAATTCGAAAATGTAACATGTGTCTCGAAAGTGTGATTCGAAATACCCTTCATGTTGAATCACTTTCTCTTTGTCAATTAAATAAGAATTTCGACTTAAATAAGTGGCATGAATTTTTATTACAAACACATAAATAACTTGGCAGATTGTAATGTCTAATGTGAATCAATAATAAGCAACGTCTTCCATAGGGTTAATAAAAAAAATTCTGTGAGTCAAAATATTCAATGTCAAATATGAGAGACATCCGTAAGTAAAAGGTAAAACAATTTCTAGATTTAAAAGCACACAAAAAAATTAAGTATATTCCTAATTTATTTTTACTTCGCTTCTTAAGAACTTAGCGAATCATAAATTGTCAATCTTGATTTAAAAGGTAGTAATGTTATTGGAAAGTAGCATATTTTTACAGTCATCAAAGACAATTATTTTGGCCATTTTCCAGATAAAATTCACGACATGAAATCTTGTTTAATCATCTGACTTACATTTGATTCTAACTTTTATTTGACTGTTATACCTTTGTTGACAGGGGGCGTAGCTCAGATGGTAGAGCGCTCGCTTAGCATGCGAGAGGTACCGGGATCGATACCCGGCGCCTCCATTTTTTAAAAATTTATATCTCGGATTCCAAAGAAATATTAATAAGAGAGTTCTTTTCTATATAATTTGTGCTTAGCTATGAATTACATAAAAAATTTCTGGTCCATGTCACACCAAATTGATTTAAAAATTCAATATTTTGTAGAAAGAAAATTAGAAGGCAAATATATATAGCTGGAGATACAAAAGTTAAAATTTAGGTGATAGAGTGTGAATAATATGAATGGCACGTACAAATATAGCTTTCCACTACAGTAAGTTTCATAATCAACATGTTGCTAACATTATCCTCTAATTTACCGATTTTCCTAATTATAGGGTTTTGCTTTGTAAGGAGTGTGTGTATTACTTATTCCTCTTTATCAACATGAAATTTTCATTGAAAACAATCAATTGATAACAAAGATTATCAGATGATAGAGTCCATATATACATATATTATACAGATATGGAGGATTCTTTTCATCTTTTTCTCTCTCTCTCATCAATTGTACAATTTTCAACATAATTCATGAAATTTTGTATAGTGAAATCTTTTTAACATGATAGAATTTTTTATTTTTTATATGAAATCATATTTAAAATCAAAAAAAAAATTCCCAAATTTGATGTTTGTAAACAGACATTTCACAAATATTCTTTATGTACTAATAATTTCTCAGATTTTTCACAAAACATGAATTATTAATTAAACAATTTAAAATTTGTTTTCACACATTTTTAGAATTAACTAAGGACAAACCTATATTAATACTAATGAATGAATGTATTGAATTAACACAAAAAGAGTTACGTTTACTTAATGACTAAGGAATTAAGTATGATTAAAAAGAAGAGCTTGACTGCATATACACATCCATTCAGTATTTAATGCATAAGAAAACTGTACGGTATAATCGCTGTAAGGGGTGACTATGAATTTATGCTATTTAATTTGAACAACATTGAGACTTCGATGGTGCAAAAATTTTGGTAAGAAATTGCACGGGATCAGCTGTTTGTTTCAATTAAAAAAATAAATAAAAAGTTTCGCTTAAATAATAAATAGTAAGAAAGTTTAATATGATTGAAAAAAAATTTTTTTACCCTACAAATTAACATTCATTTTTAGTTTAAATGTGACTGAACTATTTCAGATTTTCAGTTCAATTCGATTACACTTTAAATTTATAATTTGAAACGTTATGAGTGTCATTTTTTCTTTTCACAATGAAGATGTTTGAAATTTAATATTTGAGACTTGAATAAAAGAATGATTTTTTTTAAGTTTTAGATTCAATATTTTTATCAGATATTTTCAAAAAGTCGAATCAGTTTTAAATCTCAAAATATTGATCTCAGCATGAACTGAAATATATTAAATCAATTGAAAGAAAAATAAGATATTAAAAATGAGCAAATATTTAAGATACGAAACTTAAAGTTTCTTTTGAATTATTTGACCATTCTCCCCCCCTCCCCCAACGTTTCTTGTTTGTTACATGTCCGTAGTTCCTCGATCTATCAGCTCAGTTGGTCATTGAGTCGATTTATAATACGAAAATCATATATTTGATACCCCCTTGTACTTTATAGACAACTTTTTTCCCATTATTTTTATCTGTTTTTCTTGCAATATTGAAGTTTCTTAAAAATAATTTAATTTTATAAAATTTATATATTAATTTATATTGCGTTTGATAAAATATAAATTGTATATATTATATTTTATCGAACGAATTTCAATTCTATCATGTTAATTCATCCATTTATGGCTTCTGAAAGCTCTTTCGTTCATTTCGGTTATTTTAGAAGCATACTCTTAACACGAACATCAAGCATTTTAATCATTTTGTCTTATCACAAGTCTTGTATTTTAAAAATCGTACCATATTAATTTATACCGTATAGTATACCGTAGCGTATAGCATTTTAATCATTTTGTCTTATTACAAGTCTTATATTTTAAAAATTGTACCGTATAACTTTCTCCTAGTATAAAGTAATGTAACTTCATATAGTTTTGAAAATGTTCAAATTTTCTTAAATAATATTCCCATCCTTTATTTTTAATGACTTTTAAATAAAAATTATACATTCATTTATATTTTTCAGTATACAACCATAATTTATAATGATTTAATAATATTTATTGATTTGTTAACTTTGTCCATTTGAATATCCTGTTAGATCTAAAAGTTAAAGACGTTGATTAATAACATAAATGTCTTAGAAATGATTCAAAAACAAGTCATGTGAAAGATTCAATTATGTTATCCTAGATTGGAAATTTTTATTAAAATTTATTTTCAAAAAATACTAAGACATTTTAATGAGCATTTGTTTTAATTAATTTATTCATTTTAATCACATACTTATTATTTATTTTTTAATTCTTATTTTCTCGTAAATTTTAAAATCCACACTATTGTTTTGTCAAATTTTTATCCACACAATTGTTTCATCTCGTTATGGCACTGTAGTTCAGTTGGCTAAAATATCAGATATTTATGAGTAATATCCCTTAAATTTAGAAATAAAATTATTTGTTGGGTTGATTAATTTTAATGCTTTGCATTATGGCGTTAACAATACTTTCTAACGAATAAACATGTTATAGTGGTTATGTTGTGCACATGCTTTCTTTTATTTATGATGGATAATTTTCTTATCTTTATCGAAAAATCATATTAAAATAATCCTTTTTTTTGTCAATAGGCAAGCAAAGTGTAATGAATAAAAGATATCTGAAATAATTTCATCAAAGAATATACTGAAAAAAAATATTTGCAAGACATCAACGAATCGGCACCTAACGTTTTTTTTAAACATTGGTTCAGATTACGAATAGTCAAAATGATCAAAAACACGGGAAAATTGTTCTTGATTCGCGTATTAAACTGTGTGAATAGCAATTGCATATATTATTCAAACGTTACTTTTAGAAATATCTCTCAAATTAGTGGTGTAGTGAAGAAAAGGGAAAGAGGATCTATCTTACCTCGAGTGCCATTTGGAAAAGAGAGCTAAATAATAGCTGACAGAAATAAAATTTCTCAGGAAGCTTTAATCTTATTTTAATCGAAAATTTAATTTTCTTCTGGAAAATTTATTTTAAACTAAATTATTGTCTCCTAGTTTTGAGAAATAAACCACTAACCCTGGAAAGATTCAAACGTGGAAGAGGAAAAGAATGTTTGTGAGGAACGAGCGGGAAAAAAGAGAGGGAAAAGTGGAAGTATTTTTCCATAAAAAAATAAATAAAAAAAAAAAAAAGATACACAATGCTAACAGTGAAATTGAGTATTATCCCCTTTTTTCCATTTAATAAAATACATGTTTCAATTTTATGACATTCTCAGTAACAAATTTCATTTACAGTGTCCTCGGTAGTGCATCAGTTACCTTTTTAATGATGTACAAAAGTGGGCCGAGCCAAGCCTAGTGTTGGAACAACACTTTTCGGAGCATCAGCTCTCCAGTTGCATGAAACTAAGTCCCATCCCCTTTTCAACAGCGAAAGGTTGATGGTTGTTTTATGTCCATCTGTCAGGTTGGGTGCTTGGAATTTTTCCTGGTTTCTTCCCTTACGATCACAAGTACGGTTTACTATCTATGAAAAGTCCTCAAAACAAAGCAATTTATGCGGTGGATATTAAAATACCTTCCACTGGCCTTCGGTCTTTAGGTTGTTTACCAGGAGTTACTCCTTTAAAGACATGACTCCATTGTTTAATTACCAATTATACTTGGTTGATATCCGATTACATATCTAGGCATTAATTTTATAATGCTACAAGTTTAATGAAAATACTTTTTAAAAAATATACATAAGTTTTTTTTGTTGACCAAATAAATTGCCGATAAATATTTAAATCCATTCATATTCTTTTTGTATGTATTTCATTTACTCCTGATCATATAACGTATTTTGAAAATACAATCTTATTTTAATGACCTTGCTTTAAATAGATTTTTACTGAGACATTCAAAATTAATCCATATTGTGCTAAATTGACCTTATGTTGTCCGTATTGTAAGTAGTATTTAAAATATCGTATTTTTACATTACTATTCAATGGCACATGTTACACATAATTTGTATTTCAATTCGTTTGCAAACATACCTTACTAAATTAAAATTATCCCTTCATGAAGTTAATCTGCAAATGTCATTAAGTATAGCATTACTACACAGTTTAGTAAGAAAATTCAAATATGGAAGAACAGTCTCAATCAATCAACTTCAAATTCGAAGATATTAAATGACGCTGACAGATTAATATTAAAGATGACGTGCAACTTATGTTTATTCTTTTAAATTAAAAAATATATACTGTGATTGGAAAGATGATGTTATCGTGAATCAAATAACATTTCTGTTCAATCATATTTAGATAGGTTGTCGACCTTGTTTCAGAAGGTGGGGGGTGTGATTTGAAAGAAGCCCAATCTCACAGCACATTTCAAAAGCAAATTTGGCTCTACTCCAGATCACTTTCACAACGTAACCTCTTTTGTTTAACCATCTGTTTTTCATTTAATTTTATGTGTTGCTTCGAAGAGACACAATTACTCGTCGGGGGCGTAGCTCAGATGGTAGAGCGCTCGCTTAGCATGCGAGAGGTACCGGGATCGATACCCGGCGCCTCCATGAGTTAACCTTTTTTATTGCAAAATTGCCCTATAATTGAAAATTCTTATTCCATATCACGAAAATAATCTAAAAATTTACTTTTGTTGAATAAAAAACTCCAATGGGAGTAATAACATTCAATTAGAAACGAAAGAGTTACATTTAATTTGAAATAACATAGAACGGCATCCATCAAGAAACTATTTAAAGTAAAATAACTGAAACATAGAGAATCTGCAGGATAACTTTTTCAAAATTTTGCCTACGTATCTTGGGAAATTACTGATGCTTGATTTGCCTATTGGTTTATTCCATTGAAATGTCTGTGCAACCATTCTTTCAACAATTTTGTTTCGTTACGTCACCTATATTTATAATTTATAAAATGCCCCTGTTACTGTGGCCCGTTAGCTCAGTTGGTTAGAGCGTCGTGCTAATAACGCGAAGGTCGTGGGTTCGATCCCCCCACGGGCCATCTGTTTTAGACACAGATGGTTGACTTTTTATGTTAATCTTATATATTTCTTCTAATAAATTACAAATTTTCAAAAAAATTTCTAGTTCCTTTAATTAATTGATTCACATTCATTACCGTATAACATAAAATACTTTTTTATATGATGCTGTTAATATATATATATATATATATATATATATATATATCACTCTTTCTCCCCCCTCTACTTAAATAATATTAATTTACTTCCTTCCTACTACTTTGTTTTAAGTAAAATTTGTGAATTAATATTCCTCTTTTATTGTATAACTACAATTCAGAGTAATTTAATATTGGTTCATGTATTAATTTCATTCATTTGAATTACTTGCTAATGCCGAAATTTATAGATTCGCTTTAATAACGTGAATATCGTTGGAATTCTCAAACGGGTCATATATCATTGTCATTCATCATCACATGATTCAATAATTTTATCATAGTTTAGAAATTATTTTTATTAAACTCATATCTGTTTCTTAAAATAATAATTTTCTGAAGAAATATTTTTAATTTATTTGTTTATTACTATTCCTTGTTTGCTATATTCATTTTTTATTTAATATTTATTACTTGCTATGCCTTTTTTAGTTTCTCGTAAATATTAAATAGTAGTTTTTTTTCACTTGTTCAGTCTTACAAAAGTTAGTTAACGTAGTTTGCAAAAGCATGTAGACATTAAATAAATTACGGTTATTCTTAGTGTTCAACATACAAAGGTCTTTTTTTGTCACACATCGATTCGTAAAAAAGTTGAAGAAAAGTTATATTGAAATTTGTGTGCATGCTTTGATTTGTCGTTTATAAAGTATATTTCATCGAAACAGAACACTATAAACAATCTTATGCGAATGAGTAAATAAAAAAATTTTTCAAAAAATAGCATTTAACATTCAAAAGATATTTTTGCTGCACCAGCGTATGAAACCATAATTTCTGAAATATTAATGTAGACAAAGAGAAAGCTGTATTTTCAATTGATTTATTATATGTTATATTATATTCTCGACTCACACACACACACATATCTAGTAATAACAAATATTATTAAAATGCTCTTTTCAGAATTTTTTTTTCTCAAACTAAAGCAGATTTTATTTTTGTAATTTTTCTAAAGATATGATGTAAAATAAAGAAAGTAAATTGAATGTACACATTATTTCTTTTTGAATGACTCTTTGAAAAATGGAAATAAATTGTTTTCAGCTTTGTCATTTAACCATCCATAATTATTTCCTTTCACACTCTGTACACAGTCTGATAACCCAAACCCTTTATTCAATTATTAATATGAAAAATAAAGACAAAAATATCAAATGGATTTGTAACGTATAATATCTTTTATTGGAATACTTGATAGAAATCTTAGCATAATAAATTGCTGAATTAAGAGAAATATTTCTTGGAAAAAGAGCTAATTTCGAAAGTATATGAAATTGCGAAACATTACATTTTTTATTTTACATTTTGTAGTATTTTGACATTGAATATATAATAGATAGCCTTACACACTGTACCTATTGTAAGGCATTTTAATGTCCATAATGTACACTTTCTTCCAGAAGAATTCTATGAAAAAAGTGAGCTGTACTCGCATGCCACAAGGGAGGAAACCCGGAAAACTCCCAAATAATCACCCGTCAAAAGTCCATGCAGAAGACAAAAATACAACAACCTTCTTGTGTTGTTCAACAGTAGCTGAGATCGAGCTCGAACTTTCCTTTGTGTAATTCAACCAGGGTGAACTTTATAGTTTTTTTGATACCGCGTTGTGCGCATGCTTAACGGCTGATGGTCATTGTAGACACTTAAATTGCCTTCCAGATGGACTTTTTAGCGATAGTGAGCCATATTCCCGTGTCGCACGTGAAGAAAACTTGAAAACTTACAAGCACCCACTTTAACAAGCGTGCATGCAGAAGGCAATAGGGCAACATTCATTCAGTGTTATTCAACAATGGCATGAAATCTTGTAGTGTTTGCTATATTTTCCTTTTGCGGTATTTATCGGAATATTGGTTATTAGTATGTTATATTTTACCTCATTAGCTAATAGACCTTGACTGGTTAACAATATCGTAGTTTACTATTATAAGTCTGGGATACATTGTAAATTATATTATTACTCATATAATATAAAAGTTCACAAAGCTAACTCTTCATTTGAGAATTCAATTTTTAAAAGGTGAAATCCTTTGGTTTCAATGACAATTAAATGGCAGAAATATATTATAGAGAGAGGGAGAGAGTATTCCAACTCTGACACAACCTTAATTCATTTGGTCAATCGAATCAAAAAATATTTTAATTGAAAATATCATCTATTATGAGCTTGTGGGATATCCTCCATTTAAGTTTAAATGGAATCCCGAATGAGAGCGCATTGGGAAAGCTGAAAACACATTCTCTGCAAAAAACAAATACAATAATTTTTTCATAAATCGAAAAGGAAGGAATAGAAAATATATTTATTTATAAAGCAAAATTGTAAGAATTTAGGAGGAAGAAAAGCTCCGATTCCTCAACTCCCAGTCGTTACGCATATACGACAATTTCAAAAGCGGGAAAGACTGTAACGAATCCATGAGCTTAGCTCCAGAATAATATGCATTGCGGTATAAATATCTTTACAGTGGATTTAAATCTGTGTTTGTTAAGGGTTTAAGCGAATCACAAATCCTGTAATCAAGCTACCGAAGTTAAACATAGTATGAGATTTAAGTTGCAGATCGATATCCTGATATATAAGTCAAATTCCCTTCTGTGCAACCTTTCTCAACTCAACCCAGCAGAGAAATTCGGCAGACAAACAGAATAAAGATTTTATAATCTCATTGCAGAGATTTTTTTGTTTGCATGATTTCCAAATCAACCCTTTTATTCCATATTGATTTTGATATTCTTTTTTAAAAAGCGAGTGCAGGAAGTAAGGAGAAACCAGTTTAAAATATCCACGACGATTTTGAAACGAATTAAATTTTTAAGAACTTGTATATTTATTCAGTTGGATTAAGTAACCATTTTGTGTGTGTGTGTGTGTGATAACATTTTATGTATAGGGAACACGGTATTTATAAATCTCTACATACATTTGCACATTATTCGATGAATTCACATATAATCGATGGAAATAAGGCCATAAAATTTTGAAATATCAATGCTATAGCTTGAATTTAAAATATGAAACACATTACGAGATCCAATTTTTTTTTTCTAATTTGGAATCTCATCGGTTTATTCATTTTGTTTATGATATAAATGTAGCTAATGCAATTTAGCGTAATATAAAGTTTCTTTTAAATGAAATGGCACAAAAACACTCGTAAGGATTTTCCTTTGATTCATAAAGTTTGCTGATTGTTAATTTCATTTAATTATTGGTTGAAAAATAATTGTTGTTTCTTTGTTCATTTCATTATATCGTGGCCTTCTGAAACTCTTCGAAGAACCACCTTTTTTTGAGTAAAAGATTCTCGGGTTCGATCCTAGCCATTGAGAAATAAGAAGAAATTCAGAGTACACTTGTACTTTTTACATGTACTTCTATCGAAGTGGTAACTCGAAATTTCAAAGTTTTAATCTTTATAAAAGAGCTACTGGGAGGCAAGGGATACCATAGATTAATGGATTATGTTGCAGCTGTTTTTGCTTGTTGTGTTCTTCGATATTTACTCTCATCTTTTTTGCTGTAACTGTTCGTAATTGGCAATTAGAAATTTAAAAAAAGCCTTTATGAATCTTGAATGTGATTCTTATTGATGAAAATTCCTCTTGGAAGGTAAATATACAAAAATATGCAGTAAATACCGAGTCATATGAGTTTCATTGTCTTACACTTGAAGGACGGCAATCTTGGGAATGGAGGGTCCCAAGTTGGAGCCCGGTCTATATGAAAAAACATAAGATAGGTATCATGTTTTTAGTTCCACGTGCATCTTTGCCAAATTAGTGATTTGAAATTTTTCTGCTATCCCATTATGATATTTAAGCAATGTCCTTTATCTATAGAAAATCTCTAGACTTACCAATAAACGGTATCAGTATTATGTTACGTAATTTATACATTCTTATATACATTTGTATATATTATTAGAATATTGCCAGTATCAGTGAATTTTTTCAAAATCCAAGAGGACTTTAAAAAAAGTGGTTTGAAATGATTTTCCTTTTCACTCATTAAACTGTTGAAGATTTTTTAAATTATTCGTGAATTTGTATCTTTTAATAAGATTCACCAATTATATTTAAGAAAAATTAAATTATTTACTTTTTTATTTGAAAACTAGTTTTTTTTACTATTTAATTTTGTTGCGGTATTTCTCTAAGATAATCTAATTTTGCTTAGGAAGGCAAAAACATTTATCAAATTATATTGATATATAACTTCTGCTATAAGCAACTTAAAAAAGTACTTTTTGTTCCAACCTGAAAATAAAAAAATGTTTTTAAAGTGTCATTAATGTATAAAAAATTTATATTCACTTTAATAGATTTTTTAGTAAATAAAAAAAATTCTACTGTAGAATTTCCTATTTTTAAATGAAAAAAAAAATTTTTTTTCTCCTTCTATTATGATCAAATTAAACTAAATATTTGTTTTTTAGCTCCTGTTTTTTTTCAAAATTTTTTAACTATTTTCTATCAGAATTTTTTACAATAATGATATTAGTGATATATGTTTTACTTACATAATTTCATTACTTTTTTCTCATAAAGTACATTTTTTGTTTTTTATAATTAATTATCTTCTTAAAACAATAAGCATATCTAAGTAGAAAATCGTATTACTATTTTAAATGTTATAATTTATTTAACCATGTACTACAAGTTCGTAACCATATCCTTAGAAAACCTGTTTCCACTAATTAAAACTGACACTGATTTATGTTTATTAATATTTTAAAATATTAAACTGTTTCAAATTAGCAACTGGAATTAACATTTTGAACACGTCAACTACAAAGACAAAATATTTCTAACCATATCCCTTCAGTTAATTGATGTGTTGTAATTATAATATTTCTAATAGGAAAAACAGTTAACTATTTTAAGTGCTTTCTTAAAGCCATTGCATTCAGCGGAAAAAGGAAAAGATTTATATTTTAACAATTGAATTGGTATAATTACTTACGGGAAAAAAACTACTCTTCTGCGAACTGGGCAAAACAATTCAGATGAAATATAGACGTAAACGTAGTTCACTTCCGGTCTAGTCTTTACGCAAGAGCACAGCGGCATTTTCTACAACACACACAAATGAAAGAATCGCTTTCATATTTTACTCCTTCCAGCTGAGGTTAATATAAACGATTTTGTAAAAATAAGTCTGTAGCAGTAACTGAGTTTTCAGCATCAGTTTTTTGGAAGTCGACGATAATATTTAAGTTTTGTGTATTTGCATCATCGGTAATTTAAATTATTTAATACTGTCAAATCTTATCTTTCCTTTTATGACTCTATTCAAAAATATACTCATATAATTTATTTTATGAATTTCAATATTTGTAGTTAGCTAAACAAAGGAAAAAGAATTATTAATCTGAAATTATTTGAAATATTTCAAATATAAATATATGTAAAGTTCTTTATCAAAGTTTAAAAGGCAAAACATTTCGAAATGCATATATAAACAGTGTAAAAAAATCATTTATTATTTATAAAATTTTAAGTTCTTTAAAATTTTTTCTATTTTGAATACTTTTTAAAATTAGAAGATTCCGACCTAAATATATAAAATATTTCTACCAAAAATATTAATATATCGGATAATATTAAGTGATATTTCTTTCTGATTAAAAAAAAAACTAATAATTCAATGTGGAAGGATTATTTTGTAATGATAATTTTTTTTATTTGTTGTATATACTCGAAAAAACTAACGAATTTCATCAATTTTTAAAGAAATTCTCATTTATGTTGAATATACTCTTTTTATATATCTGCTGTCAATACTAGTTGCCAAGAATAGACGAAAATTCTTGAAGATGGCCCAGACCCATCCTGAGCCGTCGAGCTACTGAATAAAAAAAATAATTGTCATTAAATAATTCAAGTAACAATAAGAGTATCAATAACTAAATATTTTGAAATTTTTTAGAATATTTTAATTGCTAACTATATAAACTTAAAACAAGGTATTTGGCTTTACATTTTCAGATCCCTTCAACATAGTATTATGATCAGATATAGAACTGAAATTTAAAAAAATAATTCATATATATCTAATATTTGTAAACACTGGATAAAATAACTGTGTCATACTAATTTTAAATGTGTAATAACTTTCTGTTCCTTCTTACTGCTCTGTAATTTTTTTTATCTACTTTTCATTTTAAATGCAATAAGAAAATAGATAAATAGTAGACGCGAGCGTGATTACTTTTTTTTTGTCAACAATTGGTCTCTATTTAAATCAAATTTTAAATTAAATAAAATTATTACCCTCAATTTATATAGTTTGAATCAAAGACTCAGAAGCGATATACTTAAAGAAATTCTCTTGAATAAGAACCTTAGATAAAGAAATGCATCATAATAATGTTTATGAAAATATAAATATCTTTTGCTAATATTTTAATAAGTATGTAATCAATTTTATTTTGAAAATTATATTTTGAACAATTAATCTATATATTTTTGTCCGTATTTTATAATTTATAATAATATCATCAGGAGCATTCAATATTTTTTTCAGGCTATTTCTTCAATTTCAAGTTCCTTAGAAAATATATTCTTTTGAAAAAAAATAATATAATTAAAAAAATAAAAAAGAATCACGTTTAAAAGAATGGTTTGATTGCCTGTATATTTTTACTGATAATTTTTATACAAGAAGTTCTGTTTAAATTCTCATAACAAATAAATGTTAATTCCTGTTACAGCGCAGAATTTTCTTCACATTTTACTCATTGCATTAAACTGATAATAGTTTGTGAAATGTTTATTTTTCTCATTAGAGACACCAAGAAGAGACACTCCATGGATTGTTTTATTGGGTTGTCTCGAATGATTCCATTATGACATTAAGAAAATCTATACACAATGATTTTGAATATGATCCGCATTATAATAGAGACACGTGAATTGGATCAATAAAATTGAACATTAGGTCATAATTAGCACGAAAAGGATGGAGCTGTCAATAGGTGTCTCTAATGACTGTTATAACGAACTTATCAGCAAAACTTAAGCTCTAGATGGCTAGTCTGCACAAATGCTAGGCAAGAGGCCATAGAGTTATTTAGAAGCCATCATTTTTGCAATCTAACGCGGACTACGTCTTCTTCCGTACCATTCGTGGATTCATCCACCATCTTAAATAGATTAGTCAAAAAGGTATGACGTTCACAGTGGCATTTAAGATATCTCTCTGTAACATATTTCACTTATTGTTACGAAGACTCAAAATAGCCGAGTGGTTGGTATAATGAATGGGAGGTCACTTTTTCAGTCTCAGACACTTTTGAGCAAAAATCAGATTTATTCTGCATAGATCAAATTGAGGATATCATTCAGGGAAGAGAACTATGAGAATCTATGGTAGAAATGTAAATGGTCGACGAAAAGAAATCACTTCGAATTGTTTTTTGCATGAAGCCGTAAAATCATCTCTGGTTATCTCTGGCTCTGTCTCATATGATAGCAAATTGAATATACTAAAATTTTCTTTTGAAAGATAACTGCTTTTTATGTGACAGAAAATTCTTAAAAAGCAGTTATTAAATTTTCTGAGTTATTCTAGCACTTGCAAATGAAAATGACAGGGATAAAAATTGTCGCTACATGCGACTATTTCAATGTTCTCTTTATTTTATTTTTTAATTTAAAATATAAATTGTAAACGTTACTGCATGTTTCAATTTATTAATTATTATTATTTTTTTTTAGTTTGAATATTTTTTGATATTTTTCAAATTTTGAATAGTCGAAAACCAAAAATATTCATTTTTTAGTATTTGCTTATTAAACATTATTTATTTATTTATTCCTTTTATTCTAATTATTCATTTATTTTTATAAACACTTTGAATTTTATCTCCACTTAGATATTTCATATTAAGGAAATATCTTAGTTTAAATGTAGATAATAATTTAAAGTTTCAACATTTGAGACATTTTTTTTAGGATTGAAAGGAATTTTAGCATCCTATTTGAGAAAGTAGAAAACTAATCAAATTTTTTGAGTACTCTGTTAGGAAAGGAATTCAATTAAATCAATTTATCAAATTAAACATTTATATTTCTTGATAATAATTCTGGTTTTAAATTTGATTGCCTGTGTGGGAAAATACCGAATTTTATTTCATTCAAGTATTTTATCCGTAACCACCAAATTCAAATGCATATAATCAGCTTACAAGGTTTTAATTCATCAGTATGATAATTCAAGCTTCTATTTAAAAACAAATAGCAGTAGTATGAGGAAAAGATTAGTAATACTCTGCATGTAGGAGTGTATTTTTTCAATTATAAAATAACATACTGCATATAATATGAGTTTACGATTATTACTTTATTTGAGAAGTTTATCTCCATTTTTATATTTAATCTTCATCGTAATCCGGTATCGATTTTATGATTAGAACTAGGAAACCAGCGATCTGCAGTAGTTTCATAGAAGTAATTTTTATTACCAACCGTAAATGAATCGGTTAGTTCCTTATTTCTTTGTTTACGTTTTGCAGTTATTTCCTCGTCATTATTTTACGTGTATGCCCTCTTGTCAAAATCTTCCACTCCTTTTTTTTTTTTTTAAAAAAAAAAAAGCTTTCCTTTCTCTACTATCATTCAAAATGCTCAGGAAGGAAAGAACTCACCACCCTCCATCCCCCTGCCAATCCCACTTGCACACTCTCGCTTTTTTATGTGCCTTGTGATCATAAAAGAGCTGCAGGGTAAGTTATTGTTGAGTCGACCCATTTTGTTCGAAGCTCTTCGTATGAATATTAATAGGGAATTTTCTCCTCACTCAAGCTATCAAGTCAAGTTTGTTGCGATCTCCCCCCCCTTAATCATTTTTTCCCCTTTTGCACTTGTCAAAACGGGGGTAATCTGAAGAATAAAAGTGAGTAGGTTATCCACAACAGGATTATTAATCGATATAGTTTACTATAACATCGCATTTTAGTGTGTATCTGGGTATTAATATATTTTTTTAACGCAGGGATTTCCTTCAAACTTCAGGAGAACCATAAGAAACTAACGGAAGTTCAAAAAATGTGTGTTGGAAATCAGTATAAGTTGTTTTTTTTTTTCCTTTAAAATTTAATTTGAAATGTTCAAAAATATGATTAAATAATGTTCGTTTAATTAAGCGTGAACCCTCATTTTCATTGAACAAAATGTTCAATGAATCTAAAATCGAACATCATGACGCTTATGTTTGTGTCGAATGCTCAACCGGCAGCTTTTGTTAGCAACTTTTGGCAAAACTGAGGAATTCACTGATAATGCTATTTATAAAGATTATAATGTAATAAGCAATTTTTGGATAAACATTAAACAAAAATTATGCCTGCATGAAGCGCTACCACATCAATTGGAATTAAATTTCGGACTATTGGAACATGTGCTTTTGAAATTTTTTTAAATTTAAAAAAAAAAAATGCAATAATAAAAATAAAAAAGCTAATGATCCTTTTTGTATTTTTATTCAAATTTTTTTGTCATAATAGTTAATTCTAAGTGCTTTGTGTCTAATGTTATGCTTAAGTTTTATTCTGTATGTTATAAAAAATGTAAAAAACGATCGATGCAAAAATTCGTTTCTTAAAAAACATTTTTTGCTGGAATTTCTGCTTTAGATTTATAAAATGGTTTTTTAAGGATATGTACTGAGATCTGTCTAAAATTAAAGTCTCTTCATTTTTTATTGAGTTGACACCTTGCATTTTCGTATCAAAAATTTCCCATTATTGAAGCTTTTTAATTTGGTTCAAAAGTTATTTTCGGTATATGGGAGTAAGTACGACCTTTATGACTCAAAATTAATTCTGAACCACAGAAAACGTCGGCACTCATTGTGGGAATCGAACCCACTCGTTATAGAAGTGACTCTCCAACGGTGAGGCGTTATGCTAAGGGTATATCTGTGTTTAAAGAATAGAAAGATCTTTTATCCTTTTTTTTTTCAGTTGAGTCCCATCACAGGATGACAACTTCCTCAAATTAGGCACAAACTTATTTCATTAAAAAATATTCAATACAAGGAAATTAGAGTCTTAAAATTTTAAATTTTATATCAATAGTTATCCGAGTTATTTTATTTTTATATACGAGTTTTTATAATATAATAATGCATTTTTATTGTATGTAACATTTAGATCTTAAAATGTTAGAGCTTTATAGTATATAATGTGAATTTATATTTTTGGTTTCGTATCATAGCAAACTACAGCACCTTTGTAAGAATATAAGAAGAGCCCGAATTCAGCTCATTTATGGGACAAACCATAACAAGCGATTCAATGAACAATTTCCAGAATTATAAGAACGTGCAAAAGCCCAGATAGGTGTATATTTACTCTATTCAATTTTTTTTTTTACTTCACTATCATTTCAAAATGAATTTTACTTTAAAATTCTACCAATACTTATTTCTCTTTGCGGTTCACAAATATATTTAAATAAAGAATTATTTTATCCTGTTATGAAAATAAAAGGAATTTTTATTTTTAAATTTGACCTTGTTAAAAAGGCTTTGTTTAAGACTTAACTAATCTAGGAAGTGAGTAATTGCTTTCTGATGACTGAGCCTAATGTATTTCTTGCTTGTAGTGGTAGCAACTTCTATCAATGACAACATGCTCTTTGTCATTACTAATGCGTATTCTTGATCACTCATAGAGTAGCTTTCTGGCTCTCAATAATCCAAGAAGAAGCTTGTTCTTTTTTTAAAAAAAATTTTTCCGAGAATTTTTCGTTTTTGCACAAATAAAGAATGTTGCTTAAAATTGTATTCGTTTTTATCTATTGACTGTTAACAAAATTTATTTCAATTATGAATTTTTAGATATTTGTTTCTATTTTTTTATTTTTACTTAAAAAACTCAAGTATTGAAACTCAGTAGTTTCGCAGAATCACGATATTATAAGATTTTGGTTCATATTCTAAAAAATTTAAAAAAAAAACATTCGTTGTATAGTTTTTATTTAAGTTACAATATGATTTTTTTTTTATATTTATGATGGTCAAATTTCATTAATAAAGGTTAAAAAATCTGACCATAACAAAAATTTTATTTTGTCTAATGTTTTTGTCTTTTCAAGTTATAAATGTTTTAATTCGATTTACGGTATATAAAAAAATGCATTTTAAATTTTGAATTTTTATTTTCAGTCGAAGGCGACTGCTTGCATTATAATTTTTTCCAACAATTTTTTAAATTGTGTCAGTGATATTAACGAAAATTTTTATCCACTAAATTCATTACCAACTGCCAACTTAGGAACAATTACCATAAAGATCATGATTAATACCAACTAAGGATAATTTTTAAACCAAAGAATTAACGTTTGAAGGCGCCATTGCGGTGTTTTTTTTTACAAAAGTCTATTTTCAAATTATTTTATTGATTTTGAATAAAAGTTTTTTATTAAAAAAAATGTGTGCTATTTTTTTATTATTTTTTTTAAAGAAATGGAAGAACTGGAGCCACTGGGCATTTCTACAAAAAAGCGAATTTTTAAATCAATTTAGTGTGACCAAAACGAGAAATCTCTTAGTTTAATTCCTCGCCAAACACAAACTAAAAAATAATTCTTCAATTAACAGTGCTTTAGAATATAAGATAAATTTATATATAAAAGAATAGAGGCGCCGGCTATCGATTCCGATACCTCGTGCATGCTAAGCGAGTGATCTACCATCCGAGCTACGCCCCCGATCCGCGAAATTACTAGTTCGAAGGAAGACAAAATCATATGATAATCAGATGATTAAACAAATAGTCACAACGTGAATATGATCTTGAGGAAGGCCAAACTTGCGCGTTTTTGAAATTCCCTGTGGTGATTTCAAATCACATCTTTACACTTTAAAAGAAGTTCAACAAATCGAAATCTATGAGTGGTCAAGTTTTAAAGTTGCAATGTAAAAAATTTAAAAATTATTTATTTTAAATTTTTTAAATTTTAAAATACATAATTGCAACATCTTGTAACTTAAATCTTCAGTTTACCAGTACTGAAATCAAAAATTTTGATAGTAATAAATCCATCTTTTAATTTTTAACAGGAGTAGATGATGAGCCTATGAGTTTTATATACTATACATGCATATATACATATATATATATATATATATATATATATATATATATATATATATATATATATATATATATATATATATATATATATATATATATATATTTGTGTGTGTGTGTGTGAATTTAAATAATTTTTCTGTACTACTTTTCTTCCTTCTTGTAACTTTCTTGAATTTTTTTTTTTTTTTTTTTTTTTTTAACAAGCTGTTTGACTGAACAGAAATTCTAACTCAAATCAAGCTCCAAATAATATCCTATTTTCTAATTTCCATATGTTTCTTTTTATTTATTTAACGAAAAAATATAATATGAATCTCTACTTGCATATCAGCTTGTCATTGTATATCATATAATTTGGAAATCAAAAGATTTTTTATTTCTTTCCTATTTCAATATATAAAAATTTCAATGAAATTCAGTGATATTTCACGGTTTTATAAGAGTAAAAGCATGATAATTTAAACTAGGTGAAACTGACTAAGTTTGCTTGTCGAGAGAGAGAGAGATAAACAATCAATTTTTTCACACAATGTCTAATTAGACAGGGATTTATAGTTTAAATTGGATTCTGAGACATCGAGAACATCCATGCTAAAAATGGTTCTCTAACACATGAAGTACTAAATCGAAGGCCTGAGCGCTAACTATTTTGCAGCCAACTTGATAATATTAGTCGACGCAAAGCTACTAACAAATTAAACTGCAAAATATATTCAAAAATTCTCCTGAATTCAACAGGAGACTACAAAAGAAAAATTCCATTGGTTTTAAATTCCAAAAAATTAATTATTTTACTGATTGAAACTAGCGGAATTAGTTTAATAAATAAAATATAATAAAGAAAGGAGAAAATTTTATTAATAAATCTCGCTTTGAGTCTCTCGTATATAAATCAGCTGCAAACAAATCGCAATCAGTTTGCATCTATAGAAAATTCTCTTTATTGTAAATTCTTTTTTAAATATTTAACAACTGCTATATAGGAAAAGATGATAATGTGTTCGCTGCAATTCCACAAAACAATTTATTTAAAAAAATAAAAAAATTGAAAAAAGAAAAAAGTAAATATCGTTATTTAAGAAGGGATTTTCACCATGTGAATGTCAAAATTAGAAAAGATCTGATCCTGTCCATATTTCCCTCTATCCCCAGCTACTACACACAGAGAGATACAAATTTTAAAAGGGAAAAGCGTTTTATAATCGAAAGAATACAGCTCCAGAATGTTATGCTTTTCAGTGATTTCAAATCAGAGTTAATAACAGCTTAAATGAATTGCAACTATATTAATCGCAATTTCGAAATTATAAACATAAATCTTCTCACTTCTTCTTTCTGTCGAAATGTCACTTGGGCATCTTCTGGATTTCCATCTCAGAAAACAGTTTTTTACTTGTAAGAAAATAATTTTAAAGTAGGCAAATACCTAGTAGGTTAATGTTTCCAGTTATTATTCTGTTCATTACGATAGGTGCACGCTAAGAAAGACTCGAAAACAGAAAAAAAAATATCTTTTTTAATATATCTCTAAATATTGAAGATTTTAAGCAATGAGCTTCATAACAAGATCTATCAAATATTTATTTTTTATAGTTTAATTTATACAGAGACAGAGTTAGATCTCATTCATGTAGATTACTAAATGTCCTTATATAAAAATTTAGAATTAAGGAATTGTATTCATAGAAGACATTTAGTTCCGTTAAGAAATTCAATAATTCGAAAATAATTAAATCATGAAATGTGTGTATAACAATATGTGTTAAATTCTTCATCATTAGAGTACGGAAAAAAATAAGCTTATACTAATTTTTCACATTTTAATTTTGTTCTAATATTTATAAATTATATTAGATTTGATCTTAAAAATAATTATTATAAACAGAAAACTTTTTTTTTTTTTAATTTTTGCAATTTTAAGAAATTAAAAAAAAAGGCTCACTTAATGTTCAGTATTTTGTCTAATGACAAGTTAATATTTGAGAGCTATTTGTAAAAGGAATAATAAAAGAAGAATACAGCATGGCCCGTGGGGGGATCGAACCCACGACCTTCGCGTTATTAGCACGACGCTCTAACCAACTGAGCTAACGGGCCTGTGCTAATTAGAAAAGTAATACAATGAAATCATGTAACGCACACAGAAATTTCGCAATTATAATGATTTTTGAGTAGTTTTAAAAATGTGTGTCTGTGTTTCATTTTGAAATAAATCCCAGCAGCAAATATGATTTTAAAAACAATAAAAGTTATATAGATTTTTAATGTTTTTGTTTTATTTTCAGTAAAACAGATTTTTTTTATTAATATTATTATTATTATAATTTACAGAAAATAATTATTAAAACATCAAATCGATGTTTGAGAAATCAGTGAAAAAATTTCCTAATCATATATTAATACAATTTATTGCATATAAGTGTGTAATTTCTTCTGATTCCTTATTTCCGATATAGTTTCAAACTAAAGCTAAATTTAAAAAAAAATATTCAAAAAATGTGACAAAATCTTAAAGCTCACAACAAAGGTGATGTGTGTACTCACACATCACCTTTGTCAGCTTATTATTAACAATAAACATTTACCTAAACACATGATTTATATAATAAAATTGCATAAAATTTCAAAACTTAAAAAAATCACTTACCAAAATTTTCAGACACATAGTATAAAAATGAATCACAAAACTTTAATATGCATTTTAAAAATCCGGTTTTACAAAGGAATTAAAAATATTTTTGAAATTTAAATCAAAATACATAAAAAAATCAATGTATATTTATTTCCTTCAGTTTAGTAACAATGCGGAATTTTAAAATTTATTGTTATAAATATTAAGATTTTATTATTTTTGGTTTATCGAGTTAAAATAATAGAATTGATTATATAACTAACAACTAGTCAAATATTTTTTAAATTTAAGTCGTTGAATATAAAGAATAATATTAAGTATGAAAATTAATAACTTTAATGTTGTCCCATCCGTGCTTCAAAAATACGTTATTGAAAAGAAATTTCAATAGATATTGAAAGCGATGAAGGATTTGTGGTAAAAATCAAATTTTTTCTCATTTATAATGATATATAAACAATCATATGCCGGTCGATGACGTTTCTGACTCATAATTCAGTTAGTCACAGGTTCGAATCTTGGTTAGAACGTGGATGTTCCTTTCTTTTGTGGTGATGAATGAATGTGGCCCACCCTGTAAATGGGTTTTGTGGAAGAGTGACATGGGTAAAGCTACTCGCCCCCGTTATTTTGTTCACAAATGTCGACCAGATTATAATAAATTAGAAAAATTTCAAGCCATATTAAGAAGAGTTAATTACTCAGTGTCCGTCGTTAGAAAAAAAATTGACAATTATATTAAAAACAATTTTTTTTAAATAATGCTTTTTTGTGTAATAAAATAATTTTCATTTTTTTAACGTTTGTGTAGCAAAATAATTTTTGCTTATACCAATTAATTTATTTACTGTTGAATTTTCTTGACTTAAAATTTCAAGAAATTTGGGAATGAAATTTGTAGCATATATACAAATCTTCATTAATATGTTTACAATTTAATTAATAATGAATCCACTTTTTGAATCATACAAATCTATTTTCATCTTAGATAAGTAGCCAATTTTATCAGATATTGCTCCAATTGCCATGCGAATTTTACGTGTATGCCTAAAATATGTTCTGAAAGATAACGGTACTTAACAGATATAAAATGAATCATATCTATTTTAATTTTGGAGCAGAGCCAAAATGAGATTGCTTAACTGAAGAACATTTTGTTTTATTATTTTTAGGATTGTTCTGAATGCATCCTCGGTAGTATAGTGGTAAGTATCCCCGCCTGTCACGCGGGAGACCGGGGTTCGATTCCCCGCCGGGGAGAATATTTATTTTTTGTTGAATTTTATTGCTAATTAATTCTAAATGGATTAATTGCGACATTTTCTCTTTTCTTTAAATTATAAAAATTAATTTTAATAATGGAGAATAGTTTTTCTTTTTACTTTCATTTTCTCAGGAAAAGTTTTCTTTTTCATCTCAAAAAATAAATAAAATAGATTTCATTAGTTCATGCGCAATTCAAATACAATTGAATTATAATGATTATAATTATCTATATAAAATGTTTATCTTAATCAATGCATCTACAAAATTTTTGTTTCTGGGTTGAAATGATGACGGCTCTACTGAAAGGATTGAAATTTCATGTTGATTAAAAAAAGGAGAGGATGTTCGTCTCGGCCTGAATTAAAACTTTGGCTACGTTTGATTTCGAAATTTTGATGACAGTATTTGTAGTTAATTTAAACCATAATTAACACTGAATTGTATTCATTATAAAGTTGCTTAGTGTGGAAAATAAATCACCTTTGCACGCTCAAGAATGAAAGCGCTTAATATTCTTTTCCCTTTTTAAAACAATCATTTATGCGCTACCATTACGTTTAGAGAAATAATATGCACGATTTCAAATCCTTCTATCTGCATTGCCACTGTATTATTTATTTAAATTGCTATATTTTTGAAAAGTATTACTTTTTTCCCACTAGAGTAACGTGTTTTTGATTTTCCAAAAACTCCGCCGATCGGAATAAAAAGGAGTCAAATTTTCAATATTTAACAACTTCATAATTGAAATAGTTTTTATTTCTGTGTTTAACATATCATTTGATTTTTTTTTCTTTTGCATTATCATTATAACAATTTATTTGCGACTTTATAATTATTTGAGCATTTTTGAATTGGACTTTTTGTAATCTAGTGATCCAATTCGATAGTATTTCAAGAGTTACACATTGCAAACAGAGAAGAGAGAAATATAATAGGAAAATCAAAATCATGGCGAAGAATTAGTTTAATATAAAAAAAAATTATCATTATTATTATTAAGTCTTGCTTCATCCTTTCTAAATTTATAGAAAAATATTTGTGAAAGTGAAAAAAATCTGTTTTAATATCATCTTGCTAAAATAATAAAATCTTATAAAATGCACACCACACACACGCAACTAAAATTTCAATAATATTTTAGTATTTTTATTTTATAAGATATAAACTAGAAACAGATAAATGAAAACTACAAAAAAAAAGTTTCAGATTTGAATTTTAGCAGAGAGATTAAATCGGAAATACAAAATAAAAATTTAATAAAATTTAGAGAAAATAAATTGAGATTTTTTTTTCTGTTTCATGTTATTTTCATTAGTATTTTTATTCACAATTAACGTCTTTTTTTTAAATGATTTCTTCCTATAAATTATTAGGATTATTTTATTACCTTATTGATTATTGTAATACTTAAGTGCACAAAAATATTCCCAAAATTTTTCTTCGATCTATATTGTAATTATTGCTTATAAGTAAAAATTTACAATGAAAAAAATCAGAACCAGTCTAGTTTCATTTTTAAAATTAAAAATTCATTGAAATATTTTTGCAATATTATTCTCTCTAATTTAGTATTTAAAATGGAACTAAAGAAAAATAGATTGAAACTAAAGAAAAATAAGGGAATATACGGCAGAACAAGATTGAAAATAAAAGCGAATGAAGTTTTAATTAATGAAAGTGATAAAATAGGCACTCCGTAAAAAATATAATAAAAGAAATTTTTCAAATTTTTTATTTAATATCGTTACGACTGTGCTTAAATTTATCATAGAATATGGAATTGATGTCTTAAAATCAGTTAAAATTTTTAATAATTAAATAAAATATTAAGTACTTACAGCTGTTTATATAGATTTCATTTATAAGAGAGATGTGATTTTATTATTGCATATTATTTGATTATTTTAGTATTTTTATTCTTTAAAATTCTATTTTAATCATTGAAAAGTCTCTGGTTTTTAATATACTAATAATGTGAGATCTAATTGGATTGGCTTAGCATTAAATGTAGATGTAAAACTAAAACCACATATGAATAAAATATTATGAAAAATAATAGAATTGTATAATTGTTTTTACCTACGCTTTTAAAAATTTGTTTCGTTATAGGGTGATTTGATTCAGTCAAATTGTAGTATAACAGATCGGCTTACATTACTACTTTAAATTTTCACAGACATGTTGAGAGCTCTTTTACTTAGATATTTACAAAACGATAAAAGAAGTGTCAACTGCATATTTAAACTTTAGAGTAATCTTGTTAAACTCAGTTATGTCAACTTTTGCGATTATTTCTAATAAATTTTTATTACCTAATAAAACCTTAAATAGGAGTCATAACAGTAAAAAATTCTAAAAAAAAATATTTGTCTTTTATTATTAAAAAAATAACTTTCATCACTGACCAAGATTCTGCTGTCTATTGCCTAGTTCAATATAATATTTCACACTATAATATTTGTTCCTACAGACTCTTACAAGTTTTTCTTTCTTCTGATGTAAATTCTACATCAATTTTTTCCATAAAATCTATTTTAGCAGTTATTAACTTTCATTAAGTTTGATTTGCTTGTCATGCAACGGTTATTTTTATGCGCGAAAGATAATGTGACTAAGATCTGTAGTTATTAGTTACAGCCATTACTACAGTCATTTCCAAGATTAAAATCTAAATTACAATGCCACAACATTAACCAGAACTAAATTATGTTATGGGCATGTGGGATTGTTCCGTCGGGCTTCCACACCAGAGGGAGGCTTCAAATCAAATAGAAAGTTTATTGTACGCTGCTAATCGAATAGAATCGCTTGCCAAATAGAAAAGAAAGTTTGTTGTCGGGAAGCACAGGGGGCCACAAAAAAAGTTTTTGCCTTGGGCCTAATTAAGCTAAGTCAGGCCATAACGTAAGCCATTTAGCTCTCGGTTCAACTTCATTCAGATTGTATCACAGAGGCCACCATGAATGTTTAACAAATTTTGCACTTCTTATCAATGTTGGCATTTTGTGATTTCATTTTTGGAGTGCGAGTTTCTGGTTGCAATTTTTTTAAAATTCCAATTTTCAATATTTACAAATTTCATCATGTAAGATATGCAGCCGTAGATATTTTTCTGCAAATTAAAGAAATTATATATGGTTGAAACATTCTGCTCATCTTGGTGTATATTTGCTGATGCAGACAATACAAAGTTAATGGCGATTAAGATATATAAACTAGAATTGTAATTCTGAAATATAGTTTAACACACACACACATCATCGTGGTACTTTTTCCACCCCCTCCTAATATGTTAGATATTTTTTCATATCTTCCTTTTTTAAGTAGGAAATTGTTTCACAAAGTTTGATCACATAACTCCATATTTTATTCGAAATATGTTATTGCGGAAGAATCAAGAATTTCGATATCAGAATTAGATAACATTTTTACAACATCAAAATTAATACCAGGAGACTGAAGTTGCTTTTTGTAAGACTTTTGCATTGTTCAAAAAATTTATATAAAGCAGTTACTGTTAAAATTTCGAACGATGTTATATGCATTAAAATAGCATTGGGTTTCCCACTGTTGAGAGTATCATTTTCAGATATTTCTTCAACCTTCAAAATTTTCAAGAATTGTCTTTATGACTTCCATTCTGCTACAGAGGTTTATCAGCTTTAAAATCACTAAAAAGTGATTTTAAAGTTGATGAACCTCTGTAGTAGGTAGTTGTGGATATCCATATTTATTCAGAGGTACCACGCTGTTTTTAATAACGCTTCTATGAAAGCGTACAATGCGTTACGCTGCTGAAAGTCATTTCTGGCTGCAGGAATAAACGAATATGTACTAACTAAACGCAAATTTAAAATACATGCTTAACAATGAACGCAAATTGACAATGGATTATTCTGCTGTATTCATGTGTTTGCACCAACTGGTACAACTAAGCTCAGTGTCAGTTACAGGGAAACATTTTGGTGCAACGCTACTGTATGGTCTTCTCATATTGGCCACACCGTCATAACAATAGACTCGTAAATAAAAAAGATCTAGTTCAATTGAAGAAATCAGTTCTTTTGGCAAATTATATGAAGAGTCTTCCTCAGCTCTATTCGTGGAATTTCTAAATTGTCATCTATGCAATAGAAAACTACAGCCACTGCTCAGGATTGGAAATGTCTTGAGTTTCATCAACCATTACAGAAAAAATTGCGAGACCTTTTTCATTATATTTTGAATAGAGTTGTAGATTCCCGATTTGTATAAATTAATATTATTTTTATGATCTTTATGTATATAAGAGTAAGATTTTTTTTAAGAACTTTTTAATTAATGGGCAATTTTCATTTTTTAAATCCATAAATTCGAAAATATTGCTTCTGTTGTTCGAATTTATTTTTCCACCTTATCTTTTCAAAGAAATTCATTGACCTGCGCAAAAAACTACGGTTTTACAAACTTTCTTGAGTATTTTCGGTATTAATAAACTTCTTTTGAATACTGCTTATTGAGTTAGCACAGATGGAACTCGATAAACTTTCAATAAAATTGATCAGACATTTTTGTGAGTTTTTATGAGAATCCAAGATTTGCGAGGCTTAAATTTTTCAACTGAATTCAAACACTTATCGAATTCCGTTAATTGTAAATGAAGATTCAGTTTATCTTTAATTATAAAATCTGAAAACGCTTTGTACTAAAAGTAAAATACTTTACCTATTGAAGGACTACATTTCAACCATTTGTATACATTATACCATTCTTCTAAGATTACAGTTTTTTTTTATCAAATGAAAAATAGAAAATTCACATTAATAAGGATTTAAAGTTACATTTCCTTTGGTATTTTGAGAACTATTAGCAGTATCTCTTACAAACTCTTTCAAAAATTATAGAAATTACTTGAGAATCTTAGAATCGCTCAGTTTTAAATCCATAATCCTCCATCCTCTCTTGAGTGAACCCTTTGTGACTTTCCTATGCTGTTTAAAAGGGCATTAACATTTTCCATTACATTAGGACTTTTTCGGAAAAAGACCCTTATTGTTAAACGATGTATTTTAAAACTCAAGATTGAGGAAGTAAAAAACAAATAAATTTTTTAATATTAACGGGTAACTGTGGCAAAATTGTATTCAGATTTCCTCAGAAATGTAGAAATTAAACTTCACTTGACAGGGAGTTGTATCCAGGCAACAAGGGCCACGAGACAGATGGCACCCATCCGTACTTTTAGCTTATGCCGTACTAGTACTAGATGTCACATACTGTGATGTTATATTTAATCATAAAAGAAAATTTCTCCCTTCGATGCAATCATCGTACTGGTTTGCATTATTGAATTGCTTAAGAAAAATGTAATAGCCAGGAAAAATAGCTTTTCTGAATGAAATGTCAAAATCATATACTTCCCCCATTTCAAATCAATCATTTCTTCCTTTTAATAAACACCTTGAGCCCCTTATTTGAGGCCTATTATTTTTATCATGATAAAAAGTCAAGGTGCCAACCGAATGGTTACCATTGGCCTTCAATTCAATTATTCAGTGGTTCTATTCCTATTTCGGGTGCGTAAGCTTGTAGTGGTTCCGCTACTATAAATTTCTATTTTATAAATTTTAATTTGCAAAAAGAAAAAAAATAAGCCGTTGAGTTACAAACGCATCATCATGTTATTAAAGCCAACAGATATGTTTTAGGACTACACACCAGGTTATTCCTTGTCACTAATTTTCTGTAAAACTCTAATGAAAGGAAATTGAAGAAAAAGTTAAATCAATGAAGAAAATATTATCTGAGATGTACCAATTACGGATATAGAGAAACCGTTCTTGTGGTAGGAAAATCGAGAGAATGATCCTTAGATCAAAGATCATCTTATTTATGAATTTTGGTATAAAATATAGTAAAGTTTAGAATGTTGAATCTTCTCATAGCTGTAGAAGCCTCAATAGAAGAATTTTCGTTTTATTTACTATTCTACGGTCATTTCCAAAAAACTTCGAATTCCTCCGAACATTCAGCTTATATAAAACACTTCACCACTATAAACATTCCACCCAAAATGAGAATCAAGCCCGTGAACTACTGAATTGTAACGCTAACCATTCAATTGTTAGCTTTGCCTAAGGTTAAAATTCATATCTAAAAGTTCATATCTTGACATATCCTAAAGACAAGCTAAATAATAATTAAGGATATTTACTATTTAATGCCATCATCAAAATAAATTTGTATTAAATATTGTTTAAATTTTCTTTACCAATTATGTTGATTAAGCTTTTGTAATATTGATTATAGAAATAAAATTAACTGTTTATAAAATATTAGAACATACAAGCAAATTTTATTAAGGATTTACAATTATAATCTTATATTTTAATGCAAAGTATTTTTTAATGAGTTCTTCCTTTGTCTAGAAGCTTTCTTTATTCAGACCTAGCGTTGTAAACAGGCTAATAGCTGGAAACTGTTATCTAATCGGTATATTTTTTTACAAAAATTTTCATGGGTAAAAAGCTGTTTCATAAGATAGAAACCAGGAAAACACCCGGTTGTCACAGTGACAGATTTCAAAGGAGAAATGGGGAACCTAACATTTATTTTTTTTTAAATTTCAAAAATGGCAACGAACTCTCAATAAAGTCAACAAGAAATTCTATGACGCTGAATAAAGACGAAGAAAAATTCTAGATTTTAGAATAAAGTTTGATTTTACCACTATGACAACATTCAACATTAATTATTTTTAATCCTGTATCAAATTTATATATTTTTAATTGATGAAAAGTAATGGTGAAATACTAAAACGAGCATAAAAAAAATTGATTTCTAGAATAGGTAGTCTCAATGTTCTTCTGTCAATTATTTCTTTAAAAATTTAACTCTGTTCAGTGTTCTTTTTCAAAGTTATATTTTTAAATTTTATGTGATTATTTTCGCAAATTATCATTAAAATACGAACGCTTAAAATTGTTACATTTTTTAATTGGATTTTCATTTCTCACATTTAGTCCAGTAAACGTAATTTCTGTTGTAAATTTTTCAAACTTTAGGAAAAATATTAGAATTATTATTAATATATAACCTCTGATAATTATAATGAAATGATATCAAATATTAAAATAAATTATTTGACATTTGTTACTGCAAATATTTTTTTCCATGGATTTTTAGCTTTAAACAAATGAGAAAATATCATTGAAAATTATTCGAGAGAAAATATATAAAACAATATTTTTCAATTTCTTTGATGATGTTTAAGAAAATAGATTTTGTGAATTTTAAATTTAATTAATTTTTTTTATCTTTTATACGTTTAAATTTTATCCACAAAATAACTATAATTAAATTATACTAATTATATTTGGTTGTATGCAAAAATTTTGCAAGCGAAGGTTTTAAGTCAAGCTCAATTATATTTGAAAAAAATACAAGTTCAATAGATATGAAATATTTGTCAAAAATTGTAACAAAGATGTTAATGAATATTGTTACAAAAGTGCTTAAGATGTTTAATAATAAGAATGAATTAAAAAAACTACAATTAAATTAGCAGTGAGACAATTTTATTATAAAAAAAATGTACAGCAATAGGATTTTAATTTATAATTTTCTTGACTTAGCAGGGCAAGCTATATATGTAGATAAGGCCAATATGTAAACCTATTTGCAAGAGTGAGTATAGCTAGCCGCCAAAAACAGTTATCCTGTAATCAATTACTATGTTTATAAATATGTTAAATAATTCTTGTGAGAGTTTTTACAGTTGTTTTTTATTGCTACCCGAGACGTCTGCGGTCGAAATAACAAAACAAAAATTACCACGTGTTTTCGTTCTCCCATATTTGTTAATCTAAATAAAAAAATAAATAAAAAACGAATCCTTTTACCTAGCAAAAAGCAGGGCATAGCGTTAATAGGTTGACTTGTCTTTACACATTTTTTTCGTCAAATATAACACTATCACATGGCACGATTTCTGAAATCAAGTGAACAATAAAAAAAATTCTGAACGTCCTTTTTGAAACCAGTTGTCCTCGCCTGGGGAGGCATTATTTATGAGGTATTGTGGCCAATAAAACGCTTCATTTGGCGACCTCAATGATTTCGTCTGCTTTTATTCCCCTTTTCACCTCGCCTGTCGCCACCCCGCTTCACCTGTGTTCACTGGAATAACCTAGTTCGGTTACAGTTACAATGGTCATTCTGAAAAGAATGTTAAAAGGTTGTGAAACTAAATAACTATTAAAAAGCGATGTCATGGGATTTTCTGACTTCAAAATTGCCGCATTTTACAGCCTTCATTTGACTTATAATCATCCAGCAAAAATTAATCATTTCTTATTAATTAAATTTTAAAGATTACTTATTCATATATATTATTTTAAATTGAATGTATTAAATATTTCTATATGTAATATATATAATAAAATACATAAAATGTTATAATAATATACGCACATAAAACGATCAAAAAATAGAATTTAAATATTTTATACTTTCGATAAAAAAAGAAATTTTAAAAACTTTGTAAAATGAAAAGAGCGTTAAGGAAAAATTAATTTAAACCTGATAGATGTAAATTCTATCGAAAGAGTTTTTTTTTTTTAGTAAAGATATAAATTAGTTGTTAATAAAAAAGAAAGCAAAAGGGAAATTTGTTCTTTTTATCATTAACTTCGTTTTAATTAAGTTGATAAATGCTTAGCCGTCCAACTTGTCTAGTGGTCAGTCAACTAGTCTAGACTGCGGATAGGGAGGTCCTGTGTTTGAATCCCGGTTCAGGCATGGATATGTACTTTCGCTCTCTATCTATCCTGTCTTTGTCCTTCCCTTGTATGAAATGGGCTGTGAATGGTTGCCTACCCTATAAACGGGTGCCTATGGCATGTGTGTACTGAAGCAGTCGGACTCCACACCAAAATATGGTTCAGTTGGAAAAGTGGAGCAGCGCACCCCCATAATGCGAGCCTAGCTGGCACGCGACATCAACAACAATAAATCCTTAACAAAATATCAGGAATATTTATTTAGCAAATGGAAGAATTTCTGTTTCTAAATTATAGTGCAAATTGATTATTTGATTGTTTATATTGTCTAAGCATCACTTGATTTAATTTATAATATATATATATATATATATATATATATATATATATATATATATATATATATATATATATATATATATATATATATATATATACACACACACACACACACATATATATATATGTGTGTGTGTGTGTGTGTGTGTGCGTACACTATTCTAGAATAATGTACCTCACAGCAAGGTAAAACGGTATAAATGAGAGAATTCTTTTTTAAAAAAGAGTCGTCCTTATATGCTGCAGTTTCATGAACAACCTCTCTGGGCATATTTCCCACAGGTAATCAACGTAGACTTATTGGCATTTATCTCCACTCCTGCTTCAATAATGGCATTGGTTTAAATGTAAATTTTTGACGCGATTATCTGTTCTGTTAACATCACTTTAATTCATTTCATATTATTTAAGATCATGGGCTGGAAACTCCACAAAGGCCAGAAAATACATTTTATAGCAATGTAGTGATATCATCATTTATTGAAGTACATAGCAATATTGCACACTCATGACTCATAGCAGTTCCAGACTTATATTCGTCATTTCCACTGAACTGAGAATAAAAAGAATTCGATTGTCTAAACTGCTTATGTAAGCATGTTCAGTTCACCGGGAACAATATGAGAAATAAATCCAAGTCATGTGGCTATAAATATCCCCCAAACCAGTTTGAGATTTCAGCTTACTTGGCATTATGAGTGGTAACACGAGTAAAAAAAGACCAAGCTCCAATGTCCAATTAGAAAAGAGACTAGGATGACTGGTCAATCCATAAAACAATTTTGCAGTGCTCTATTGTCCGATTGCGATGTCGCAAATGGTTGCTTTGTTGAAAGAGTGATGTTTAGTTTGAATATGATAACACGCCTGTTAATGTCTTGCTGCAGTGCATTTATGCTATACTTTAATATATTTTGTAACCGTGTTACGGCAGGTTAAAAAATCGATGTATGGTCTATTTTTATTTTTACCAACTTTATGTTTCAAGACATAGCAATCACTTAAAAATATACAATAAAACCATTAGCTTATAAATTATTCTAATTATATGCATTGGCTGATATTTTCGAACGATTTCATTAATCATTTTTTTCCGATGACATTTTATCGTGTAATTATGCCAATTATCGAAACAAATTTAGTTTTTATTCTCTAATTTTTTTTTATTTTTTTCTTTAATTGCTTTTTTTTTAATTTGTTTTTTTATTTAGTGTTATTTTTATTTATTTTATTTTTTTCTCTAATTTTTTTTTATTCTCTAATCTTTTAAAAATTAGTTTATGAAAAAATTTGGATTTTAAAATTTAATTTTGATCTATAATTTTATTTTGGTGCAATGATTGTGAAATAAAATTAATCAATCCTATGCAGATCATATCAGGAAAACTTAGCTAATTTGTAAATAAAAAATTCTCAGATTCGGTAACAGTTAAGATGATGACATACTAACAAGAAACATGATAATGCTGACTTAATTTTACTCCTTACAAATGCAGAAACTTTGAATTTCTTTCAATAATATATCTTAAACGCAATCCAAAGGTTTAAATGTAGATTTTGCGTGTAAACAGGATAGCTAAAAATTTTATTGATTAAAATTATTATAATTTTGCACACATTTAAAATGGATAATCCTTCATTTTCAGTAAATCCTGTATGTGTGTGTGCAAAAGGCAACAATTTTAAAGTGTATAATATATTCTTCATGTAATCTTAATCCTTACTTACAACATTAAATATTCAATTTATTCTTAGAAATGCATTTAGCTTCATAAATATCTCATTTGACTAAGCATAAAAAATATTTTCATTTCTTTCTTTTTGGTTCCCTGCGTTTATTGTAATCCATAAGTAACATTTATTAAAAAAATAATGAAATGTCACTGTAAACTTCGTTGCTCCATCAGAACAGGTCACCTCATCCTTCCTCAGAGTGATTTATATAGACCATGCCAAGTTTCCTTTTAGCAATCAATATTGTGATCAAGCAACAATGGTTAATGTAGTACATAATAAATCAGGTATTCGAATCTCATTTAAATTCAAAAATATTTTATCTGATGTGGTCAATTCTGAAAAGAACTCACATACGGGAAAATTTCATAAAAGAATTATATACGCATTTGAAATCTGAATTGTAATTCACACACTGAATCACTGTAGTATGTATAACATCATCATATTCTGAGAACAATTTTGAGCAGAAAATAATATAACTGGAAGGAAATTATTTATTGTAATATGAATCAAATACTGAAGAACAAATAGAGCAGTTAACTTTCAATCGGAATACATTAAAATTATTGTTATAAATAGATAGTAATTGGATTCATGAGAAAAAAGCAGCACTAATATATAAATCAAAGTTTACTTAAAGCATTTGAGCAATTAATGATAGAAAATAGAAGAAAATCTCAGAAAATATATCATAATTTTCAATATTTATTATTAAATACCGCAGTAAATATAATATCTGTGAGCACAGAAAAAATTTACACTTGTATTTATTTTATTTTAGCTGTCTGTAATGCAAAACTTTTTTTTATTGTTCAGTCAATCAATGTTTTACAATCCCTGAAAATATAAATGATAAATACCGGAAATCAAATCTCGGGCGAGAAGGGAGCATTTAGCGGCATTTTGATCCTCCCCCCACTGCTTTGGAATGCAACAGGTTCAGAAATTCCCCCCACCACATGCTGCTATTACTTAGGCGGCGGGTTTGCATGACTGCAACCGTCACCTATTAACCCAATGCCCTACGTCAGCCACGCGGCCCGTCTTCTACCCTACATCACCGCCTACGCTTTGAAACCTGCCGCAATCAATTTACCGTGCTTATTACCTGCTTCGTGGATTATACTTTTCACAAATTTTATAATTTTTCTCTAAATTTACAATGCTATATATATATATATTTATGTATGTGTATATATATATATATATATATATATATATATATATATATATATATATATATATATATATATATATATATATATATATATTTCATATGCTGTTTTTTTTTCTTTTTTTAAATTCAATTTAAATGGCTTTTTGTCCTTAAAACATGCAAAAGCAAATTGTAAATGTTTACCCATAATATATGCTTCGGATCAATGAAGATATTCATTAAAAGTACTTATCATTTTAATTGCTGAATCATTTTGATAGAAGCGAATTGTTCACTTACATGAAATTTGTCACGACGGATCGAAGTCGATAAAATCTTCAATATCTTCATTGATTACAGATAAGATTACTCATCTTATGCTATCATATTGATTGAAACATTTAAATTTGTTTTGAAATTCCTAGCCATTTTTAGATTTTCTTTAAAAGCAAAAAGTATCTTCCTTTTTTTAGAATATAGAATTCTTCTATTTCGTATTTTTTTATTGATATTTCTCTCATTATTCCCCATTATAAAATTTATTTTCTATTCTAAAATAGAAATGATGAGTATTATATTTACTTGTTTTAAATCAGGATTTTATTTTGTGTGTACGGTGCGAATATTATTTTTTATTCGCTCCCCACACACAAAACAGCAAATCATTTCTAGCCGTAAGTACTAAAAAGTTTTAGAAAGATATATGCCTTGATTATTTGTATGTTATCGAAATAATAGATAACTGAATTCATATTTAATAACAAAAGAAATATATTCGTCAATTAATTCGAAAATATATCCTTCTTACGCATTTATATTTTTTATTTTCTATATTTCTGAATAATTTTGGGATAACTGATTTTAGAACGAGCTGAATTTATTTTTTACATTCCTTGCAATTCCTTTTTTGGAAAATATTTAATAATATATACTAATTAAAATACAAATAATTTTTTATGAAGTGATAGTTCATGCAACACTTTACTGGGTAAATGTCAGTATAAAATTAATAATTTTAATTAATATTGAACAAATAAGAGTACAATTTTTTTAATAAAAATGTTTTAATTCTCATGGCATAGTTTTTCAAGATTCTTAATCAGTCTCTTCTTTGATCTAATACTGACATTTTTTCGCGAAGACTAATTTAAATAGGACCAAGTTTCTAGAAGAGGATTCTGAATCTCTACAAATATTTGGACATTCACATTCGAGGTGATTATTGAACTCACAAACTATTGAATAAAAAAAAAATGTGCGCTAATTATTCAATTGGCTGCTCGATCATGTTCTTTGAATAAAGAAAAGTTTAAATCAGCATTTTTAAAACATAAATATAATATTATTCATACTGGTCTTTTAATTAAAAGGTTATTTTATTGGAAATTTTACATGTGCAATGATTAGTTTCATAGGCTAACAGTCATAAAATAAAATGTTTGATAAATTATGTTGTAAAAAATTCACATAAACTATAAATATTTTATTATATTTACTGACTTCCTAAATGGAAAATATGGTATATCAACAAGTTATTATGTTCTGTATTAGCCAGTTCTGTTTCTACTTTGTGCCTTTCATATGAACATTTGTTGAGTCTTTCGAAAACGCAATATTTCGTCATCAACAGTTCAGTTCCTCATTATCAAAATAAATGAATGAGAAATGTTAGCAGCTGTTTTTTCCGAACTTAATGTTCCCATGACAACTTGATGGATTATGGCTGTTCTCTCATCTGTATCGTTCAAGGTCAATACAAAATGAAAACAACGTTTATTTCAGTTAATGAATGCCTTTCGCAATATTTTTTGGCAGCGAAATTCGCATATATTAGCAACAACAAAGATTAGATTAAAGACGCAATCAATAAGTGTATACAAGAGAAACATTTCCTTGTTCGAGTTATAAACTATTTTTAGCAGAAAAAAATGTTTAAGTACATTTTTTTGCATTGAATAACGGCAAATAAGTCGCTTGAATATTGCACATGCATTTCCCATTTTATTCTTTTTTCCCCTCAGAGATGAATATAGATAAAATCACATAAAAACAGCATGAAAAATTGCTTTATAATTATATTTATAAGGTTAATAATTCAATAATCCCTTTACTGAAAGAAATTATTTGAGATATTACTTATTTTGCATACATAACGATTTTTACAGATTTCCTCTTTAAATATGTTTTTTTTTTTTTAAACTTTATGTAAATATTTCACTTTTATTTTGCATTGTAAATATCTTTTTTGATTACATATCTTTCTTTAAGCACACCAAATAAATATAAAAATGATTCTATTTCTCAATCAAATAGTATTGTAATATGCTCCCTAAAAATGTAACACTATTGAAGAAGCTTAATTTTTAAAATGATTTTTTCTCCCTTAGGAGATATAGCACCCCTTTAAGAATATGACCCATATGCATTGATATTTTATGGTAATTGACATAAGCAAATTATTCATGTTCGATATATATTTTTTTATAATGTATTTTACTTAACTTTTATATTTAATAGTAATATTTTAATAATACTTATTTCATAAATGGATAAAACAATCAAAAAACATTATTACTGAATTTTTTAATAAGAAATGAAGTATAGTATATATTTTCTGATTTATATCTATACAAAATATTTCTTAAATATTATCTGCTACATCAAATATCTGAAGAGGAGTATAATCCTATATCTCATTTGAAATTTTAGTCTTAAAATTTCATTCCGTTGCTAAATTTTTGTAGAAAAAAATTTATCTTAAGAAGTTCCAGTATTATGAAAATAACTTAGGAAAACCAAGATTTCTATGATTTGTTTATTTTTGCTTAGATTAGGATGTTTATGTTTCACCCTGTTTGTGTAAAAAAATCAAGAAATAAATGAAAGAGTGCAATAGACACACTCAAATAATAACAAAAATAATCTAATTACAAAAATCATGATTTGATGTTTTTTAAATGTTCCTGATAGGCTACGCTTAAGAATTGCTCTTATTTTTCTATTTGTAGTTTCAGATCTCATTAAAATATCACGACTTTTCTCTCTCAATTGAACTCTCATGAAAGAAATTAACATATGATTGAATATAATTAATCTTTGCATAAACTATATATAATATTTTTCTTCTGTTTATTTTTTTCTACAAGTCTTTCGGTACCATTCAGGAAAATACATAGATAAAGGCTTAAGGGAAAATAAAAAAATGATTAAATTACATTAATATCTTACTATATTAATTAGAAATTCAAGCGATATAAAGGTTTATTTTGAATGCTGGGATATCCATTATCCAACGTGACATTTTATAACAATTATTTCTAGACATCAAAATATAAAATCTGTATTTCTCGTCTATCTCATTGACTTAACTTTTAATCTTTTTCATTGAATCTTCATTGCGTAAAAAATATTCCCTTCAAATTATTTTTGAAAAAATTTAAAAACAGCAAGCTAAAAATCTTCTAACTGTAAATAAAAACAAATGATAAAAATATACAAACCGCTTAAAAATATGTACAATACATAAAAAAAAAAGCATAATGGAAATTCAAAATAGAAATCAATAAGAGATGAGCTTCAAAATGTAATGAGAAGGTTATGATGCTGAATTCCTTTCAAAAGTGCATTTATATTTGCACACTAATTTGTGTCTGATATTAATTTATTTCTATCAAAGTATATTTTTAACTATTTGCACCAAAAGATTATTTTATATTCAATACCCCGTAATAGATGATGCGATGGATAATATCTGTTGAAATGATTTTTAATAATTACTCCAAACACATTTGTTCTTAAAAAAACCCTTTGCAAAATTAATGGGCCACATTCATATATCTCAAGAAAAACTCAAAAATTTGCATGTTCCAAACCGCTGAAAATACTTACGCAGAAAGTGCAATATCTATCGCCCATTGCTCAACAATGAAATCGAATGTTCTAACTTCGTCTGCAAAGAGCTCGGATTTTCAATTCACAACTACTATTTGAATTTATTACTATAGGATATATGAAATTTTTTCAATCCATCGATTTTTCAAAAAATTTCTGTATACCATCACCAAAAGTTTATTTCCTTTAATTTTGTTTATTTTTACTTTAGTTCCAAGAATTCATAGATTCTATTGCTTTTGAATTGCCCAGATGCAATAACTTCTTAATGAAAATTTTTAGATGATCAAGGCGTATTTTATTCACTTAAACAATATAATTTTCTATATCATTCAGTATTTTGTTTACATTGACAATGTAGTAAAATTAGCTGAAAGTAAAAATTGCATAAAATATGAGTATATCAATATATTGCTGGTAATTTTTAAAATCGCAATTTCATTTCGAATGTTGCTTGTAAATTTCTTATTTCATATAAAGATTTTTGATTATATTATCTAGTAAGTATCAAAAATTAATATTTTCATGCAGAATTTTTTTCTTTCAGAAAAATTTTCAGTTAAATCATTTGTTGCAAAAAACTTAATTTTTCTGTTTTTCAAAAATATATCTGAGAAGGAAGCTATTAGGGACTCAATGTCCTTTTTTTAAAGAAAAATGTATCTAAAAGTAAGCTTTCTTTATTTTGTTGAGAATTTTTATTATTTTTTCGATGCAAAATACTAATAAAATTTAGTTTTATTAAACCAAGATATAAAAACTGCACTTTTTCACTAATTTCTAAGTTTTTATTTAGATAAATTTTATTTTATCTGGACTTATTTTGGGTTATTTTTTATTTTATATAAATTGAAAAAGAATTCTTTTCTTTAAGTTTAAATATTTCAAATTATTTATTTAATGGTACTCCGTCATAAATACCTTAAAATTTTAAATTCATAGGTATATGAAATTCTGGTAGAAAAGTGGAGCAGCTCACCCCATATTTCCAGCCTAGACATAAGATAACAACAACATATGAAATACGAAATATAACAATTATTTTATTTTTGAAATATCATTTTATCTATGATTAAAAATAGATATAATTATAAGAATATTGAATTCATTTTAAATATTGAATTTTCTATTTTGTGTATCCAAATTTTATTTTATAAATGTTTGAATTATTGGAAACCCTAAATTTAAACTGTTTCTATAAAACAAGATTACAGAATGTGATATTAATTTCCTTAATTGAAAACCATTAATGAAATAGTAACGTATTTTTTTAAACAAGGTTATGTTTCATAGAAAATCTATAAAAATTTAGGTGAAATAATTTGAAAATAAATTCTTCCACAATATTTTTAATTAAAATAAATATATTGTTTATTAATTTTGATGTTATCCTTATTTTTAATATTTATTCTTGCATTAATAAGCCTCTAGAAAGAGAGAAATGTGCGCTTAAGAGCCTTCGATTAATAGTTAAAATATTTTTAATTCGTTTATATATCACTAAAATAAGTTAAATAATAAATTAAAAATTAGTGCATATATTTTTTTTTAAATTTAAGTTTGTATCAAATTACCGCTAGCAAAATTCTCAGGAAAAATTACACAGTGGGCGTATATAATTTGAATTAAATCACATAAACTAAAATATTTGAAAATGCTTACAAAAAGTTAAGTACTTGCATATTTTTTGATACTATTTTCATCGGAACTTTATTTATAATTTCCTGTAATTTGATTTTCAGTACAAAAATTTCTAATCTGTTATCTATAAAATATTTTATCCAGTTAAAAGTGCTTTTCTTTATATATATATAAGTATTTAAAATTTTGTTTTGTGTACTATTTGTCAACATTACAACACGAATCATGATAATATCCCATCATATTAATTAAAGTAATTTTTCAAATATATTACTGAAATTAAATCTTTTTTTCATTAAACTTATGACTCGCAATTAATAATAAATGATAGAAATGTAGTTTTCCTTAATAGGTTAATGCTTTTGTAAAATGTAATACATAAATCATAAAATTTAGTTGAATTTTCTAAAAAAGCATTTTTGTAGCAATTATATTCAATACTATTAACTTTAATCATAAATAACCGTGTCAATATATTCAAAAATCACAAATCTGATTCAGCATTTTTGAACTGTGAACATTCTAAAAATAACGCAGCATTTATGTTTTACTTAATATTTTTGAACAGATAAAAGTTTTTTGGAAAAACTGTTTTTCATTTGAGATAAATTAACAATAAAAAATCTTAAGAAAATTACAGAAAAACATTGTTTTATTGTTACTATTTTAATCTCATTTTTAGAATACCATTTCAGTTCTTAAATTTAAGTCCATATATTCAGCGAATTAATATTATCAATTTCTATAATAAAAAAAATAAAAATGAACAAAATATTTGAGGTAACTTGAATTGAGGTTTTCGAATTAGTTTGATTAAAACTAACAAAGATTTATATTTAAAAAATAATAATAAACCATAAGGATGCTACTATTTTTTACGGGATTATGACAGAACAAATCCTATATCGTACACTAGAAAATAAAAGTATTTTTGAAAGTCAAAAGTGTTTTAGTAAAGGTGTGTTTAACTTGATACATATATAATATATACAGACATTTCCTTGACAGTCAAATTGCTCTTATTGGATGGAGAAAAAAACAATCTGAAGCACTTAATTGATTAAAGAGCAAAAAGTATATAAATATGTAGGAGAACAATAGGCTGGTTGTAGAATTTCACGCGGTTTAATTCCAGAGGGATTATTTACTTAAATCACCGAAATAATTTCATACTTTTTTAATTTTGATACATATACACTTTTATTTCGTATTTGATAAATACAGGAAATAATGATATAGTATATTAATATCGCTTAGGTAAAAAAAAAAGACAATATTAAGAATATTATATGCATTGAAAGATATTTAATACTTACAAAAACTATTCATACATTTCAACAAACATAATGAATGAAAGCTTAATCAGAATGAATGCCGGAAATCTTTATTTTATTAAAAGTGCTGAACCCATAGTTGAATCATTCTACCAACAAATAAATTCTTTTAGCAGTAAGAGTGTATATTTATAGAGTGATTTTTGTTTTCGAAAATATTTCTTTAAGAAGTAATTTCTTTCAGAGTAACAGTCAAAGTAGCATCTTGGCTACTTTTGCAGTTACTTTTATTGTTACTCTAAATTATTTATTTGTAGGTGACTTTTACTGTTACTTTAAATTAATTATTCAACAATGGACTTGATAGTTTTAGTACAAATTATTCTGATTTATGGTTAAATTCTTTGTTAAAAGACGTAAAGAATGCTTGCATACTTGAGAGAGGAAGGGTCAAACTTTTTTTTTATTTACAATATTGAGAAAAAAATTTTTGAAGTTAACTAATGAACATATTTAAAATAATTTCTTATTTTTATACTTTTATATATTTTGAAATAAAGAAGTTTTTGATTCACACTTTTTTTTTACCAATTATTGTTTAAAGAATGCAGGTAGGAACTTCATTTTACACTAAAACTACTGACCATATATTTAAAAGAGGAAAAAGCAACACACAAAAAAAAAAACATCTTCTCATAACTTGACAAGTACGAAAACAAAATTTGTTTGATCTTAGCGTGAAAAAAAATTAAATGAGCAATTAAATTGGAGAACACAGCGAATATAGTAAGGATAAAAGGGGAGCGAAAACAGGAAAAAGAAACAAGCGGGGAAAATTAATTTTACAAACTATTGCCACAACTCAACGCGTGCGAGCTAAAAATAAATTCCCCACTCGTTCCTCATTTAGGAGGGGAGGGGAAGGAAAGATAAAAAAAAATATAGTCGGAGGAAAAAGAAGGAAGGATGAAAAAGTTTGATAAATAGCACATTTGGCGAAACGATTGTTACAAAGTTTGCCATCGGACTGCGAAACAAGTTGTTGATTTTAATTTATTTGTTTTTCTCTTTCGACGATTACGAGGAAAGAGAAAGATCGATTGTTTTGTTCATTTTTTGTACTTTTCTGCTTTCTTTTCAGATAACGGCTCTGTGGAAAAGAGGCCAAGGAACTGTGACAGAAAACTGATTCTTTCGACAGTGGGTGACTGGGTCAACAGTAATTGACCTTCGACCTCATTGTCTGGTCCTCGCTGCTTTCATCAACGCGTTTTAGGGATTCCGAAGACATGGATTTGAATGACGGCATTCGCTTGCCATTGGTATTCCAGATCAACTTTCTATTTATTTTGTATTCATCTTATCTTCGTTTCGTCCTTCTTTTTGTAGCATTAGTTTGCCATACAAACACATAAAATAACAGGTACAACAGTTGTTTCTAACTTATGTGACCAGGAAAATGTTGCTTTTAATGCATTTTCATTCAGGAAAAAATAGTATTTGCTTGGCAATAAGATGATTAACTATATGATAATTTAATTTTTAAGTAATTCATTTTCTTTGTGTATTTATTCTTAACTAATTTTACTTTTTGTTGAAACAAAAATATCCATAAGCTCAATTAAAAATTTTTTAATTAAAAATAATTTTTAATCTAAAAAATTACTATTGAATTTTAAAAATTGTTGTTTTAATAAATTTTATTGTTTCTTATTTTTTATTTTTTTTTAGATATATTATGAACACCAGGGATTTGTTTCTATTCTGTAAAGTTAACTTGAATAAGCAAAAGCTGAAAGCAAACGGCCACATTTGTACCACACTGTTTTTTTCTTATTTTTTTGCAGTAGATGGCAGCACCAAGACTCTGTAAAATCCTCATTCCACCTGGAATGAAAATAAATTATTCTTCTAATACTTATCAGAAATTTTTCAACTGTAAAATTTTCCAAATAAAGTAAAGATAAGCTCCAATTTCGGGGGGTTTTGTGATGAAATGAAGGAAAGAAAATAATAAAAATACTTTAGGAAAGACTAGTACCTTAAACTCTATAACATTCCTCATATTTTTTAAAGTGAATAACAGACTAAACTAATTTTTCAGTAAACAATTTTAGAACGCCTTTGGTACATATTTTTTCTACTCAAATTTTTTTAATTAATTTAATTTTACACTTATACTATGTTACTCTAAATTTTATTTCAAGACACATACATAAATTGAAAATTACTAGAACAAGTAGAATATTTAGACATTAATGGTAATAATAGATTAAACATTAATGGTGGTTTCTATCAAAGAAATGTCAAGAAATTTTGTAGCCCTTATTTTTTTCTTTTAATATATTTATTATTTTATTTATCTTTATTTTTTTCTTTTAATATTTTTGTCGAAAGAACTAAAGATTTCATATTTGTAAGTTAACTCAAGAACTAGTCAAACAAGACATTACAAAAATAATCAATTCTCAAGACTTTTATAATATATCACTCAATTTTAGAAAAAAGTGAGATTTGTAATTTTTTGCTGATACAGGAATTTTACTATAGATATTTTTTTTTATAAATTTTTAAGTTTGACATATAAGGAAAGCAAATGTTTTCATTTTTCAAAATTTGATATACTTTTTTAAGGAATTCCGTGCTTTATAATTAATAAAATTACAGAGTTCTTAAGAAATTATAAACGAATATATATTTAACATTTATTGTAAGGTTTAAAATCATTCTAACTATGCTTTTTTAGGATTTCTCATAATTTATTTCCCTCTATAAATTCTTTAAAGGTTCTTTTAATATTTATCTAACGTATGAAAAAAATCGGAATTGGTAAATTAAAAAAAAAAAAAAAAAAAAAAAATTAAAATCTTTAATATTAGAAAATACTGTTCCCCTTTATTTCAAATAAAAAAAGTTGCAAAATAAATAAACAAATATAAATATAACCATAAATTATAATGACATTTATTACTCTTTTCTATAAAACATTTAAATTTCTTTATATTTATGAAACGATATATATTAAATTTTGAGATATAATTATTTAATAACCATTGAGTGTTAAATCCTTTTACAGCATTTTAAGTATTTAAAATAACTGAAGAAAATATGACCTTAAAGTTTGCTTAAATTTGACTCGATATTTAAATTTATAAAATTTAAATACCCAATGAAGTTAGTTGTCATACTTGTTGAAGTTGCTGTTATAATGTGTTATTCCTATATTTGAATTAAATATACTAGCTAGTAGTTATGCATATATTTGAGGTGAATTATTTTAAGGTTTATTCTACTTTGAATAGAAAGTTACACCAATATCGATTTTAACTGCGTTGAATGAGGGGGATGACTGGTGTGTTATTATATTGTAGAGGTACTTCTGCTGGAGGGGTTGCTTGTTGCCATGGGCGTCAACAATAGGGAATCGAAGGGATCAGCCAACCCCACCTTGAAATAAGAAAGTATTCATAGAATTTTGCTTTTTAAGTATTTTATTTGGAATTTTCACTAAATCAAGCACTAAATTACATTAGCAAAACATTAGCATTCAAGCACTAAATGCATTTTTCTTGAAAATAAATCTTGAAACATTTTTAAAGGAATTTCTGGGTTCTTTTCAAAACCAAATCAAAGTAAATATGCAAATTAAAAGACAGAGACAAGATTTATATATTCGTGTGTGTGTGTGTGTGTGCGTGCGTGTGTGTGTGTGTGTGTGCGTGCGTGTGTGTGTGTGTGTGTGCGTGTGTGTGTGTGTGTGCGTGCGTGTGTGTGTGTGTGTGCGTGTGTGCGTGCGTGTGTGTGTGTTAGCTAGTACAGTTTTTTAACCTCAGTTTGTGCAAAAATAAAATCATGCTAATCTTTTGATAATAATATTAATTCTCGCAGTACAAAATAATTTGTCTTCTACGATCTAAAATTTATATTTTCTTTCGCGCGGAATAGGTAAAGAGGAAGCTTTTACTAGAAATATTAAAATTTGAAAAAGTTATGTTGCTATTTAATGTAAAATAATGTAAGAGTTAGAAGAAAAAAATTATAAATTAATCATTTTGAAATTTTGGAAGAACTAGTGTTTATTTTTGAAACAAATAGATAAATTTTATTTACATCTTAATATTTAAAATTGTAAATTAAGTTAAATATTCAGAGTATAATCATTAGTTTCCATAATTTCATCAATACTATTCTCAATGGCTACAATGATGTCTAAGTTTTTAAATGAAAAATCATAATTTGACTAAACTAATCAAATTTATAATTACGCCCTGTCATTTTAAATAATGAAAACAAGATGTTCTCTGTTTGTTAAAAATTATTTAATGGTTTAATTTTTTTTCTGTTTTCCTTGATTCTCTTCTAAAAAGTTAGAAACATTGTTAATTTTTTAAAAATATATTTAGGAGAAAAATACACATGAGAAAGCAACCTATAGTTAAAGTGTGATTTCCATTCTTTTTATTATTATCAGTAGAATACAAGATGAAAAGATAGTGAAATTTTTCTTTGAAATAAATTACTTATAAGATTTATTCTAATAAATAATAATCCAAAAAAAATGTTTTTTAGAAAAAGAGGAATTTGTGATAAAATTGGTTTAACTCTTTTTAAATTTTGAACTATGTTCTAAAATTTTAAGTCAATTGATTAAAATAGTCCATATTTACATTCAAACATTCAATGTTTCAAAGAGACCCTTAACGCAAAAATTTAGTTTGATTGATGTTTTATGGTATTAAAAGGAATCTAAAAGCAATCGATTGAAAAATGTTCATTTCGACTCGAATTTGAATTCGAAACAAAAACTTGTACAAAGCATTAAATAACAATTAAAAATAAAAAGTAAACTTTTCTATTGCGCAAGCACATTCTCTGTAAAAACAAATTCTCATCAAAATTAAGAATATTTTATTCTAATAGCAAGTGATTAAAGATTAATTTAAATTCAGAAAATACCCAACGTCATTTTAAAAATAGCATGCAGCTATGCTTTTACCTGAAATTGTCAAGAAAATTACGTAATATTCTCTGTTTATTTCATATGACCGAAACGCAAAACTTTCCTGAAATGAATACAAAGAAGGTAACATAATGGTGAAAAGTAATGAGCGAGGACTATCTATCATCCAAATCTTTCAGGTGGTATACACTAAGAGACTGCCTGCTGCTTTCAGATTTTTTTAAAGTAAGCCTTTGTCATCAGAGAATGACAGGCGATGCGTTATTTGGATACGCATTCATATATTCAAGTCTAGAAGAATTACGATGAAGCAATCATTTGGTAATCGTGCAGAATTTGAATAAGTTGATTTAAATTTTTTGTGTATAGAAATTGGAACAAGAAGAAGTAATTTTGACCGCATAAAATATTCACCTACATAACTGGAAAAAAAAAAAGTTTTATTTATTTATTTTAAATTATGAATTTTTATGCGATGCAGTTGCACAAGTTAATGTCTACATTTCAAAATCTTAGTAGTTCGTGAATGAATTTAACAAGATAGTGCTTGATTTTTTAAAAATATATAAGTACGCTTATACACAGATAGTTTAAGCATTATTTTAAAATTGTTTAGATATGAATTAGGTTACATACATTATATATGTTTGTTCCATGTATTTTGTATGAATTATTCATAACGTATTGATCATTTAAATCAACAACATATAAGAATGGTAAAAATAATTTAATAAATTATAAAAATAATGATTATGGTTTCATGCATTTATGTAACATTTTTTTACATTCGAAGGTTGATTCATCGAAAAATCACAACTTAAAATGGATTCTCAAAAACTATACCTATAAATGTCCCATCAGTATTTGAAAATTGTATGTATGTTTAATTGGAAAAAAAACACTGTTTTATCAGGTTTGGAAGTCTGGTATATAAAAATAATGTTTAGCTGCATTACAAAGTTTTTATCCGTTAAAAATTTGAAGTATAAAATGAAGTATAAAATTTGAAACATAAAATGATACATTAAATTACGAATGCATTTATTATAGTGATACATAAGTAACGTATACATTATTTCCCATTTTATGCATTTTTGCTAAATTTAGATTTTTTTATTTCTCATTTCAATAATTTTATTCTAAATGCATTATTGTGTTGATATCAATCAATTGATCTTTTTTTCATAATTCTGAAAATTAAATGTTGGATATGCTTGTTGAAATGATAGGTCCTTTTTATAAAAATAGAAAATCTGCATTTTCATAACGAATTTCCCCATTTTAAGAAGTCGACTTTTGCCACAACTTTTATATCAATAAAAATATTGCGAATTTCATTTTTGAAATTTAATCTAATTCCTTAACGGTGAAGAAACTCTGCAAAAATAATATTTCATACAAAAATAAAAATAAAAAATTCAATAGAAAATTATAACGAAAGCAGACTTAGCGCAAAAGTTTGATATTTTAAGGCATTTAAATGTTTCCTATTAGAGGAAGAGACTTGTGCTGTACACATTTGCAACATTTCACAAGGAATATTTTAAAAAATAACAGGAAAACAGCAGAAACTAAAATTAAACTATTTCTAAACTATCTCGTGATATAATTTTAAAATTATTTACAAATGTTCGTGAAAGATAAAACTCTATGAATCTGTCACCACATTGAAAAATCTCTGTATCGTACATGTTAAATTGTTCTGGTGTTATTATATCTAACACCTTTTTTGCAAAGGACGCTCTCACTTTTTTGAATTTAGATACATTGAAATAGAAATAAAGAAAGTTTATTCTTTTTAGAGTTATATCAATCAAGCATGAATGGTAAAAGAGAAAACAGAGTTAAATAAATATTATTTAATACCCTAAAAAGTGTCATATTTATTTCAAAAAGAACGTTAAATTATTTAATATATTTGTAGCAATATAAGGATTATGATCAATTATATGACAGAGGCGATATTATCAGAATTTGACAATTACAGGATTGAGTCGAAAACTCAAAGCGTCTTTACAACTAATCTTCGATTATTTTTTCACAATTTCATTCGTAAATAAATTTTTCGGATTATGTTAAGACGAAGGAACCGTAAAAGTATCCATTTGTCTTCTCCTCATATTAGTATATTTGAAAATGATAATTTAAACTCGTGGCATTGGCAGGAAAATTCCAGATGTGATTTTGCACATAAAACTTTTAATAACTTTTTCGAAAGGAAAATTTTTGTATCGTAAAATAATTGTTTTATTTCAACTGTCTAATATTTGTGAAACCCACAATATGCTTAATGATGTCAAGGGCTAATCAGTTGCGCATGCGCAGACTAAAAAGAAAGCAAGGAAGGTCATAAATTTAAGTGTCGCGTGTGTGTGTTCAGGCATTTTTCCCCCCTCATCACATTAAATCAATCCCAGCAGCAATAGTTGATCAAGTCATGAATAATAAATGAAAATAAATTAATTTATTATTCTCCTTTGCTTAAGATGATTAAGCGGCTAACGCACAAACAGTGAGGAGAGAAATGTGAATTGAAATAAAAATAAATCAATCACCAGTCAAAAATCTCTTATTTATTAAGGGAAAAGAAGATTTAATTAATATTGATAGACTGAATACAGCTGTAGTAAGAAAGATGAAAATAGCAAAAAAATAGTTTTCATTCTAGAAAAATTTATTTAAATTTTTATAGATATCTCTATCAGTTTTTTAATTTATCAAATTATTATATCAAATTAAAATTTTCTGTTAAAATTATTCATATTAACTAAAAGAAAATGAAAATAGTACAACCAACTTGTATATTTTTGAATATTCAGTTTTTTGAATTTAATTTATCTTCTCATTCTCTTTTAGTACATGGGAAATTAATACTTGTTAAAAGGTTGAAAAAAATATTAAAACACAATTCTCTTTCCTAAACACAAGAATTAAGAGGGAAAAAAATGTGAATTTGTTGTAAGACAGAGAGGGAATTTTTCTTAATATTGCTGTAATGTAAAATTAAAAATAAAAATGTAATATTAAATACATGAATAATAGAAATAAAATATGACATATTTCTTAAATTTAGAAGAATGCTCAAAATATTGTGATAAATTATATATTATATATTAAGATATAAGTTTTGTTAAAATATTATATCCACAGAATATGATATTTTATTTAAAAATATAACTTCTCGTAAAAAAATCAAATTTTTAGTAATTTCTGATATAATTACTGGAATCCACGTGAACTGTCGAAGATAATTTTACTAAAATAAACATCTGAAAATTATTAATTATATTTAATTAATGATTCATTTAATTATTTACAAGTAAAAAATGCTCTCCCCGGCGGGGAATCGAACCCCGGTCTTCCGCGTGACAGGCGGGGATACTTACCACTATACTACCGAGGATAAGAGCTCCTGCCGAAACCCGGGATCGAACCAGGGACCTTTAGATCTTCAGTCTAACGCTCTCCCAACTGAGCTATTTCGGCACATCTTTCGAGTACTACCCTTACAAGAATTAACAAAAGACTCTTATCTTCCTTATCTGAAGATTCGGTGAATTCAATGTTATGAAGAAATTTTTTTTTATGTTGGATACAACTCTTTTGCCATTATAAGAGAAATTATGTTTGTAGTAATATTAGTGGTGAAAAATGTTAAATAAAAATAGTATCTAATTTGTTGCTATCTGCTGCTGCTGGAAGATAAACTGTGTTTATCTTCCAGCACTAGATAGCAACAAATTAAATACTATTTTTGTTTAACATTTTTCACCACTATATGTTTAATTGTTTTATTAAAATTATGCACTTCAAAAATTTATTTATGACATAAAATATTTATGATCTAATTTTCTCAAATATTTTACAGTTTTCATTTTAATCATAATGAAAATTATTATGAAACATGTCACAAGAGATTTTTCTAAAAAAATTTTCATCCTGTGTTTGTAAGGTTTTAAATATATTTCTAAATTTTTAATACTTTTTTTTAAAACAATAAAGGATTACATTTTGTGTATGTTAAAGCAAAATTTTACAATAAGGAATTGCTTTGATATAAATAAAATAACTCAATTCGTGGTAATGTATATAAATGTTGAATTTTTTTTATTAAATACTTTATAATATTATGAGTTAAGTGAGTGGAAGCTTTTTTTTAATAATATAATCAAGAATAATTCATAATTAAAAAACGAATTTATTTTTAATTGTTTTTAATTCAGTATAAAGTAAATGTTTTGCTAAATTTTGCAATTATCGTTATTCATATTATAGTTACTTAGATAGAATTAAGCTAATGCAATTTATTTAAATGTGTAGAAAATTATTTTTATTATTGTGGATTCTAAATTTTTTAAAAGAAACGAAAATAAAACTTGAAGTGTTAGGGATATAAAATCTGACTTAAAATTCTATTAATTTGTAAACAGAAAAGAATTTTTTTTCCAGTAATTATGCTTATTACAGGAATTTATCTTTAAATATTAATTTTCATTGAAGAAGTTAATGCTTATGAAAATAAGAAATCTTGCCGGCAGAAAATCAAACCCTTGACCCACATGACAATGGGATTAAAATAATACATAGTTGAATGACATCAATTAATGATATACTTCGGTCATTTTTCGAACATGAAAGCTAATGAGGAGTTTATTCCCACAAATAGAACGCGAAAATGACACCTTGAATAAATCCCATGGATAATTAAAGTTATAACGCAAACTAGACATATTTTGCGCCGGCCAACTTGTCTAGTGGTCAGCGTGCCTGACTAGGGAGGTCATGGGTTCGAATCTCGGTTCAGGCATGGATGTACTTTTTCTCTCTCTATCCTGTCTTTGTCCTCTCCCTGTGTGTGTGACTGAAGTATGAATGATGCCTACCCTATAAACGGGGTCCCTATGGCATGTGTGAGGGTGTGATGGTGCCCCCCCCCGTGGTGCACCCGGGGCAACGCCTCGGCGGCTAAGAGGTCGCTATGTCTGGCCGGTTCCTTGGTATCAGGAACAATAGATTAATAGACTCTGTTGCAGTTGTAACTGTCTATAATCTGCCATTAGGAAAAAAAAGGTATATTTTGCTCGTTACCTTTAAGGAGATTTCAGTTATAATAACTAAAATTTATATATATATATATACACACACACAGAGCCATGTTCATAAATTGTTAAAAATGGGAAAGTCATGAAGATTTAGAGTTCCAACGTAAAAAAACAAGATATATTTCTACATTTCATCTCCTAATTTTACCTTCTCGGTATATATATAATCTAGAGTACCATTCCGAAATTCTAGAACTATATTCTCTCTCTCGCTCTCTCACAAACTGATAAAAATATATATTCCGAATTAATCATTTCATACTTTAACATTTTTTTTAAATTTGTCTTAGAATTATTAATGATGTTCACATAAAAATAAAGTTTGCTAAGTGATTAAAAGAAAATCATATACAATAGAACCGAGATAAGTTTAAGACATTCTAATATTGTATAAATGAAACCGTGTGAACGAGATTAGATATGGTAGTTATTTTATCAGATAACACATTTTCACAAGCATTGGCGATGTATGTTATCTGATAAAATAACTATCTTATCTTGCGTTTTCCTTTTAAAAATAAATACTTTGATAAATCGGAATGAGTTAGAAAATTACGCATATTATATAAAACATAACATAACATAACATAACATAAACAAATTGATTTCAACATAGGTTTTGTTAGTTAGACTTAATTAAAACATTAAATCAAAAAGAAATTTAATAGCAGTGTTGTATTTTGATGAACTATAACGCTAGATTTACTGCAATAAATATTTCCTCGACCGGTGGAATCGGTACCATTTCTTTTCAAGCTTTCACAAATAAAAATTTAAAAAGTAGGTTGCCAGATTAGTGAGAATATTAACCAAACGACAAATACCTCATATAATCTGGAGCTATAAGTTGCATAAACATTTCACTGGAGTCTTAAATTTCAAAATAAAGTTCATACCGGAATGTTAATACGAGTGTAGATTGAAAAACAGGTCACATTCCATTTCAATATTCTGATAATAAAGTTTGTAATGAATTTAAAATATAATTAATATTAATTTAAACACACTATAAAGGTGCTTATGCCCCGATGCGTACCATTTAAGATATTCTATAAGCTTCAAACAGAGGATTCTAAACATTTTAGAATTATTATTGGATTATAACCGTTGAAATATAGTAAAATGTGTACATTCTTTCTAAATTCCTACATAGTTTTATTGAACAAAATAGCAATATTTAGTACTTTTTTGCGAAATAGTACTGTTTTAGTCTTTATCAACGAATGTATTTTTTACTTTATAATCCCGCCATCCATCGGAAATGCATTGGAATGCGGATAAAAGGAGTCTCGATTTTAGTATCTAATAATTTCAATACTAAACACACAAATTTTTCATTCTTTAACGCCTTACTTCAATTATATTGTTTCAAAACAGCGTTTGAAGAAAGTTAAGTAAATAGTAAGATAGTAAATTTGAAGACTAGCGCACATTTCTACTATAAATTACTGCGCATGAAACCTGAGATGGTTGGCTGATTTGTTTTGCAAATATGAAGCCCAAGAACAGATTATTCAACAGAAACAATATGTACAAACAATGATATCTCCTCTGAAATGTAAGAACTTTTTCCACGTATTAATATTATTACAGTTAGTAATAAGTTTAAAAAACTAATTAAATTTTCAAATTTGTGGTGAGAACGCTTCAGAAAATGACGTATTATCAAATCTCATAAAAGGACAATACGAAAGTAGTGATTTTAATGCATATTTTAAAAAAATCTTTTTTGTGAGAGAAGAGGATTTTAAAATTGTGCAATTATTAGCTAAACTAACTTAAAAGATTATAGAAAATGCTAATTCATTATAAAAAAAACAAAAGCTGAAATTTTAAAATCATCATCAAAATATTTTATCGTCTTAAAGTAAATTTAACTGTGGGAAAACTTTTGAAGATATTATTTGATTTTTGAAGTATAGGAGACAAAACAATTTATGTGTACTTGTATCATCATACCTTCGGCTTCGTCGAGGTATCCAGAAAACAGGGGGCGTAGCTCAGATGGTAGAGCGCTCGCTTAGCATGCGAGAGGTGCCGGGATTGATACCTGGCGCCTCCATAAAATAAGTACTTTTACCCTAATGTTAAAGATTTTTATTAACCGTTTTTTTCAGTGGATATATATATATATATATATATATATATATATATATATATATATATATATATTTCTGTTCAGTTTAATTCAAATTAGCAAAATATAAAGTTTTCGTTTTTTAAATTATAATTTGATAACAATTGAATTAATGCATCAACAGTTTTATGAATTCAAATTATATTATATTCAATAAAAAAAAATCAGAAACAGTTTATAAGCCTTGCTTATAAATTAATAAGCAGTAATTTATCCATATGAAACAAATTTAATTAATTTCATTACACTATTCGAGGTGTGATTTATTAAAATTGAAATATAGTGATGTAAATATATTTAAAAAAAAAAAAATTCTGAGTCGAATGAACATCAGATGTCATACTTTTCAGACTGAATTCTCCCTCCTCTCTTGACGTCGGTTCGCGGATTTTTCTGTTTTATTTTTTTCGGATCCACCCACTTGAGTTATCTACATCCTTTGTGTGATGGCCCTGCACATCCGGCCCACTTGAAATGCCTTCCGGCTCAGCGCCTTTTCGGGACAACTCAGGCGGCGGCCTCATCATGTCGTCACCAGAAATAGTATTGTCGCTAAGAATATGCCGACTCAACCAAGCTGTGTGCGTATTCATGAATAAATTTGGTCAATGGAAATTAAATTTTAATTTTGAAGAAAAAAAAAATTCATGCATTTTATTCGGTAATTTTAATTGTGAAGAAATTCCGGAGTTTTTTGAGCTCATGACGGCAATGAATTTTATTTAACCAAATGTTAATTATGGAAGTAATTAGCGAACATACTTGTTGCTTATACGTGCTTATGTACATAAAGTACTCTTTTATTTATCGAGTATGAAACGAATTAAAAATATGAATTAAATTGAAAGTTGTACGATATTAATTGGGATCTCATGTTTCTCAGAACAAAAAACTTAAAAATAATTTTAATAAAATCACTTATTAAAATTATTTTTAAGTTTTTTTATGGTAAGTTATATTTATGCTATGCAATCATACATACTTGTTTGTATTAGGAATGATATTATTTTGTACTTTCTTAATTAATATAAGAAGTTGAGAATTTTAAAAACAAAATCCACAAAAATATATTTAATTAGTCCTTTTTAATCTTTAGTTCAAAATTATATGCTGTTCTTAAGAAAGACTAAAATATTTAAATTTAGCACTTAATCGTTTAATGAATCACTATCTGAAGTGTGCTGAAATAAGGTATAATATGTTTACCAACGACCCCAGTTTTCTTATTTAGGCTTTTATTGTATATTGCGCTATTTATTGCGCATAATTTAAAACGTCACATCTCTAATTTTCAGGCATCACACTTTTTTAATTTTTTTAAAAACTTATTATTAAGTTAAAAAATTTAATAAATCTGTGATCAAAGTTTTTCTCCTTAACTTTTTTATTGAGAGAAGAATTTTGATGTTTCACAGCAAATAATAACCTGTTTAATCTCATTTTCATGGATTATAGTAGCAATTTTCAGGGCTAATTATGAAATATGATCTGATGATAATTTCTTTATAAAAAATTATCCTAAATGGTAAGATCAAGGTGAATTCTCTTTAAGGTATTAATAAAATAAAACTCACTCGTTGGGGAAATATTTCATAATCAGTCATCTATGTATGTCCAATTCAAAAGTTCGCAAATATTAACTGTATAAAATCATTTGTACTCTGTACAAATCGCATATAGACTCAGTCATTGATATTATATTGATTTGGTTACCATTAGGAAAAAACATATAAATCATCTCATAATATTTCACATTTTTACTGTAAAATACATCAAATTTACGCACACAGTCTCTGATTTTCTAAGCATTAATTATAATAGCTTAAACATTAATGCAGCAATCTTAGATTATGTAATATAGTCGTATGCACATATATAATAATATAATAACACATATATGATGTAGAAAATAATATCAAATACATTGTAGTTATGTTATCACATAAATATTAAATTGATTAAAAAAAATTTTTTTTTTGTTTAAAGAATTGTGATCATATATTGAGAGATTAGTTTGTGTAAGTATCATATATATAAAATGAAATGAAAGATAATATCTTGAAAAGTAAATCAAACAATCAAATCACCTAAAATTTTTCTATATGGATTAAAAAATATGTAAATTAAAAAACACTGCATAAAATGAATAAAATATTCAATTGAAAGCTGTGAAGGAATTGAGAGAAAACTCAAAAAAAATTGAGAAAATGTATCCTTTTTTTAAAAACTTTCTAATAATATTTTATAGCATTTAAAGTCGAAAATTTCTTGTTTCAAGTTAAGGATATTTTAAAGATTTCAAATTGAGAGAACTTACGAACGAATACGAAACTTTTTTATGTTGGTTATGACGAAATAAAGTTGTTGGAACTTTACATTACACATTTTCAAGAGAAAAAGCGTGAAGACGAGTTATCGAAAAATATATCCAACAATTTTACAGAAATAATTCTCATGTTATTTCTATAATTTTATAGCAGGGTATCGATTACGCGCATAAGAAAAAGCGAAAAGATAAATGAGAAATGAATAAAAAAATATTCCAATGAAATCTTAATAAAGAGAATTATGGATTTATTTTAATAAATCATCATGGAGAAGCAATAAAAAACTTTAAAATAGTCATCATTTATTTATTTATTCGTTTATTATTGTTTTCTTCCGGGTTTCTATATTTGGATATTACCAAACAGGTTATAAATTGTTCTTGAGTTAAAAAAAACTCAAGAATAATTTATTATAATTATTTATTTAGTAATTACTTGAACAATTATCAGAAAAAGTTAACATATCCATTTCAAAATTATTTTACCTTAAATTTAATTTATTTTTAATAAATAAAATGGTTACTGTATTGTTTTGCGTTTATGAATAAATTTTTTCAAAATCTTCAAGATTTTTATAAATTTTCTATAGAAATGAAAAATTTGGCGTCATGTTTCGAGTGTGAACATGTCATTAGTTTCTTGTGATAAATTTATTCTTTCATTTTATCCATAACAAGCTATTAACTAACTCAACTTTCACTAGTGGTTAGGGCATAGGTTTTCCGTGTGGAAGGGAAGGGTTCGATTCCTAATACCGCTAAAGACACCGAGCACAACATACACACTCTTTTTATCGTACGTGAAATCTAGAATTATATATTTTAAAATTCATATTTTCATTCATAAATATTGTTGATAATTTGAAATGCAATATACAATTTACCAACAAATTTATTTACATTAATTAAACCAAATAACTAAAAAAACTTTTTTGAAAAACTTTCTCAATCAACAGTTATTATGAAATGCAAACAATATTTATGATTTTACTTAGTGTTATACATATTATTGGAGGCATTGAAAGCAATCTTTAAAATTCTTCTGTTTATTAAATTCAAGTTTTGAATTTTAGTAATTAATTAATGGGTTAAGCTTGCCAATTGTTTTCAGGCTTTAATTTCCAATAAAATAATTAGCAATGGGGAAAAAACTCAAATTTTAAAAAGAAATGCTATTTTCTTAGGATTATTTAGTTTTATACTGTTTAGCAGTACAAGTCGAACGAGGTGCTAAATACTTTAGTTAGTTAATTCTTAGGCAATGAAATTAAGACCCCTTTCATCTGCGCACCAATGCATTTCTTATCGGCTGCGTGTTGGGAAAAAAAATAAACAGTTACGTGCAATGGATAAAAACAATATTTTTAAAAAAGAAAAAATCGCAAAAAAAGTTGTGATTTTTTTAAAAAATTATTATGTGGGAATGTAAAAAAGAAGGGTGGAATCGATGTCCCAATAATTTTTCTCTGCTTTCAATGGTTACACATAAATGATTGTTTTAAAAAGAAGAAAGCAACACTCGCATTTGTTCTTTAAGCAAGAATTTCAGAATGAATTGTTATAACTTCAAAATTAATTATATTGGAGCATAAGCAACTTTACAGAAAGCCCGAATCAGTGTTTGTTATGGTTTATATCAATTTCAAAAGTTGAGATTAGAATTTCAAAGTAAAGCCTCGCTTTTGTTTATTAGCCAGAAACAAACATTTTGATATATGTTTCTCCGGGGAAAAGAATTCAATGAACAAACTGTATAAAGATTTCATTTGTCTTGCTCTTTTAAATTTAAAATTTCTAGATAATTATACTTGATGGCTGAGTTATTTGAACTTAATCTTGAATTTTAAATTGAAAACTTCAAGAATACTTTATTGAATTTTTTAATTTTTAACTTTAAAAATTTAAATTTAAAAATTTAACTGCAAGATTAATTTTAAATAACTCCAGCAAAACTCAATAAGACACCAAGACAGCCTATTTTCGAATTTTTAGACAAATGATTTCTAATAAATGTTTTTAAATAAGTATAATGAAAAATATTAAAGAAACTTATTCGCTTCTTATTGTATCTAATACGAGGGTTGCTATTTATATTTCTGGCCTAATAATGAAAAAACAAATATGTAGGATTGAAATTGGTTTTATTGTTTTTCAAAATATTCTCCATGATGATCAATACACTTTTGCATGCGTTTGAACCAATTTTCAAAGCACTTTTTCCAGTACGATTGAGGTAACTCCAAAACATGCGTTTTGAATGCGTCAACCGCTTCTTCGGGGGTCGAAAATCGTTGTCCACGTAATTTATTTTTGATGTGTGGGAATAAGAAGAAGTCATTGGGTGCCAAATCAGGGCTGTACGGCGGATGACCCATCAGTTCGATCTTTCGCTCCGTCAGAAATGCCTTTGTTTGAGTCGATGTGTGAGAGCTCGCATTGTCATGATGAAGAATGATTCGCCTGTTCTTCTGCTTTTTCGAATTTCTCCGATGACTTTTGGCAAACAAATGGTCGTGTACCATTCAGAATTGACCGTCCTGCGTTGCTCTAACGCCACTGTTGCCACATGACCGTTAATGCCGAAGAAACAGGCAATCATTTGTTTCGATGTGCTTCTTCCTCGAACAACTTTTGTTGGTTTTGCCTCGTCTTGGAAGACCCATACAGTTGATTGCTGTTTTGTTTCCGGCTCATATGCATAGATCCATGATTCGTCACCTGTGTAGATGTTATACACAGCCTTTGATGTACCTTGAATGTATTTTTCCAACATTTCCTTGCACCAATCGACACGAGCCTTTTTTTGAGCGTTTGTCAGATTATGCGGGATCCAACGGCAACAAATTTTTTTTACGCTCAAATGTTCATGCAATATTTTATTGATGCTAGTCATACTAATGTCCTAAGACGCCTCTATCTCACGGTATGTCACATGACGATCTTGCTTTATCAGTTCACGCACAGCATTGATCTTTTCTGGCACAACGACGGATTTTGGACGACCTGCACGGGATTCGTCCTGGATCGAACATCGACCACGATTAAATTCGTTATACCAATTTTTTACAGTGCTGTAGGATGGCGCTTTATCGCTGTATAAAGAATTAAGTTCATCGAAGCACTCTTGTATTGACAATCCACGTCGAAAGTTATGAAAAATAATGGCACGAAAATGTTCACGATTCAATTCCATTTTTTGACAGAGAAGAACTTTTCAATTTACTGTCAGCAACACAAATAAAGCTATAATGGTAAATCGTCTGCTGAATTTATGTTTAAAAATATCAAACTTTCGATTAAAATCGTCTTCGGTCGCCTAGCAACACTTACTGTTGCCAAGGCCAGAAATATAAATAGCAACCCTCGTAGGAAAAGAAAAAATTAACTTATCTTCGAAACAAGCCTTTTATCAAACCTTAGAAACAAGTCACAGAAAATGGATTAAGTTTCAATATTTTGAAGCGCGCGTGCGAGAAGAGTTTTGAAATTTATTGCTTTAAATTTTTAAGATATCTTCTGAAAACTATATAAAAAATATTCATTTTAAAATTAATTTTCAATGCTTCAAAAATTCACTACTTTAAAATATTAAATAATTATTAGAGAAAGATTAAATTATTCACAGTAGTATTAGAAATTATTGATAATTTGTAATACATTTTAGTTCTTTTACTACACTATCAAAATAGTTATTCCATTCTAATATATTTGTTTACATTTGAAGTATTTATAATAATGTTTTAAGAAGTAAGTATATGCAAGAGCAATAATAAAATAGACAAATAGATTTACTTTTTGCCTTGTCTTAAGCTTATACATATTATTGTATTTTAGAAGAGAATTTGTGTGTTTCTTATTTAAATTTTATAATAATTTTATTTCTTTTCTCTCCCAATTACTTGTGCCCCGAAATGTTATCATTGACTAAAATTCCTATTGTGAATTAATTGTTGGACTTCTTCATCATAATTTTATATTTTTTGTAATTAATTCTATTAATATTTTTCCACTAATTAATTTTATTAAAACTTTATTATTTTTATTAATATTTATTATATTTTTCTATTTATTGAAACATACTGAAATATAAATATTTGTTTCCGTTATCCAACTATTTAAATGGCTTGGTGATATTACTCAATCTCACTGTTAGCCAAATTTTTTATATACGTAAGTTTTGCTTTGATTCTTCTGAGTGGACAGTATAATCGAATTTTATTTATTTAACTGTTTGAAGTGATGTGCAAAACTGAAATTTCTAATCAATAAAAATTAATTTAAATATATTTCAAAATTATAGTGTGTTTTTAAATTGATCTGACTATAATACTATTTAGATCTGTTATAAAGTGTTATTATAAATACTGAGTAATAATAATGAGTAATAATAAATAAAATCTGAGTTAATAAAATACCATGCCAATATTTTTTAGTTTATAACCAGTGTGGTATATATAAATTAACTAGGTTCTTAAGTCACTGCATCATTTTAATATAACTAAATTGTTAATAGAGACATTTAAATCGTGATCAAAAGATTGAGTTCGATCATAATTTATATAATTGGAAACTTGCTTAATTGAATTTCTTAAGTTGTGTGATATCGGACAGTAACAATAGGCTATACTACAGAAAATGCTATTCAATTCAAAAATGAATTTTTTTAAAAATATATTTGAGGAATTTATGTTTAAACAGGGAAATTATTTGAAAATTCAAATGAAATTTTATGTCTTTAAGCTGATTTGCATAATAACGTGATTGTCCTTTTTATAAATATTAAATCAATTTTCTATTTTCACAAAATTTTTTAATAGTTTGAATGAGTATCAAACAATAAAAATTTTCTTTTTATCCTCGAAACAATAGCTAGGAATCTTGTTTCAGTAAACTCAACCTTATTTTCAACGAACTAAATAAAATATCAGCTAAAGATTTACTCATCTCTGAGTTTAAACGTTCAAATTCAATTAATATCAAGATCAATTACTTTTATCACTGAGTTTAAACATTAAAATCAAATTAAGAATTAAAGTTACCTTGTGTCTATTTATACAATTTTATTAAAGACTTTTCAAATTATAACAGTCCTCGGTAATACAGTGATTAGAATCTCCGCTTCTCACGTGGGAGACTGGGATTGGTTCATTTCCCTGACGGGGAAAGTCTTTCTCTTTATTCAAAATGGATTTTAATTTTTTAACATAAAAAAAAGAAAAAAAGTGGAAAGGAGAGAGAAAATCGCTGCAGAAATCTAAGTCTAAATAATTAGAATATGTAAAAAAGGTATTAAAAAATGATTTTTTCTTCCGTTAAATATAATGTAAATAACATATTATTAATAGAAAAAACATGCAATTGGAATAAACATCATTGTACTTTTGATAATTAATTAAAAATTTTATTTATATAAATATGCATTTAATTATTATTGCACTAATTTTTCTAACAAATAAGGAAAAAACAAATATTGAAAAATTAGAAAATGTGTGCAGAACAGAATATATTTTAAGTATTTAATAGATATTATGTTGAAATTTTGCACCATCCCTTTTTAAAACTGTATTTTAATATGTGTCAAAAAAGAATTCTTATAAAATATTGTTAAAGGAAGCATAGAAATGAGGAAATTTAAACACCTATAATAATACTAATAGTTAGATGTTCACATTTTTTAAAATATGTATGTATTATTCTTTTATGTACAAAAACAAAAAAAATAATAATTGCTCATAATAATTGACGATGGTCCATGAAATATAAATTAAGACTAGTATGTAAAAGTTGAGTAAAGTTTGTGAGAAATATGTTGATTTCTTAATAGAAATATATTAATGTTTTTTTATTTTTTAAACTGGTTTCTTACAACAGCTTCTTACTCCACTCAAAGTTTTTTTATACCAAAGGAATGTGCAGAAAAATTTTTATCGAGGAATTATTTACCATGTGCAAAAAACTTTAGATAAATTCATCTCAATAATTCAATGCTCATTTATAATTACCTTTTACCTGACTCTCCCGTGAAGTTCTCCTTCTCTTTAATGCACGATCAAAAACTAAAAAAGTAGGAATCTTAGAAATCAGAAGCATTAAATATGCAGCCAACGCCCCTTGGTTTTTATCAAGGTAGACAACATTAGAATTATAGCTCTCCGCCCATAAAAAATGCTACGTAAATAAAATGCTTAATATGTATTTTAAGACCATTAAGATAGAAAACGCCACTAGTGCATATCTTCATCTAGGGCGGCCTAAATACAATTTATAAACAACGCCCAAGATATTATTTTGCTCTAAGTATCCTTAAAACTTGTCTCCCTCAAGATTTAATTTAAAGCTATTTTTAAGAATACTTAATTCATTTCATAAAAATAGATATTTTTATTTAATCCAGATTTGTTTTTGTTTTTCTTTATTATAAGAAACTTGATTTTGAGTCATTATTCTTGATAGAGAACAGATTAAAGAAAATAAAAAAAAAATACTTAAATACCATATAAAAAATTCCCTTATTCGGAATAATGACGATTATTCCATATAAATGAAATACGGATAATATGGTTTGTTAAAAGTTATATACATATACATACATACATACATATATATATATATATATATATATATATATATATATATATATATATATATATATATATATATAATGAAAATTGAACAAATATGAAAAAAACAAAGTGCACTACTTTCCTTTTATATTTAACAATAATTTGTGTTCATTTATTTATATCTAAACTCTCTTTTTTACTTAAAATAATTTCTTGTTAGTATTTATCATAATTTCATGCATTATTCTTAAATTTTTTTGTTCTACCCTACTTAAAATTATTAATTAATTTTAATGTAGTAATTAATCTGCAATATCTTTCAAGATACAATAATTATTTAATATTTAAACTTTGTATCACACGATTGTGACACGACAATCTCATATAGATAAAATTTTCTCTTTCTCTCACACTCACAGTAAGCTAAGAATGTATGACGGTCTCTGATTCCGCGCATCTCTTGTTCACATATAGGACATTGTTAGTAGTTGTTATTACATTCTTGTGTAGTGAAACCCACGGATTAATCCTTTATTCAAACATTCTGAATTGCTACGTTTCAGCTGGAGTGTGACTACATGTTGTTAAAATTGTATATACCTTTCTTTTTATAAAAAATACTCGATTTTAATTCAGGTATCTTCAATAGGAACTATCTTGCCAATGATTGAAAATGACTATACACCAATCACTAAGATCAGTGCATTTTGTTGAAGCTGCACAGGGTACTGTTCCTGTAAATTCCGTATACCAGTCTTGTTATTATTACCACCAAGTCTTGTTATTATTACCAAAAGTGACTTATTCTCATCTCTCAGCGTCTATGTTCTAAAATTACTTGAAAATTTGGTAATTTAATATTTTAGGTATAATATATTTTTCTAATGAATATTTTATTTTGTCATTTGGACTTTTTTTTTTGTGTGCAATTTTTAATGGTTAGTTGTGTACATACAACATTTGGAGCTAATTTTGATTTTGGAAAGATTTATTATCTTTAAGAATTTTTATAATTTCAATAGCTTTTTAACTTTGTAATAACTCATTTGAATTTTTTAAGCGATGTTGTATAACAGGTTTTTAGTATAATAATTCCAACTTTTTATTCTATTATGCCTGAATTTTGCTTAATTCAAAACTATTTTGACAATATTTGACACGCAAACTTTAGATAATTTTTAACTAAATATTTTGTAAGAAATAGAAGTTAAATAGATTATTTTTGTTATTAACATTGTTCTTCTCTTTTCTCCGTAATTCTCTTTTACGTGTCAATATGGTTATCTTTTATTAAATCACATAATCATTAATACCTATTTACATATTCACCTGAACATTGAAATATTAACTGAGTTTGTATTAAATTATATAAGACTCAAAATGCTAGCAAATATAATGCTTTCCTTAAAATACAAAAAATCATTTCATTATTATCTTTGTTTTTTCAGTTCTACATAATTGAAAAAATATCTGAACAATACATTATTTTCCTGTTCACACCCTTGATGTTGGCAAATATTGAATTCTAATGATTTGTCTTCTTTTATTCGAATGCTAATGACTTGAGTAATTATTTTATATGAAGATAGACGCGCGTAGAAATTCGGTGAAAGGAATGTCAGCTGAAGTGTCAACTTTACTACCTGATGCTGTTTCAGTCACTACGCGCGTGATAGTATTCCGATTGTAATCCCTATCACAGTCAATAATAAATTTTGTCCGTGTTAGACTTAAAATACTATTCCAATGCATAATTGCATTCTTCGCTTTCTCACATGACAAACAAAAATGCTGATTATTATTTTGTGGAAATCTTTCCAGAATCGAAGCGGGAATTCTTAAACTTTCAAACTGTGGCTCTTTTAATTAAGTTATTTACAAGCAAAATTTTCCATGCCTTTTTTTTAACAAAATAATTTGTGAGAACCAATTAATTTTTTCAAATTGAAAGGGAGAAAGTTTTAACTTGTATATGTTTAACAGATGTTTATATTTTCCCCGAAACAAATTACCTCTATATGTGAGAACTGAGGGAATTAGTAAAATAGTTGTAAATAAATAAAGAAGCACATTGCTTTTACTCAGCATGTATATTTACAGGATTTACTTTAACCCCATTAGAGTCATTATTTTGCCTTAAAAGGACTTATTTGAAGTTTTGTTATTAATTTATATTGTTCAAAAAATTTCTTAACCTTTTTTTTTCCGATATGTGGTATACGAAATTATTTTTAAAATCATTTGTGGTATTCACCACATCTGAGCTATGCTCTACATATTTTGTGTTAATATTTCATGAAGCTGAGATATTTTGCAGATAAAATTATTATTTGCTCTATTATGAATTTAAAAATTTCGTTATCTTCGATATTAGGACTTAAAGTAAGCATTTAAATTGAGAAAACATTTTTGAAAAGTGAAGATGAACAAACAAAATTATTCGACGAGAATTTTAATGATTTGAAATAATAGAAATGAATTGATACTCATGGAGAAATGCAAGCAAAAAATAATAAATATCTGTTTTTAGTCACAGTGAAGTAACAAAAATTAGAGTAATAGAAAAACTGTTGTGTTATTTCAAGGGAGACACACACATTAGTCAGCACATTTGTTAGATCACACTTTCTAAAACAAATTTAGCAGTAAATTTCTGCTTAGAACTGTAATTTAAACTTATTTCGTGAAAAGTTATATGAAAATTTTTTCTTTACTAGAGCCATGTCCTACTTATTCACAATGTGAATCAAAAAATAATCACTGTAAATCAGAATATTAAATTCCCAAAAAAATCTTGATTTATATGAATTATCAGTTATAACTATTTGCAGATATGAAAATACATACAGATGTTCCCTTTTCGCTTCAAATAATTTGTTTTCATTTATTGCACAATCTTTGAAGTTTCCCCAGTAGCCAAAGATTGACAAGCTAATAACTATCAACCTTGATTTAGAGAGTAGTGATACAATCAGTAGATTCTATAAGGATTTCAATAGCACTCACATACACACCAGTTTGGTTTTCATTCTCATTACTTCAACGGTGTGACCTCATTTGTTTAGTCAGCTGAATATCATTTATATTCATATCTTATTTGATTGTTTCTCTTATCATGTCAGGGGGCGTAGCTCAGATGGTAGAGCGCTCGCTTAGCATGCGAGAGGTACCGGGATCGATACCCGGCGCCTCCATTTTTAAAAATTATCGATTGCTACAATATTTTTCTCTGGTTGAGGCACCATAAGCAATATCTTTCTACTAGGTGCTTAAAAAATTAGAAACTGGCTTTTCTTTTCATAGAAAAATATTAAAATACCTTCGAAAGCTTCGAGAGGAAATTTAAAATTTAAGCTATGTGGAAAATATAAATATACTATAAGTCACCCTCATGTAAAATGTTAATTGTCAGTAACTGTTGCTTAAGCTATTATCGGAATTAAAAAAAAAATTGCTATTTACACTGCGCAATTTTTTTATATTGCGTAAATGTTTTTATATTTTTACACTGCGTACATGCTTTTACATATTTAGATTGTGTACATGATTTTTATATTGCGTGCATGTTTTTAAATATTTCATATGATATGAAATACTATCTAAAACTTTTCATTTTACGGACATAATTTTATTAAAAGTAATATCTTCATTCCTCACGTTGTTTGTAATACACTTCATATAATATTTTTATAAGAATAATAAAACGTATTAATATATAAAAATTAGTTTAAATATTGGAATTTAAAAGAAAAAAATTAATAAAATCTTGAAAAAAAAATCTTTTTTATGAAATAATATACTTAAAATTAAAAAAAAAAAATCTTGAAAGAAAAGGTAAATTTTTTTCTAATTGATTTGTTGTTTTAAATAAATAAATAAAATTAATCCCCAAGGATTAATTTTATTTATTTATTTATTTTTGTCACGTGTTTTCTATCTAGTGCACAAGAGAAGCAACAATAATAAACAGAAGTAGAAAATATTTATTGACTTTTTTTGAAATATAATAGAAAATATTTATTGACTGTTTGGACGATGACTCCAAACAGGATCAAGAGGAGACCTTGCGCTGCTTTCTTTTGAGATGCAGATTCGTTTCACAGGAAGAAAGTTCGACTTCCTTCCAGTTTTACATCCAAACCTTAATTGGGATTCGAATCCGAGCCCACTTAGTGTAAGTCGACGGTCATAAACATTGTACAGACTGGGCGGCATTAATTTTTATTAAATTTTGTGTTTAAAACGTAACGAAACATTTAAGGGCAAGTCTTCTCTCTCTCTGTTAAATTTTTTATAGAATTAATTTAAATTTGTTTATTTTATATTGCACCATTTAGATGCAACAGCATCCCTTTTTCATAGTTTTTTCATTCGTGGTTTCAGGTTAAAATTTTTCATTTTAATGATAAATCTAGATACTGTCACATGTTCGTTCCTACCAAATAAATCTTTGCATAGCAAGTAAATCTTTGCATAGCAGGCGGGGAAGGAAGTTGCTCAAAACTGATTAAATTATTCGAAATTTTTAAATCTTTGATGAATGTATAAGCATTTTAATCCGATTTTTATTGCATAAATATCTTTATGATAGTAAAAAATAAATGACATGAAAACAGATTTAAAATTTATATTAATAGTGAAAAAGTTATTTAGCCCCTTAATTTTAGAATTAGTTTTTATTGAAAACTTAATGAGCAGGAAATGAGAGTGAATTTTCTATTAATGATGAGATCCTAAAAAGTTAAGAAGATTTAGTTTACTTTTAGTAAATTTTTAATTACTTTTAAAATTAATATTCAATTATTATTTGTAAAAATTTAACCGCTTGTCGTATTAGGGGGTTTTAAAGTTTTTGTTTTTTCTTATAAAATTTATTTATAGAAGTTCATGGTCAAACATATAAAAGAAATGCAATCTATTCAAGAAACATTTTATACTATTTTGATTTAAGGTTAAGAGATTAAAAAATATTTCTTTCTAAATACTTAATATTTGTATAAAATAAAGTAAAATTCACTGTAAAACATAAAATTCTTAATATAACTGTATTCTACAATTATTGACTTTTATTTTTGAAACATAATTATGCTGTTGTTGAATCTTTAGTTTATCCATGGAGTATACAAAAGGAAAATTTAAAATAAAACTTTCCTTTTTATGTAATTTGTTCACAATTTAATTATAAATAATATAAATATGTTAAAATAAGACACTACCTTTGGAATTATTGTGCTGTTTTCAAAATTCTTAAAAAAGTATCAAATCAGAAACGATATATCCTTAAAAAGTTTTGAATTTAAATGAAACTGAAATTCATATATTATTGATTATTTAATTCATGTTCTTAATTTTCATAATTAATGCAGAGCCCAATGAAAATTTGATACAGAATGATAGATAAATTCGTTCTTGTAACAGTATTTTAAAGCTATATATATATATATATATATATATATATATATATATATATATATATATATATATATATATATATATATATATATATATTCAGATTTTCCTAGAAATATGAAACCATGTTATGTTTACTTTAACAAGTATTCTTTTTAAAGCTTTTATTGTTAATAAATAATCAACTCAAGTTATGTATCTCAAATGGCAAACTAGCATTTATATTGTACCGAGCTTCGGGGTTCATGTGGATTGAGAGTTGAAGAAAGCAACTACTCGATGAACACAAGACTTTTATTCGCAAAAATTCCACTAGAAATACCCCAGCTGTAATAATCACAATTATACAGATACAATTCGTCAGATACGATGAGTTACAGCTTCCAATCACAGGTCTCAAATACCTCAGGCAGAGAACAGCTTCTCTAAACTAGCAGTCACGACTAATCGTCTTCACAAAACTGACTGTGTGTACAAAACCTTAACTATGTCGGGCTGCGGTATTTATACCTGACTTGGCGGGGAAATCTACTAATTTCGCCAAGGTTCTGGAAGTTTCTAGGCTATCTCGCTAAATATTGGTCCTAGAGCTTAGGTGATGGATGTTTCCCAAAATATCCATTTCTCTCCAAGTTGCCAAAAATCTCGCCAACTCGCCAACAATGTCGCCAACTCGCCAAGTTTTCTCGCCAAACCATCGCCAAGTCACCAAATCGTTAGAAAACCCGCTTTTAACGTATAACACGTCTAAATACCGCAATTTTTGCCCAAAATGTGAGTATTTTCGATCTGTCTGAGATATTTTAAGACATATACAATAACTATTTATAAATTTGTAACAATATTGTATGCTCAGTTATAACAAGTAAGATATTACAAATGAGTATCAATTAGAAATATCATAATAAAGCAATTCAAGTAACTAAATTTTTTGTAACTATGCTGAAATGATACGATTGAATTAAAAAAAAAGTTTTTGAGCTTTCCTATTTTTATAATATTTCTAATTAAGCACTTGAAATCGCACTTAAATTGAAGAAACACTATTTCAATGCTTGTGAAAAATATTAAGTGAGGTATCAGATTTGTTGAATACATATGTTTCTATTACTAACGCTTCTTCTATTATTCTGATTTTATTTCACCATAGTTAAGTTTTCAGTATCACATTTTCTTCCCTTAAAGAAGGATTAGAATCAAAGATTAAAAATCTATTAATTCTAATACCCTAATCATGAATAATTTTGAATATTTGGATAGATTTATTTATATCCAAATTAGCATTAGTGATGCTGTTTTATTCCATTTATTCTCACTCAAAACTGTATCTTCTCTTTTAAGTTAAACTAAATTTATTTTAGGTATGATTAATTATACGCTTATATTAATTGCATTTATATTATTATTATGGGACTCCCAATGACAGTTAGCAGTGAAATATATAAGGCATTACATCATTAAAAATTATCAAAAAATATCAGAGATTTTTGATGAATTAAGGGAATTTGGGAGAAAAAAATAATTGTATTATTGAACAAAAATTACCTAAAAATATTCCTTATTGAAGTATGATGAAGATGTAATTTTATTATCCTACATTATTAAATGAAAAGGAATGCTACGTAAATAACCAAAAAATTATATTCATCAATTAACAATATAATAGTAAAATAGAGTTTCTATTTATTTTCTTAAATGAATAAAGAGTAGAATATACTCACGGTTTCACACTGAAGTTCTTAAACCCTTTCGATTATGTTACGAATGTAAGTTCTGCCCTGGTCATAATTTATTTCAATAAGCCCATTTTCATATTTAAAAATTTAATAACATGAAATATTATAATAAAGCTAGATTTAGGCTTACCATGCGGATTAAAAGTTGGGCAGCATTCTGAGAAGAGGAAGGTTTCGAGCTCGGTCGCCACTACGGTTAAACTACAAGATATAATATAAATGATATTATACATTTTCTATGCTCATCCTGCTAGGTAAGTGCTTGGGAGTTTTCTGATTTCCTGGTTTATAGTACGTAAATATTCAGCCAACTCTGTATGTAAAGCTCACCAAGAAGGTATTACTCAGTGGATAGAAAAAGTTCTTCAATAGTCCCATCGTCTATTAAACTTTAAAAAATGTGATGTCCAAATAAAGCATAACTAAAATTCCCTCTCTTCCTGGTTTGCTTTATTGAAGTATAAAAAATTCTTAATAATAAATCTGCAAATGTTCAAACTGATTTTCTATGAAAATAAAACTTTGGGCTTAATAACCTTACTGTGCTAAAAGGGATTATTTGTTTACTATTATATCTGAGCATTAATTTTCATTACATAATAATAACACTAAAATGTTACAGAATTTTTGGTTCAAATTCGAATGCATCTACGACTTAATTCTTAATTTCAGATTGAAATAATGTATATATTTCGTTTAATATATATTTTGAATTATAAAATCACGCATGATCTTTCAACGACATGGTATTTAAAATTTCCAAATATTGTAAATTCTTTTAAGTAATTACTTATAACATGATTAGCGGGCTTAATATTTGGTTAAAAGGAATATTCTCTTTAATCATATTAGAAATCCTCTTTATAAACTTTATATTTACCTAGATTTTGTTTTTAGTTCGAATATATTCTGAAACAATTTAGGAACTTCATTAATCCACATTTTTATATCCTAAGTAAGAACTTTTAAATATAAAGGAATACATATTTTACGTTATTTGAACGGATTATTTTTAGCATTGCAACTAAAACAATAGCAGTATAATGTTAATTACCATAATAAAAATTTAATTATTATATAAAAATTTTAAAAATGTCCATTTGTTGTGACACTGAAATATTATTCAAAGTTCTCATGATTAATGCAATGTTTTTCTTTAAAACAAAAGTTTTCCCTATCAAAGGAAATTACCTATATCAAATCAAAATTTTATTTTGAAATGTGAATGCACTTATTCTTTAATAGTATTTTCATATTTATTATTTTAAATTTTGAATGAATGGAGAAATTGGAGATGGAAGTATTTGAACTTTTCTATATTAAAATTAATAAAAATATTGTTATAAAATTATTGTACAAACTTAAGATCTTCAACTTATAATAAAAGGTTAGAAAAATGAAAGATACACATTTAGTTCAAATCCTCAATTTTCCATTAAGAAAATAAAATTTATAATTTTTTTAAAATTTTGTCAGATAAATGCGAGCAACCTTAATCCATACATTTAGTCTTTTTAAGATCATGACGGAAATTAAAATATTGTGAAGTGTGGAAAAAGTTTTTACGTAAAGTAAACTTTATTCATGTGCTTGCCTGGAAAGATACAAGTAAATATCCTAAATGCCATTCCAGCAGATATTTTTGCAAAAAGCAGAAGGACGCCGTCCATTTTCTTCTGTTCATCATTAATTTGAATCGAACGAGGGTCCTTTCAGCACAAATACTCCAAATTTTCTAAGAGGAAGCTCACTTAAGAAAATTCACACATTTAACATTTTCACTGTATTGAGTTTTTATTATATTGAAGGCTCAAAATTATTTAGAAAATGTGGTATAAATTTATTCTCCATATATTCGAGATTTACAGTAACGAATTTACAGATAATATATCAATAATCACTTTTACGAAAACACCAAAATGTATTCTATTTTCAATTTTAAAAGCTGATCATTAAGCAAGTGAGGATTTATAATCGAAAGAACATTTAAAAATTTTATAAATCATTTATTATAACATGCTTATAATAACACAGGTACTGCAATTTTTTTATCCATGACGAAGAAAAATAGAAATAAAAAGTTAGTATTTTTTAAGAAGCGGATGTCATCATATGTTGTATAAAAATTTTAATTTCAAAACTCGGGGTTTATTCATAGGAGTAAGCTTTAAGCTTTATCAGTAAGTTAAAAAATAATAATAAATTAATTAACTAATAAATATTAATAAAAATATTATGATAAATCAATTAGAAATAAATAATATTAATAAATATAATTCAAAATAATATAATATAATATATATATATATATATAATAGCAATTTTTTATAAATATTTTAAATTCAATAACTTTTATTATTTATCAGTCTGCCATTAATTTCAAAATAAGTATTAATTCAATAAGATTTTACTCTATTTACTCTATATAAGATATTCCTTTTATAAAATTATTAAAGGATATTTATATGTTTTTTACTTAAAAATTTAATTATTGATTTATATACCTCGCTTTTTTTCTTGCTTATCAAACAAATGTACTAATGACATTATTCTCGTATGTTCACACAAACGCACAATCGAATTTAAAAAAAAAAATTGCTGTGAAATTTTAAAATAAAATCTATCGACATCATCGAATGGACATTCTATCATCAAATCTCTTTATTTAAGTTATTTTCTCTCATTAAAAAAATAATAATATTAGATTTCTATGTAAAAATAATTTTTGCTTTGTTAAAAATAAAAGAAATTGAAAATAATTAATTTCAAATTTATTTACTTGGCATTTTAAGTAATTCAGTATCTATAAAATACAAATAAGTTTTGTAAATTTAGAATTAAAATTTATTTGCATTTTAAACTACTATCAATTGAACTTGAATAAAAAATTAGATTAATTTGTAATTAATGTAATTTAAAATTTAAAGTAATTAATTAAAATAATTAGTAAATATTTATTGCTTAGATTTTAGTACTGAATCGATTCTTTGTGTAATCCCATTTAGTGTTTTCAACATTCATCATTTTATATATAAATATTTGCAACAAAAATATTTAATATAATTATTTAACAGGATATCATATTACTCTAAATGTTATGTGCCTGATACTAAGAACAAAAATATCGTTTTTTAAGAATAATTTGAAATTTATTTTTCTAAAAATACCTTCATTTAACAATGTAGTAAATATCTGAGAGTTTGGAAAATAATTTTTTGTTCAAAAATTGCTTTATGAAAATTTTTTAAAAATAAGAAAATAAAATTAAAATTCTCATAAAAAATGAGATTCCACAGAAATTTGAATGCGGTGCTGTTAGTGATTTTACACAAGGGATTCTCATACTTCCCATGCTGGGAATCGAGCCCGGCCACATGAGTGCTTGTGAGAAATCTTAACCATTAAACCACATTGGACTCCCATACGCTTCCTTATTTATTTATATTTTTAAATTTAAATAATTAATTGGAACTAGTTCAGTATCCCCATATATTTTCGAAAGCGGCGATTTTTTTTTTCGTCGCCAAGATAAGCGCGCGCTTATTAACACATTTCTCAACAACACTATGAGCATGAGAAAATCATGGAAATATAGCAATAAATTAACAAAAATGTATAAGATAATAATAAATATATATAATAAATAAACAGCTAAAAAGAAATAATATAAAAGAAATTGTAAAAAAGAAAAATTTACGATGATTGGGCGCTGGCGACAACGATACACAACTGAGGGAAAATCCCCTAATTGCACAAACAGCAAACAAAAGACAAATGGCTTCCAATTCCAATTGAAATGTGGAACAAAGAACAAAGAAAGTCGAAGTAAAATTTAAATAGCTGTAAAATTTATGTAAAATACGAGAAAAACGAATAGTGGCAAAAAAAAAAAAAAAAAAAGATTAGTAACTAAAACTAAATTTGGCAACACTACAATAAAAACAAAAGTTGAAATTAGCAACACAACGATGTAAGCAAAGGGCGCCAAATTTGGCGAGAAATCATATATGGGGATACTGATTTTATACCCGAAGGTGAAATAACCAATATGAATTACTATTTAATTAAATTGTTAAAAGTAATAAATGTAATAATTTTCTCCATGAAAGTTAAGTAAACTAAATTTGACAATCATGGTAGCAAATACAAAATTGGGCATAAAATATTGGAAGTAAATATTTTTTTCATTTTGAAATTTATTATATGCGCACATGATCGACATAAATTTAATTAAATATTATCAACATAAACAGAATATTTAAAAAGACCGAAATATTTTTCACGGACAAAAATAACATCGCTAATTCTTTAAATTTATTGAAGGATATGTAATAGAAAAATAAAAAAATATATATATTTTAGTAGACATATACAGGATTCTGAGGTTAAATACTTACTTATAATAATTAATAGATAATCAGTTTTAACTAATTATTTATTTTTATATTATTTAAATGGCGAATAGATAAAATGATAAAGGCTTGTTATACTTTTAGAAATTGTAAATTCAATAAATATTTTAATATATATAATTCACTTAAAATTCACAAATGAAAAATTTTCCTTCATTCGGAATATTTTTTCTGTGTGCTTGCTATTAATAAATTAAGAAAATATTCTATTTTTTAACTTGTATTCATTTGAATGTCTTTATAGTTTTCTTTTCTTCAGTGATTTTTTTTATTCTAATTTCTAATAAATGTTTTTATTTTCATTTGTTTGAATTATAGATACGCAAAAAGAGACTAGAAGAGATCAGCAAAATAACATGAATATCTTGCTTAATATACACGCGATTTTAACATTTTGAATGGTGTAAAGAATTTTTTTCCCACTTGATTAGATAAGGTGTTACAAGTTTTGTCTGATATATCGCTTTAATCACTGTGGGAATTTTACACGTGTATTATGATGTATATAAATTCAATCTCCAAGCACAGTTTAGATAAAAACTTAAACTAATTTTTTATATTTCACTACATTTTTCCTTGTAGGTAATATATTGAAAGCTATCCCTTTCTGTCTTGCACTAGTGCGGGGTTCGATCCCCCCCCCCCTCCACAAAGGAGAAGGATTTTTTTTCATGCACTTACATTTTAATTATATATTCCCGATATCTTTCTATATTAATTTGATCATTTTTATGCTTTAAATTTATTTAATTATTATGCAATTTAGTAGAACAGCAATAATTCCCTATTTCAAATAGCATTTTAATCTTAATCAACATTTAAAAAATAGCATTTATATTTAGAGTAATTAATATATTATTTAAAAAAAAGATATTAAAAATAAGATATTATTTAAAAAAATCAAGAAAAGGAAAATGTGATATTTTTTACAATTTCATCAATATCAATACTCTAACCGATACTTTTTTTTAAATCATAAATAATAATGTTTGTTAAAACAACTTCTGCCACACAGTAAAAAATATTTAAATTTTCAGAATTTTTTTTTTTACCAGAATTATCTTTAGCTTCATTTAACGATTGTCATTCACTTGTAAAAAATAACATTAAGATAAGTCATCTTCAGAGAAGTACGAATCATTTGATCAGTTTTCAAAATCAAAATTATTTGGAAATATATTTTTATTATTATTTTTCTAGCTTAATATTTAAAGCTAAAATAAAAATAAACAATATTTTTTGTTAGGAAATTTGTGAAAAATAAACGTATGCAAAAGTATGAATCTAAAATAACTCAAAGAATATTTTCAAGCCTATATAGACATTGAAAGAACTGAAACGTTACAATTATTGTCCCCGTTTGACATTATGTCCACGTAGGTCATGTGGAAGTCATGTGATCTACAGGAAACGGTACGCAACATTCTGGTGAAATATGAATCATTCATACGGTTATATGTATGACATGAGAAAGACAGCTTATCTAAGTTACTTACAGCAACGGCAGATTTTGGAAGCCCTAAGATGGAGGTATGAGTATCTAAAAATAGCATGACCCGTCAGCTACTCCAAAGGTGTCGGTATAAGTATCTACGCCAGTGGTGCCCAAACTTTGGACTACATTTTGAATTCAAAAGTTGAAATCGAGACATGCACAAGATGCTTTTCGGTCACCAATGGATGGAGCTGTTTTTTTTTTTTTTTATTAATTTTCTTTATTTATTTAATTTTCTTTTGATGCATGTATATACATTTGAGAATATTTATACCTTTTAAAAAGTTAGAAAAATATTAGATTTAAGTTTTTTGAAATTAAAAAGAAGCATTTTTTTTATTTAAAATAAACTAACAGTTATTTTATAATATATTTTTATTTTATAAATTTATTTTGAGAGAAATAAAAAAAAAATTCCCTTTTAAAAATTGTCTGTTTTGAATTTGAAAAATATATTTTTTATATAGTAGTGATCTTATTTTTTTTAATTTACCAACATATATAAAAATGTATTTTAAATTCTCAAATTTCACACAAATTCATAAAATATAATCATTTAATGATAATCGATAAATAATGGGGAAGCAATACGGAATTTTACAGTATGATATGCCTCATTATTAAGTATAAAGTAAAATTCATATTTGATGTACAACAAATAGATGATAATTAATGTGAAGGCCGGCTGTGCTTCTCTTCAGCCAGTTTATTGTTCTCCGGTACATATGTTGTTAAAGCTAAACTCATAAAGTCATTCAAGAGTTTATTTGTAATTTTTCATCTAGATTTTGTCTTTAAATATTTCCTGGTTGAAAATCCACTTTGATAAAAATAAATAGATGCAAAGCAGAAAATTTCCTGAATTTATAAATTTCCCCAAAGTTTCTATTTCGGGTATTAAAGCAATTTGGTTTCTACATAACTTTTTTACCTTAAAATCATTAATAATTATTTTAAATTTTGACATTACTTTGAGTTCTAAACTGCATACATGACGAATAAATAAGAAGGGATTTGCACTCAATTATTTTATAACGTCTTGCAAGATATCTCTTATGACTATAACTGCTTACCATATTTTAACAATTATGAAATATAAATTAATGGAAATTTTTAAAATATTTTTTGTTCATAGTATCTTATCGGACTGACGATCACAAACAAAATGATTGGCAAGTACGAGGTTGGGCAGTGCTGATCTACGCCAAGGGAACGAATGATGTTGAGAAATGAAGTACAAGTTGCGATGTTAGAGATTCATGTCATTTTAACAACACAGGATGTGGATGGTTGTCTTGCCAAGTAAAACAAGATAAGCGATAGGTAGTGTCTGACTTGACGACCAAAATGTTTAACGTAGAAATGATTTAATAAGTAATACCGCCATTGACATGTTCCTACACCGTGCTAATGATCTAACCGTTATTTTTAGAAATGTCTCAAATTAGAATCGGAAAAATCGGTTTTCAGTGGAAATTCTATTCACACGTATTTGAAAAAAATAGTTGTAACAATTTTACGATATATTATATGTATATTAATTATACTTAGAGTCTTGACAAACCAATTATTTCTTTATGGGAGTAGAGAAAAGAGTTGCAAAGCTATTGAATATACATTTCTTACTCTACGAATATAAATTTTATTGGCTAGAAGCAAAGTAATATAAAGTTTAATTTTAAAATAAATTAAACATCAAATTTCACATAATTTTGGTAATCTAAAAATATAAAATATTTTAGTCACAGCTCTAATACATAGAATCTGCATACGTTAACAAGATGAATTAATCTGCTGATTAAATATTTTGTTGTGTTTACGAAAGCCAATTTTTAACACTAGAGGAAAAATAAAAAAAATAAAAAATATTATTTTAGGTAACTCTAGTTTTGAATGAAAGAGAGGGTATAAATATAAAGAAGTGAAAACTCCATGTTTAGTTTATAGTTTCCATTACTTAATGCATGGACTTGTCACATTATTCACGTCACCAAATGCATGAAATCTAAGCCAAAATCTATTACACAAAATGCTTGCCTTAGAATTTCCTTGGGCAACAGAGTTTTTCAACCTGTTTTGAACTAATGTCTCGAGATAGAGTCGCAAAATGTGGTTACTTAAGAAAATTTTAAGGTATGCTCATTGAGTAACAGATTTTGGCTACAATTCAATGATTTTGCCACATAAATGATGCAATAAGTCCATCTGATTAGCAAATGTATCTTATAATAAATTACATAGCATATTTATTAAATGCGGGTTCTACATATACTCTCTTTCAAAACACAGCGGCTTAGTATATTGTTATATTTTCATAAATAAAACGAAGTCTTAGTTAATTAATTCATTTTGATTGTATGTGTGTAAATTCTTTATTATTAGAACTGTTAATTATTTTTTATTAATGGGTGTACCAACAAAATAATGTATAAAACTTGTCGTATGTACAACCAATATGCCATATTATTGACTAAATTGCATTACATGCTGACACATAAAAGTTACTTTATAAGCAAATCTGTATTTTTATTGTCACTTATAAATGGAAATTTTGCCTACCAATAGTAATTTCATTTCCATGAAAATTACTATTGGCAGCTAAAATAATAAATTATTCATTACACTCAAAGCATTTTGCCTGAGACTTACACTTATAATATAAAAAAAATAGTTTGTATTCAGATGAAAGATTTGTAATATTTCTATGTACTTAAATAATAAGAACACTATCTTAATTAAAATAAAATCTTGAAAATGCAGATAACTTAAAGAATAAAAACATTATATAGAGAGAAATGAAATGCATGAATATGTTTTTTTAACCAAATATCTGTAAAAATTTATTAATATATTTTTTTTATTCATTTTTTAACTACTTTCCTAAAATCTATAGAATATATTTCCTATATAAAATGCAGAGTACCTTCTAAAATCTTTTATAAATATAAATGAGAAATATTTCATTCTATTGTGACTTCATTACACATGATGTATATTTTATTCCTAAAGTTTATATATTGTTTAGAATATCTTCATTAAAATTGAGAAATCTGAAAGAAACGTGGTACTGCAATCATTATTTTTTAATCGCTTTTCGCTAACAGAAATGATAAGGAAAATGTGAATGGCCAAACAGATTAGCAAACCTCAATTCAAATTAAATTTAGATTTAATAAATAATAGAGTTGCTAAAAATAAATGCAAAAAATATTCTAATTTTACACCTCCAAATTATTGCAACCGCTTTATTCAAGTGCGCATGCGTTAGAATTCCAGTAGAAAGCCGACTTTAGCGACTCTATCTTGAGACACGAGTCTGTGATTTGAAACTTTAATATTATTCGCCCACTTAACTTAATTATTTTGAAAGCGAGTGAATGCTTGTGCGTATGTCAGGTAAAGTGGTTCCCTTCATGATATCTATCAAATAAAATTTAATAACACTAATCAAACTAAAATAATATAATCAACAATAATTTTAATTAATTTAAATAAAATATAAATATTTATGAATATAAGTTTCTTTTGCCATTCACACAAGAACAATGTTATAATTCTGAGTAGAAAAGATGAAAGGAAAGGAAAACCTTTATTTTTTACATACAGGTATAGTAACATGGTGCTAACGACAGTAAATTGGTGTAACTTTTGAAAATAATCGCAGTGGGAATGCTTAAAGCAAGACTTTAAAAACGTAAAATATTCCAATTTGCTTTAAAAAATTTTTTTTTCAAAAACATTTTAATGTTAAGTTTTTAATATTTCTTTATTAATTTGTATTAAACGAAAATTATTGAGTTAGAAAGCTATTATTCCTTAAATCTCTCTCAATATTTCTCTTTTTCTCCATTGTTTTTTCCCTTACTAATCAGTGCTACCACAAGAGATATTTAGAGGAATTGGAAGAAATTTCGGTTCTAAATTGTTGTGTGTGTGTGGATCACTTCTAAATAATTTTATATTTTTATTAATAAATTTTGCAATTATTATTTTTATTTTTAAGCCCTTTCATAACTGGAAATTTGGCTTCTCTTGTTCCATTTGCTGTTCTTTTTTGAATAGTTCCGTGATATTTTAGCTTACTTTAATGTTCTTCTCTGGAATTTCTAATTTTTAAAATTTAATTTCATTATATTATTAAATTTTATGTTGGTTAGTTGGGTTCTATGGCGCAAGGTCTAAAATTGGACATGCTGCGCCTCTATAAAATTGTAAAGAATCATCTAAACTTATCTTAACTATCATATTACTTTAAAATTTTCTAAGGAGTTATTATTAAATAGTAATAAGACTTCTTTTATATTCTTATGTAGAAAACCTGAGTAATAAACGTAAGCATTTATCAGTTTTTTAATAGCGATGATATATTAATATAGCTTAACTTTCATTAGAAATATGTACCTTACTTTAGAAAACTCAGGAACTGGGTTATAATCTATCCATTAGTCTGTCGCATTTAGTGACTCACCATTCTTCATAAGACTCATGAAATCACACACTAAAAAATTAAAAATATTTAACTTATTGAAAAAGTTCATATTTCGAGCATATTTTCTTAATATTGTTTTAATATTTAAATAGCCATCTTTAGTTATACAGTGATTAAAATTCAAAATTTTTAGTCAGTTTTTAGTTGTGTTCATAGAACTTACTAGAAATGATTCACTCCCCCCCTCTCCTGATGAGATTTGAAAATTTTAGAGTAAACTGTTTACCGCCTCATGAGGAGTACTCACATAACAAAAGTTAAGATGCCTCACATACATTCATCAATTAATTGTATACTCTTAAGTTAATTTAAATACATAAATATGTTATTTTCTATATTTCCTAGAGCTTAACAAATTTTTATGAAAAATTGAATGAAACTGACTAGTTCTCTTATTAACTGAATCTTAACACAAGCTGTTTTAGATATTTATTTCTACCAATTGCAAAATACATCAACAAAATCATTTTTATTACAAAACTAAAGCTTTAATAATTATTAATTTAGTTAATTATAAATATTAATATTAAAAATAAAATAATCATAACTACTATACATATTATTTATCTTAAATAAACCTGTTTCATTGATTATTCTTGTGTGTGTGTGTGTGTGTGACATCTATATGATATTGAATATTTACAATTCTTATTTATAACGAATTATAAGATACTTTTCATTTCAGAAGTTAACATATTTTAAAAAGATAAATTTAGACAGTTTATGTTTAAATAAAATAATGAAATTACAAAAATATAATGAAAAGTTTGTGATTGTGAAATAATTATATGTGATGGCATGGTATGATTTTCAGTAACAAATGGGCTAATTTTATTTACTATTTTCACAAGATTATGTTTCAAGTAATAGGACAATATTTTGCATTTCATCGTTACTAGTATTCGAGTTAGTTACCAGGAATTTTGTTTCTGAAAGTTTATGAACTATATAAGTATATCCAAAAGGAATCTGCTTCCTTCAGGCGAATTATTGTTACCTGCTTAATTTTCTTCTTAGAATCGAAAAAACTTGAAAAAATAATTTATTGTTAAATGATTAATACAATGATAGATTCGCATGTCCTCGGTAGTATAGTGGTGAGTATCCCCGCCTGTCACGCGGGAGACCGGGGTTCGATTCCCCGCCGGGGAGAAAGTTTTTCCTTTAATTTAATGTGACACAATTTTTTTTTTCAAAGCACAATAACGTAACATTTCTCATAACAAATAGTAAATAGAAAAAAGAATAATCAATATGTAGTTAAAACATTAATAAAAGCAATTACAGCCTTCATACTTAATTCATATTTATCCAATGTGTTTTATATAATATATTTAAATGATTTTTTTTAAAAAAAAATAAATATGACTAATATATATTAGAAAATCTTAAACACAGTTTGCTTTAAATATTTAAAAAAAATTATATTAAATACTAGAGCCTTCTTTAAAATTGTATTTAAATATTTGTAAAAATAAATCTCTCAAATATATACTTTTAATGGGAGGAAGAAAATTTTATGAAATAAAAAAAAAGTTAAATACCTATATAATAATAATAATTATTATTATTTTTTTAAATATTCACATAGATAATTTTTTAAAAATACAAAAAAGAAAAATAAAAACTCATAATAATTTGGTGATTTTAGAAAATATAGATTGGTAAATAAAAATTGGATAAAATTTGGAAATAATGTGCTAGAAATCTTTGGCGGGAACATTATTTTTCTTATTTTTAACTGGTTTCTTGGAATATCTATTTTAAAAAAAAATTATCTTTTAATAATAGATTAAAATTTTTTACTTCCCCAATGAAATTTTCAGAAATGTTTATTTTTATGATAAGTTATTGCTCACATACAAAGAATAACTATTTAGATAGACCAATTTTAATAATACAATCCTCATTTACAATCGCATTTTAAATCGATTCCCAATACGTTGTCGTCCTCTTTAGTTACATTTACGATGAGAAAACTAAAAATTTAGAGACGCACACATTAGACGGATTAAATGTGAGCTAACGCCCTTTTATTTATCAGATGGGATAATATATCAAAATTAAAACTTTTTGCTCTTAAAAATACTATGCTAATTAAAAATTGTTTGATATGTATTCTAAGACCCGTAGAAGAGAAAACCTTAAAGGCAATGAGAGAATACACAGTGTCTCAGATTAGTATCAATATTCTGCTGAAAGCATCCTATTTCAAACTAATTTCCGGGTAAGATTTAATTTCAAACTACTTTTAAAAGATTTTCCTATTATTAATAATTGATAATTATACTCAACCTCTATTTTTCTTTTTTTTTTCTTATTAATAATAAAAACTGACTCAGAGGTTATTGTTTTTAAAAGAAAAAATTAAAAAGTTTAAAAAAAATGTAAAAAGGCTTTATTTTCATTGAAAAATTTCCTAAATATTTATTTTATCAAACTTTTTGACAAAATAAAATTTTTTATTTGTGTGTAAAAATAAGATTAAAAAAAAAAACCAAAGTTAATAAAAAACTAAATAAAAAAATTATTGTTTCATAAAAAAAGAGTTGCTTTTTTATTATATTTTCTTGAATTATATTCTTATAAATTCTAGGAAAGTTCCAATCTAATCTTTATGTACTCAGAGTTTTACATTATTTTTTGTTCCAGTATTTTTACTTATTTTATAAATTCAATTATCATTATTTTTTATTGCTTCATTTCATACTTAAAGTTAGTAATTAATTTTATAGTAATTAATTTGCAATTAATATCGTATAATACTCATAATTAACAATTTATTTTTTTAATTTTGAACTAGACATTAGTGATTTTTGTCTTAAATAGATTCAATATTATTCAAAGAATTAAAGGATAAGGCTCAGAAGAGTTTTATAGGATATGGCTGAACCCCGTCTTGGTTACTTGATGTTATCTTTAACGGGACTGTTAATAATTACCGTTACATTTCTACTTGCAATGGCCTATTGATTTATTATTTATTCGAATTCTGATAAATAATACGCTTCAACTGGATAGAGCACAACCACTTGTTGCTGGTATTGTAGACATTTTTTTTTATGTAGAAAACGTTCCCTCGCTACTTTGACCAGTACTTTCTCTAGATTTGAAATTAATATAGAAACGTCTACTCGATGATTGTTGAATGATGGACTTTTCAAGTTCAATAAAATGTGATATCATGTTGAACCTACATAGGAAACTGTATCTGTAAATTCCATCCAATCTGTTTGAATAATGTCTTGCATTATGTATGCTGTTATCAGGCCAGAGGTGATTGTCCTAGTACTGATTTTTCAGAATTTATATTTCCTAATTTTTCTTGAAAAGTTAAGAAATTAGTTATTTTTAATATAATTATTAGTCATTTAGATTACTGAAGGAGCCATGCCAACTCCAGTGTTGGGAATTGCGCAGGATTAGCGAGGATCCAAGCCGTGAGCAACCCGCTAGAGAAGACTCCACAATTTCTCGATTAGTTTTTAAATCAGGTGACTGGCTAGGGAAGAATGGTAAACTCATCTTTGTGCTCTTCAAACTATGTGCGTACATTTCCAGTTGTATGACACTCAGCATTGTCATGCTGGTAAATGCCAACATCCTGAGGAAAAACAATGTAGTAGTGGATAGGGTCTACAAAGACAGGCGCGTATTGATGCTTCTTGGCTTTCGTAATGATTAGAGAAGTCAGAAAAAGTAAGTAAGACATTCCCCTGCTTCCAGCTTGGACCATTCCCGCAATGGTTGCAAGGTATTTACTTTCAGAGTTTTCACGTCGTATACTCAATCGAATTTCTGTCTATCTATTCGATTGAGTATAAAACATGTTTCATCGGAAAACGCTTTATCTTGCCAGTCAATAGAAGTCCAGTTACGGTACTTGCATGCAAACTCCAGCCTTCATTGCCGATGAACTGCTGTTAACATAAGCGTATGATCCAAGGGTCTGCATCGGAAGCGCAGGCGCAGCAACGCTGGCTGAACAATAATTTGGGAGATACTGCTGTTGATAGATCATTGGTTCATCTGGGGGATTAGTTAATCCAAAAGTACATACAATTATAGCCGTGTAGGCGAGCCCCGGACTATACCTTTAGGTTAATGAGTTATGAATATTCCCTTATCACCAAGTACTCCGGTAATTTTGAACCATGGTCTGATGATGAGATCACACCTGAGCTGGCACTCTCCTCTCCATATCCTCGCCATTCCTGATGGGAGTTCTAATGCAGGCACATTTGAAGAAAGTAGTTACAATAATTTGGCGGTATGAAAAGTGAATATTGCTCAGACTTTTTAGCAACCCTATGGTCTTCGATTTGCTTATTTATATTCCTATTATTTCTTGTGTGCGAGTGAAAAGTGATTAAAAAAATGTTTATTAATATATTATCACGTCGTCTTTTTTGCCTTAAGTCGTAGGATTTTGCTAGTTTTAATAATTACTTTTCGAAATATGAAGGAAGAGAAAAATAGTTTATTCACACATTAGCACCATATAAAATTCAAATAGATAAAAACTTTATTTGAATTTTATATGTGGTGCCAAATCGCACATCATTAACGACATTTATTTTTTCTCACATATATTCGTCGAAATAATAGGTAAGTACCAAAAAAGGGTGGATTGCGATTATCACATTTTCTTCTGATTTCTGTATTTCAATAAAGATAAACATAAATGAAGGGAGGGGGTATAAAATGCCATAGTAAACTTAATTTTACTAAATAAATTGTTTTGGACACATTTTTTTTTATCATGGTTTAGTCTTAAGGGGTTTTTTTAAAGCAAAAATTGAAATTTTATTAATTCAAATTATAATAGGCTTTGGATCCAATATAAATTTCAATAACAAAACTGCAGAATTAAAAGATTTTCTTTTATTTAGTGTGTACATTGTCTATTTTTGAAATTGAAAATTCTAAATAAGATAAATCACACGCTGTAAGTATTGAACATCTGTAGTCCAATTTGAGAATACAACACATTTATTTGAAAAAAATTAATTTTTAAATTTTTAAAAATGAGAAAATTTATAAATAATTATTAAATTCTTTATAATATTTATAAATAATTATTAAATTCTTTATAATATTTATAAATTCCTTCATTTATTTGCATAAAAGATAAAACACTCAATATCACATTTCCTTCTAATTTCTGTGTTTTAATAAAGATATTATAAACATTAATGGGAATAAAATATCATGTGTAAAAAATTGAAGGTGAAATTAAATAAATTTTTTAAACTAAGTATACCAAATAAAATATTTATAAATTTTCATTTTACCATGCTTACATGACAAACGCCTGGTTTCAATATAAATTCATTATTTCAAGTATTTTTTTCCTTTTATTTTTCACTGTATCATGCTCATATCACAAAACTATATTTTATGTTTGGTTAATTATAAATTTATTATCTCAAGTGGCTTTTTTTTTAGATTTAATTAATTTTTTTTTCATTTATGAGATGTTTTAACAAGCTTCAGTTAAAACACTACAGAATTAAAATATTTTTTATTTAATGTCTTGAGTGTCTATCTTTTAAATTAAAAATTCTGCTAAGATAAATCGCAAGCTGCCATTACAATAAATATTTGTAATTCAATTCAAAGTATAACTCATTTATTTGAAAAAATAAGATTTTAGTTTTTATAAATTAGGAAAATTATAAATAATACAAAATTAAATAAATTTTCTCAGTTATATGGACTAAAGATTTTTTATAAGGAACTTAATATTTTAAACAAGAAAAATATGCTAAGCTGTAGAAAAGAAAGCTGAAAAAACGATTAAAAATATTCAATAACATAAACTTGCTAACTAGATATATAAATTTATCGCATTATTTGCATCGCCAAATCACTGAATCATAGCCAAAAGCTTTTGATTGGGGCTCTATCTCTAGACACTAGTAGCTACTGAGCCTCTGTTCTGAGCTCGTTATTCAACAAAAGCAAGTCTGTTCGCCCGAATGTATCTCTGTAACCATCCTTCGTCTCTGTCATATATGGTCTATGGTGCACCACATTAACCACGTGATTGATTTTTAACAAGTCTCATTTAGCCATGCACGGTATGTTTTACCACGGCGGCGCGCGAACATAAAGCTAGCTGTTTCGGAAACGCTTTCTTTCTTGGACCGAAAGTTAATGATAATGCCTTTTGTGAACGTCGGATAAATCGTCCAATTTCTGCATTACGCCAACGAGTTTTTTTTAAGCAATCCATACACACTTTAGGTGAGCTCAGCTGCAGTGTGTTGTCAACTGCCATCTGTGCTTGGTTATTTAACGTCGACTACGAAAGTATTTGGTGGTCTCACGCAAGCACACACACACACGCTCACACACACACACACACACACACACATATATATATATATATATATTATGTAATATATATATATATACACACACATTCGTAATTTAATATTCAAAAGAAGAGTAAAAAAATTATTTAATTTTTTCTTGTTAAAATAATTTTCCTTTAAAATGTTATATAAATCTCCTCTTTAATATTAATTCTTCCTTGTTAAATTATAGAATTACTATACATCAATATTTATATGAACTCTAAATATTAACTCACATTGTATTTGTAACCAATTATTTACTAAGAACTTATAAATTAACTAAAATATTTCTTATCCAGTAACTCAAGAAATCATTTCATAATTTAATTTTTCTTGTAATCTTAGACTGCATGAAATTTTTAAAATGAAGAAATTCCATAATCTCTCTCTATAGAAATTATATTCTTGATGCAACCAAAGAACTTCAGTCGTACTAAATTATTCAACAATTCCTGTCCTGACAAACAATGTAACTGAAAACTCTTCTGAATCTTTGCTTCTAAAATTATATTAGAATTGCATTTCACGGCGTGTCCTAGAATCTTTCAGATTAAATTCCCCATCTAGTCAATAATACGTTTTGTTGTTGACATGAAATTATAATATTGCCCTGCTTTGTAAGTAATATAATAGCATTATTTTTCAAATATATCTGCCATCAACTGCATTTTGCAATAAAATTGAAATTCGAAAGAAATTCAATTTTATTTTGAATTTACAGGATAACATTTTATTAAATCGAAATCTAAAATTGAAAAAAAAAAAAAAAATACATATTCAACTAAATGTACAAGTGCATGTGAATAATATATATATATATATATATATATATGTATATATATATATATATATATATATATATATATATATATGTATATATATATATATATATATATATATATATATATATATATATATATATATATATATATATATATATAAAGTAAGCTTATTTTATGAAGAATTTTCAAAAATTGAAAGAAAAATAGTGAGAATTATCAGTCACTACAAACAGTTCACAAAAATATTAAGTGTCTTGGGATAGTAATTAAAAAAATTTCGAGATTAGAAAATACACAGAAATTACGTTGTATCATTATTTTGGTATGAATGATTTGATGCTGTTGTTGTCACATCTCCCGGAGTCATTTTGGTAACCAGACGATAACAAGACTATAGCTGCCAATCCTGTTTCAGAGGGTGGGGATAGGAACTGAAATCAGCACATTTTCGCAAGTCTCAAAAACAAGTTTGGATTTTGATCTCATTTTCACTGTGTAACCTTATCCTCCGAATCATTTACATAAGCATGACCTCTTTTGTTTAATCACTTAGGTTTCATTTAATTTATGTCTTGTTTAGTTGCAGCTCGTTGTTGTCAGGGGGCGTAGCTCAGATGGTAGAGCGCTCGCTTAGCATGCGAGAGGTACCGGGATCGAAACCCGGCGCCTCCAATTTTTTTCTATTTCTACATTTTAAAAAATTATTTGTTAGAAAAATCGTTCTGATTGCGGTATGCTGATGAACACACAGCGCAAATATATTTCGTTTCTTATCTCATCATTAAATAGTTTTTTTTAATTAAATAAAAATCTAATAAAAATAAGAATCTTATACAAGCCGTTTTCGTGAAAATTATTAATTTATTGCTTAAGTAGTAATAAAAATATAATATTTTTTTTTTTTTTAGCATTCCTTACATGTGCTCTTTACTTGATAATATTACATAGGATTCGGAATAGTTTAAAAAATTTTATTTTATTAAACTATTTTCATTCTAAAATCACACATAGTTTAAGCTGCGTGTTTCAATATTTTTATAATAAAATATATTAATATGAAACAAAATTTAAATATTTGAACTTAGATGAGAAAATTTAAAAAATCTATAAGCCACATAATATTTTAAGGACAATATTACGGAATAAAAAGATCGAAAGCAAAATTAATCATTTTAATAGAATTACATTTTATACAGATTAATCTTTTTTTTTTTTGAATTAAAACTTCAAGATTTAAAACAAAAAGAAGTGCTTAACTGGCAAATTCTTTCTTTACTTCCTGATTAAAAGTTTGTTAGAATAAATATAAAATTATCCATCTTAGATTGAAGTGCTTTTTGCAATAATTCCTGTTGATAGTTTTTTATGGTTTTAAGTATAAATTTTGTAATTTTTCAGAGAATCATATAAATAATGTGTTGAAAGTAAGTGGAAAATCTGTTTACAGATGTGTGTCACTCAAATAAAAATATTTAGTTTTACACTCAACATATAAATAAAATATATAATGTACAGACTTTTGAAGGAAAAAAATGTTTGCTAAAGGAAATAGTAATGGGATTGTAGGTTTATAATCCTTCTCCTTTTCTTCCTTGAAAAAGTGAATGTTATTTTTTTCACACACAAGTCCTTTTTTTTCACAGGTGGCAATCAATTAACCTTCTGGATTTATTTATGTATATCAGAACAGCAATCTTTGAAAAGTCACGAAACATCACGTAATTTTAATTGTTTTAAGTTTATCTCATTATTAATTAAAAGTAAATAATCATAAATAATATGAAATAAATAAAATTCCTCCCTTAAGTTTTTTTGTTGCTCTTACACAGCCATAAAGTTAAATCATTTCTGAATAAAACTATTTTTTAAATAAATGTATACAAAATAACAGCCCAGAGAAATAACCTCGAATGTATAAAAAAAATTAACATCTTTCGTAACATAATAACCATTCTATTAAGTTTTGGTGGACCCCTTCTCTTTCCTTTCAGTTATATTTCCCATGTTAAATTGTTTTGCTGAAAAAATAGATTTCGTAATCAAGAAAACTTAATATGAAACTTAGAGCACCGACTAATTGAATACAGGATTTATCTTTTCTGTGGTAGCGTACAGTGACAGAAAAAGCGATTAATAACTAAATATTATTAGAAAAAGTTTACGCATATTTTTTGTTGATAAAAAACCAAGATTTCATGAAAAACTCCATAAAATTAGGAAGGAAATAGAAAATCCGTTTAAATAAAATGAATTTCTTTTTTAATTTTTCAAAATTCAACAAGTTTTAAAATTTTAAATTAACTCTTAAAAAATTTCGGAAAAAATTCAATTTGATTGGACTTGAATCTATTTCTCTCAATTATAAATAACAAGAAGTTTATTGAAAGAATGTAAATTTGTTATATATATGTCGCTGAATTATATTCATACGACGTAGTTAACACGCATAATTTTAGCAATCAAATGCATATTATCTTCTTTGATTGCACATACCACAAAATTAAAATTACAGGAACATTTTATATTCGAATACACACAATAACATACTCAGCAGTCGCTTCATTTTTTTTTTTTTTTTTTTAGAATCCAGCCGAACAGCTCGCCTGTCTTCTCTTCTGTTCTTAAAACGTTTTCACTGCCTATACAGTGCCACCACGCGGTTGTCGAAACAATTACAGTGTTAAGCAAGTTGGGCGATCATTGAGTGTGGAAAAGCACTGGATTCTTTAATAAGTGTACATTAGCTTTTTTAATCTGTTTTATTTATTTATTTATTTATTTTTATTTTTTTTATATAAATATTTTTATAATAATAAAATAATTATAACTTGAAAAGGACTCAAATTTTATTTCAATCTTGAAAAAAGTTGTTCTAACAGTAATTTTAGAACTAGTCACCATTGAAAACTTTACAGTTATGAAATGAGAAAGTGAATCTTTGTAACTTTTCTGTATTCTGGTATAACAAAATATAAAGAAAATTCAGTTTTCTTTTAATAAAGCTTTAATTAAAATTTTAATAACAATATTCAATTATTATTTGCAAAACTTTTAACTTATTATCTTACTATGTAATTTTTAATAATTATTTATTTGCTAATATTTTTTTAATAGAATTTCACAATCAGAATTAAAAAATGTAATTGATTTAAAAAGCATTTAATATCATTTTAGTTTACCGATAGGTGATCAAAAAATTTTCTCTTTTGTTGCATTGTTATACTTATGTTGAATTTTTGATTCACTCTCTTAGAATATGCAGAAGTAGAATATACGCATGGAATATTCTAAATAAAAATGATCCTTTTTGATGTAATCTATTTGTTATTCCACTATGTAAACATTTAATATAATAATGTAGGACACTTTCTTTTGAATTACTGGATTGTGTCTAAAATTTGTAAAATTGTACCAATTTTACAAATTTTAGAGACACAATCCAGTAATTCAAAATTTTCAATTTAAAATTCTAAACTTAAATAAAATTGAAGTTTACATGCTATAAAATATTTAACTTAATGGTTTTTTCGTAAATAACCCAACACCTATACAAAGTGTGTATGATAAATAATATATATATGTGATAAATATGGTGTTTTAATGACATTATATTTATGTAGACTGGTTTTCCCTTAGAATCGTAAAGTCACATATTCTTTTTACATTAAAAACTATAGTTTATTAGGCATCTGTGATCCATAAATCCTTATTTAGAGTTTTCCAACTGAATCCAGCAAACTACGCAATAAAATGCTTTGAAAGTGCATTATTTAGAAGTGCCATGATGGAACAAATAAAGTCACTAACTTTTTTGTAACTGCGCATCATGGTAACTGAATTAAAATAAATATGTAAGCCTTCTTATTTTGTCAACAAATGTTTTTAACTAAAGACAATTAAATGAGGTTTGGGATGCTCGAGCAAGATTTCAATGCTTGTGAGCAAAATTGAGGACTCAAACAAGCAAATTTCAAATTTGTCAAACAAACATATCTCTATTACTAAACTTCTTCCACTTTATTCTGATTTTATCTCATCATAATTCGATTTCCACAGTATCATATTTATTTATTTTTGCATTAAAGAATGACTGGAATCAAAGGTCAAGAATCTGTTAATTGTGATACCCTGATTATGGATGTTTTTGGACGTTTTGCACTCTAAATTTGTATCAATAATGTCATTTAATTCTATTTATTCTCGTTTAAAATTATGTTTTTCCTCTTTACATGATTGAATTACGCTTAATTAAGACATGTTTAGCTGTGTATTTATATTAATTGTTGAACAAAACAACAAATAGTAAAAAAGAACTATTTAGAAAATATTTAAAACATTAATTAATAAAAAAAAACTGTGAAAAACATCTTTACATTTTTTTAAGAACCGCTGGAGTTTGGAATGCAAAACAAGGAGAACCAGTTACATTAGTAAGTAAATATTATTTATAGAAATGAACATTACTCCTAATTAAAGTTCCTAGGAAATGAATTTCACATTCTGTCGCTTTTAACAAAAGAAGAATTTTAACCCGATAATCAATTAAAAAGATTATATTTAAAGCTAGGAGTTATTTTTAAAAATTAGATTCTGTTTACTTTCATAAAAGTAATTAAATGTATGTGAAACATACCCTTGATTTGCAAATGAAATCAAGAAATCTTTTCGAGTATACCGTTGCTATGTGTGTGGTATGCGTGTGGATTGTGTACAATTGTGTTCATAACTTATTCGAATAAAATTAATTTCTTATTTTTAAAGTTTAAAAATATTACAATAAATTTGGTTTATGGTTTGCTTTTGACAAATACATAATGTCAAATTAAATCTTTTTTTTTTTTTAAATCGCTCTTTTTTTTTTAAAGTTTGTTTGAATAAATTTGTATTTATATTTATATTCGTTTTCAAATTTTTATTAAAGTTAAGAATTAAAATTTGAGAAAATATTTTCTCAATAAATCATGTTAAATAAATAATTGATTGAAATGTTATTAACATTATACATTAAAGTACAAATTATGAAATTGGAAAACTACTTCACACACACAAAGTTTACTATAATTTGTATATTAAAACCTTAAAAAAATAATTTCTGAAAAGATAAAGTCGATTAGTAATTATATAGCATGTACAAAAATAGTCCTCTATGCATACTAAATTCAACAAATCAGAGTTTTTCATTGATGAAGTACAGAAAAATCTGAAATACGTTTTACACAATTTATAATATTAATTTTATGGGAATAGAACTAATTATAGTTTTATGGAATCTATAAACATAGTTTTTATGGAAATAGAGAATTTGGAATTTGTAGCTTTTCTTTGCAAGTGAATAAATAAAAATATATTCATACAATATTTAATACTCTCAGTCTATCTCTCTTTAAATATTCTCTATAAATTCTTCTGCTATGATAGAAATTAAATATCTATAATTATTTAGAATGTTGTTATTTAATAATATAATAAAAGTATATTTTTATTAAAAATATATAGTTTACTTAAATATAAAACATTTTTATTGATGAAAGAATTCATAAAAAAAATGTGTGTGTGAAAAATGTAAATATAAAAGATTCAAGGTTCCACCGAGATTTGAACTCGGATCGCTGGATTCAAAGTGCAGAGTGCTAACCATTACACCATGGAACCTAATACTTCCCATGCCGTGAATCGAACCCGGGCCGCCTGGGTGAAAGCCAGGAATCCTAACCACTAGACCACATGGGACTTACTACGTCGTTCTCATCAAAGTTATTTGAAAAAAAAAAATTATTAATTTTTTATTTCATCATTTTACCGAGTAATATTTTAAAGAACAATTTATAACTGTTTTTTTTATTTTTAATTGTTATTTTAATATAAATATTCGTTTGATAAATGAGTTATTTTTTAATTTTTAGCTAAAGAAATTTATAATTAAGCTTAAGCCAAAGAAGTTTAATAAAATGGAGATGACTAAAGAAAGTAATTTAATAATAAATAAGGTGTTATGAATGTAAAATTATTAATAAAAAATTATGGTTTTAATTTAATTGTTACAAATTTTCACGAAAAATATTTTTTCCATGAAAAATAAAAGGAATTTAGCAATTTTGGCCACATACATAAAATTATGTATTAAAATTGGCGTTAGATATTCTTTTAGTTGAAAATACTATGCTCATACACTCTGTAAATACAAAATCAATTGAATATTATCAGACTGGAGTAAAATATTTAATAAGGCAGAAACATAGAACCAGTAGCAAAAATAATCAAGCTTATACAATCAAGCTTATAGTATTGTATAATCAAGCTTATAGTATACGATCTCTAATTTTTATTTAGAAATATAGCAGAAATAATACCATTTTTCTTTAAAAATATACAAGGCTCTGAGATTAAATATTTATTTTACGCAGATGATTACATTACTTTAATTAGTTAACTATATTATTTATTTCCTTGTAACTTTATCTGGAAAGAAAATAAAATAATATCAAAGCTGTATCAGAAAGTCTAAACTTAAAAATATTTTAGCTTATAATTAATTGATTTCACTTTGTAAATTCTATAAAAATTAAATAAACATTTCAAAAAATAAAATAAATTATTCATGTATATATTACCTTCATAAGTAAGGAAAAAAAAATTTCTTGTATTTTTTGTCACTCAATTGTTATTGTTATTCATTTATTTTTATATAACGATGACTATGCCGTGATGAAACAGACAACTTAAATTTGAGACCCCGTGGGGCAAGTAAATGTTTCAACAATTTGTGGGATCAATGGTGCTAAGTACCATTGTTTATGTTTGTAATGCCTCTGAAATTTGCTTTAAAATTTAGTTACATCTGGAGAAATTCTCATGATGAGTAAATCAAACATGAATGGAACGATCAAAACAATCGCGTAATAAATTTATCTACAGTTGTAAATATCCTTTTTTTTTTTTTTTTTTTTTTTTTAATTAAGATTAGATAAGTATTTAGATTTTTCTCTGTATTATTCCAGTCACCGTGGAAATCTTATACATGCGTCAAAAATCTAATTTTACTGTGAATTTGATACTGAAAAAAGAAATTTTTAAAATCATATTTCGTTTTCGTTAGATTGGCATATCCTCGGTAGTATAGTGGTAAGTATCCCCGCCTGTCACGCGGGAGACCGGGGTTCGATTCCCCGCCGGGGAGAAGTATTTTTGCTTGTGAAAATAGTGTGTGAATTCATTATTCTATTTATAACATTTTTTATTTCAATTTTTTTAAATTTACGCTGCTGTTGAATGTTATTTTAATATTCAATAGAAATATGATATGAAAATCGGAATCGCAAAGAAAATGAGCTTATTAAAAATGTCATAATTAATTCCTTTTTCTTTACTTTTAAATTTACACTAAAATATTTATGGGAAGAAGTAAAAACGGAAATCATATTATAAAAAAACTGGAATTTTAGTATACTAGCATTATTTTAACAAATTTTGAAGATTAAAAATTAGTAAATAAAATTTTATGAAATTAAAATAAAATAACTGTGAAAGTGAATGTAAAATTTTACAACTAATAAACGAAACATACTAGCTTTTAAAATTAGAATGCTTTTCATGAATTTCAATAAAAAATAAAGAATAAAAATTTAGGAAATTAAAAAAAAATTGGATATTTTTTCAGGTTGATTATTATCAACACACACACCTATATTTTTTACGAATCGTAAATAATAGTATTTCTTCAAACAACTTCTTCCAAATAATGGAATTTAAAGCTCATTCATTTTATGTATTAATTATTGCAAAATTTAGACTTCAAAAATTTTCTGATAATTTTATTTTAATTATATATGTTCGCAATTCTTATTCATGCTTGAAAAACAACACTGAGATAAGTCATCTGAAGAAAATTCACCTCATTTTGTCTCAAATTTAAAATCAAAATATTTTTTTTCTTAATTATTTCTACTAAACATAGAAAATGAAAATAAAGTTGATTGATAGTAAGTACAGCAGATTAATATATTATTGATTAACAAAAGTTGATCAATATATTACCTTACTTTCAGAATAAGGGTGACTAATAATGTAAAATGTAAATATAATAGATTCTTTCGTAAAAAGAACAATAATGGAAGTTGATGTCACTTTTATCACCAAATAATCGCAAAATTCACTCAAACAATTTTTCTATAATTTTATATGAAACAAAACATTTCTTATAAAATTATAGCAAATTTATTTATCAAAAATCAAAATTTTAAATGTTTTTCATGCAGCAAAAGAGCTATGCTAACATAGTGGGAAAACTATCCCAAAACGTGACAAGTGAGATACTTATTTAAAACGAAATTGTGTAGGCAAAGTCCATGTAAAATAAACATTCATAAACTGTAATATTCTTCTGCAATCCCGTGACGTAGGAAAGAAAGTTCCAGCTCAAATGTAATTCAAATAATTTTATAGACGAGTCTGTGAGATACTTGATCAGAACCCTAAAGTTACACGATAGTAATTTTATGGATATAATAATGTCGCTGAAAAAATAGCTGTTAGAAATCAAATGCAAAAGTGGAACATTTTTTATCAATACGTTCGACACTTTGTAAATGAATTCCGCCTGTAAATTTTGGAAAATATCACTATTTTTCGTGATAATGGCAAGGAATAACTGTATCTAAACTGTCTCATTAAAAAGATAACAATTTTATGAAAGTAATATATTGTACAAAGTTGTTACCATTTCATAATACTTCTTTTTATTAAATTGGAATTATTAAAAATGTCTTTGTATTATTTCATGAAATTCATATCCATGTGTAAAAAATTGACCCTTGAACAAGCCAAGCCAATCAATCCATAAAAAAATAGTTATAGATAAAGACTTATTGCAAAATAAATTAATTCTCTTATTCTCTAAGTGTTCAAGAAGTTTATTTTTATTAACATTAATATATAACCAAATAATTTTACAGTGTCAAGCAGGCAACAAAGCCTTATTGTGACTATCACCGAAGATGAGACAATTCTGATGACAATAAGCCCGGAATTTACTTCCAAATGTTTGATAAAAATGTTTATTAACAAACAATCACTCTTTGTTAGAATAATATAAGCATCAGAAGAAATATGTAAATAAATGAGTGATTTCTGTTTAATTTATTAAACATTACTGTGAACCAGATTAAAGATCCGCTTGATTATAAAGCCTGATTTTGATGATCTTATTGTCTGATAAGAACAATTGGAATCGTTGATCATGGTGAAAATTTCTTTCTGGCAAACATTACCATGAGAAAGATATTCCTACTATGATGAAATTTAATGCACTTAAAAAAAAAAGATGCAGTAAGTAAATACTAATAATAAAGTTTCCATATCGGATATAAATGAAATAATTGTAAAGTATACGCTTCCCATAAAAAGAGTCTTCCTAAAAGAAGTGTTACTAATGGGTGTGGCCATATCGAATTCCAGCTTTTTCATGTCTTTGTTCTGTTCAAGGATGGTAGTCAATTAAGATAAGAATCGCGAAATGAACGCATCTGGAGAAGACTTACATCAGATAGAAAAAAAAAGTCATTTTAGGACTAATTAGGAGTTTTGGCAGATTTTCATTTAATATGTAATGCAAGATTATACTACAGTATTCTTTTATTTAAAAAAAATCACATTTAGGGAAATCCTATATTTTATATTGATTTTCAGAGACATAATAAAAAAAATTTCAAATTTGGACAAGAATTACGAATTTACATTTATAATTACATAACAAAGTATATAATTCTTAATTCATGATATATTTGTAGTTAACTATTTATAAGTTAAAATTGCTTGAGATATATTTTACTCTTAGTAGCACAAGAAATCATGTTTTGAATTTTTTTTATTTAATGTTGCAATTTAAAAAAAAGAATCGAGTTTTTTTTCAGCATTTACTGACTTATAACATTTATCTAACACAATGACGACCATAAATAAATCTTTTTTAGTATTTATTTGAGAGAGAAAGATTTTTCTCGATTATATTGTAGATTCACTCCGATTTTTTTTCCTTTAAGATCAATTTTACTTCTTTAAGATTGGGGTTGACTTTTACGAAGTAAAAGGAATAGAAATAAATTCTGAAAGGAATTCCGCTTGATATTTTTTCAGAAGGTAGATTATATATTCTTTTTTTATAAATTGGAAAATTTTTACGAGAATATTTTGCATATATTTAAATACTTTTTGCAGTAAAAGAAATTTATTGACAGTGCTAATACTATATGAATATTCATAACATCAGCAATCACCGTTAGTTTGACGAGAAAATATAGCGAAAATAATAATATATAATAATAATAGAGAGAGAGAGAGTTTGGTATCGAGAAAAAATTTTACAGCAGAAAAAAAAGGAAATGAGGTAAAAAATAATGTTAGATAATATAATAACGCAAAACAAAAAATCAATAGTTAAACATTTATCATTTTCATACCGAAATACCTAAAGACCTTAAATACAAACAAAATTTAAAACTGCATAATATATTGACAATTCCAGTATATTTGTATGTATAAGATTGATCTGTAATTTGAAAACGCATAACTTTGGTCAAAATATGATTAAATATAATACATTAGTTAATTTATAAATACATAATTACAGCTGACTTGTTTGAAAAAATATGTAAAACTGTAAAAATTCCTTAGAAGAAAAATATAGCTTAAATTATTTTTCTATTAAAAAATTTTTGAGAAATGAAATTTTTTGTATTATCAAATGCTTTATATTTTCTAAAACATTTATAATACAAAACTTTGGTCTTATTAAAAGAAGCCCAATATTTATACCTTGGAAAAAAATTTTAAGATATTTTTTTTCTAGAAGTTTGTACAGTTTTTATCATAATTGGAAAATACAAAGAAGCTTTTGTAAAGCATATTTTAGAATAGTAAAGAAACTCAATAATAAGGTAATTGAATTTCTTAGAAATATATATTTTAAGTCATTAAACATACGATGATCGGTAGTTTGAAACTGTTGATATATTAAGTAAAGAATATTAGGTAGAAGCTTGAAAAGCTTCCAGTTCAATTCCGGTTTTTGGCAAGTGCTTTTCTCCTGGGTAGTATAGTGGTAAGTAACCCAATCTATCATTTACATAATCACACTGATCGTATTGTTTCAGCACCCATTGTGTAGGGGAGGAAGTTTTTTCTTTACCTATTAGCAACTCAAATTTGATTATTTCGGTTTTCGTATTGTACGCTAAAAATGTTTTCATTGAAACTGATGAGTATCTAGACCCACGAATTAAATTTAATAATATGTTAAATCATTAGCTTTAATTTGATATAAATATTGTCTATTGTTACTATATTATTTAGTTTGTTCTTATATATATCAGTTCGTATTTTTAAGGGAAAGTTAGCGATTTATAGCAAAATGTAATATCGTTAAAAATTTTTATCTTAATATAGAATATTAAAAACTGGGCTCTGGATTCTAATTATTTTAATAGAATTTTTCTAAAAAAACTATTTATAATAAACAGCGTAATTAAAATACATAACAAAACAAACTATGAAATGTCACCATCACAAAACAAATTACACGTTTTAAGATTCTCAAAAAGGATAAGATTCTAAGAATAAAAAAATTCGACCTAAAATTCTCCTGAATAAATTTTTAAGCAGTAAAGTGTTTCAAGTAAAAGTATGTCCATAAAATATCAAAAAGAAAATTTTTTAATAAATAAGAATTGAATATTTTCTTAAAAAGTTTTTCTCAAAACCAATGGCTGTTTGAATATATGATTATTCTGACTGATTAATTTAAATGAGTTATTTGCATGGTTTTCCACTGATATTTTTTTTTAAAAAAGAGAGGAAAATTTGAACAAGAGGATCATTTCTATAGTTTTTTTTTTTTAAAATCTGTAGCAGGAACAGTTCAATAAATATTCACATATTCAAAATGCTTAAATTTCTTCAAAAGAAAAACTAATCTTACTAAAATTCCTAACAGATTTGATACATTGATTAATTATATAACTAATATCAAATAATAATTTCAATGACAATATTGTAATGTGGCTTATAAATTAAGTGTGAAATTTGATTGTAAAATGAGATTTAAAAAAAGAATTTCATAAAGCATAATATTTAAAAAAAAGTGTTTCATAAAGCGCTTTTTTCCTACAAAAACATGTACTCTTTAAGGTTTGATTTTATATTTAAAGTTGACGATAAGTATATGACAAAGGTATTGTGTGTGTGTGTGATAGGTTCTTATACCTCTTTGAATTAGAATTTACTTAACTGTGTAACGGGACCCAGTATCCCATATAGTCCTGATTGATTATAGTGTTGATATTTATTTACACTTATTAAAATTATTTTAAACTAAAAGACGTTACATATCATCTACACCTTGTTGAATAATTTTTTAAAATGAGAAGGAGAGAAAATTTAAAATAAACTGTTTCCTCTATAATTAAATGTCAGCAAAACAAAAGCTGACGAATAATTACGAAACACTAATACATTGTTAAAAGTATGCAACTTGAATAGAATGTTAAGCATTTTAAATTAAGATTGACAAAACTAAACAAAATAAAATGAAAATTACATTATTCTATTCATAATATTTTATGTTTAAATTTCGATAGTTTCGGAAATTTACAATCTGTTCTTCATAATCATATACATCACTTATACAATTAAGCGCATTACATTTTTCTATTTTGTTCTCTACTGTCTGAATCCGATGAGCTACAGGGTTTGAATTTCCACTGACCGGCTTTTTAATTAAATGAATATAAAAAAACGAGAACTGTAAAATATTTTGAAATTTCAAACAAATATTTTTTTATCCCTAATGTTTGAAAGAAGCAAAGTTTCAGGAAACGATAAATAGGACTGTGACTCAGTGGCGTAGTGACGGGGGGCGGGGGGCAAGGAGGGCTATCATGCCCCGGGTGCAGCTTACAGAGGGGCGCTAAATCATTTCAAAGCTAAACAAAATTTTTCAGAAAATTTCAATCTTAGTTTTATTTTAATATCAATTTTATTCGGAGAAATAAACTTTTCAATTTATAATTATTGTGTCATGTCCAGGGAAAAATAAAGAAAAAAACTCCGGATTTTAATCAGATTTGGAAAAGAGAAGAGGTTGTTGATGAAAAACGAGGAAGAGCTGCAGGAACTTGCCATAAATGAAACTCTTACTCTTATATTTCTTTATCAATAATAATTTTGCATGGCTTAGTTCCTTTTAAAAATCCCACGAACAAATCCCATTGAGCATTTGTTCGTGTCGTGCTATTTAAATTTAAAATATATAGAAAATCACACATTAAACTATTATAGGTTTTAAACTCATTAATAATTGAATATAAAAAATAATTACCTTTAATTTCCTGTTCATTTTAAAAAATAAATTTCATCACTTATCGCGTGACTTGTCCTCTTTTCTAAATTGATACTAATATGTATAAAAATTCTTTGAAAAGGCAACTTCTTACAGTATTTTTTTCTTTTTTAAAACATTAGTATTACATATTTGGAATTTTGGTATAAGGATTTATCTATTTAATTTTTCAGAATATTTTTCCAAGTATGCTTGGATTTGTTTTCATGTTTTTAAATTGCGAAATTGTCAAAACAGGAAAATAACAAATTCTGAGTCTAAAGTATTTCTCTAGAGATATAAATCACTAATAAGGATTACAAATTTGAGAGAACTTTTACTGAGAATCGAGAATAATAAAATTTCTTTAACCGATATTTTTTTCTGAATCTTAAATAATGATATTTTATAAAACGAATTCTTGCTACACACCGATACAAAGTCACTTCTCTACTCTGCTGAAATATTTTTATCTATATAAATATTCAAAGGATTTTTCCTACAGTTAAATGTTACAGTATGTTTATAAATAAAGAATGACATGCAAATACTCTTTAATGAGCATATTTGAGAAACATTAATGAATACATGCAAAAAATTCAGAATATATGTATTGAATGAAAAATTTTAAATGTGCGTTTCGTTTATATTCTTATTAGTTTAATAAACTTGAAGTCAGAAAAAATGAACTTTAATAATTTTACTATATGCCAGAGAGAATATTTCAGTATGCGGTTCCTAAAAATATCAATACAGTGTGGGTTTCATTCGTATGATATTGATACACAGGAACTTTTTAATGAATAGGAAGAATGTATCGAAAATTTCAATTAAATTTCTGTCAAATTTTTGCCTTTATCGCAAAGTAGTTAATGATGATAGATGAAAATATATACCAAATTCTAGTAATATACCAATGCCCTCTCCCAAATACTGAAATACTAAGAGGTTATATATCTTAACCTGTTAGAAAATACACATTAATAATGGTTTCAATATGATAACAGAGTAGTAAAGTTCTAACAGTGGACAGAATTTGACAAACCACAACAAGTTGGCGATTCATGTTAAGACTGTAAGCATACAGAAATCAGCTCACTTTGCCATAGTATTTCGAAAACAATTTCCGCTTTTCTACTGTTCACTTTCATTTTGATTTATTTAACCACCTGTTTTTCATATCATCATACCTTCGGCTTCGTCGAGGTATACAGAAAACAGGGGGCGTAGCTCAGATGGTAGAGCGCTCGCTTAGCATGCGAGAGGTACCGGGATCGATACCCGGCGCCTCCATATTCTTTTTTTTATCATATAAAAATATAGGTTAGACTTATATATTTAGAAGTTAAAAAAATATTTAATTACCATTATAACAAGTAATTTCTCTTCTTTTCATAGAAAAACATTAAATAAAAAATTTCGTAATTTATTCGAATATTAAATTAAAAAAATATGTAGAAAATACGGATATTTTACCCGAATTGTCTTAATATATAAGATTTCTATACAATTGTCACTTTTAGATTATTTAAGAGAGATAGATTTATACAATTGATTAAATTATATATATAAATCAGAATGCCTATGATGTATCAGATATTCAAAATGTCCTATTGCATTACCGCTTTAAATATGCACACATGGCTTTTATAAATGAATTGTTTTTTCGTAAATAAATAAATTTTACGAAAATATTTGATATTCTCGTTTTTGAAAGTATTTCGTATCTGCATAAATTAAAAAAGTGCGAAAAATGATATATAAAATAAAAAACTAGTGCAATGTACAACTTAGAAGGTTCCACGGTGATTTAAACTCGGATCGCTGGATTCAAAGACCAGAGTGCTAACCATTACACCATGGAACCTAAAGTTTCCCATGCCGGGAATCGAACCCGGGCCGCCTGGGTGAGAGCCAGGAATCCTAACCACTAGACCACATGGGACTTGCTTAAAGCGAACATAATTGTTTATTTTAAAACATACAAGTTTATTTTTTATACATATATATTTTTCCCTTTATTTATTTTTTTCACAAAAAATATTATTTTTAAAAAATCATGTTTTACATAATTTTTAATAGTTCTGAACATAAATATTCATTTGATGAATTAATTAGCTCTTAAATTTTGAACTATAAACCAACTTTTTTATGAATACATTCTTATAATAAAAGAAATATATAAATGCTTAATGAAAAGCAGTTATATAATTTACTGTTTGAATTATATATTTCATTAAATTGTTTTGTTTCCGATTCTTTTCAAGTAACTTTCTAGAGAGCAATCCTAAATTTTACTTTTTTTGCTTTAAGGTTTTTTAAACAAAAAAAATATTTGAATTTTTTAATTCTAAATGATTTTTATAATAAATTACGCATATAAAATTTCCTTTTTAAAATACCGTTTTCAATTATTGCTGCACAAGTCAACAACATGCACACATGGTAAATAAAATGTTAATTTAAAATATCAAAAGTACGTATGCAATTGACACTTCTAGATTAGTTAAGAAATATAGTTGTATACAAATATTTAAATTATATATAAGAATCAGAAAGCCTATGATGTATCAAATATTCAAAAAATGTTCTATAAAATTATCGCTTTAAATATGCACTCATTGCTTTTATAAATGAATTCTTTTTTCATAAATAAATATATTTTACGAAAATATTTCATATTCTCGTTTTTGAAAGTATTTCGTATCAGCATAAAGTAAAAAATTACGAATAATGATATATAAAAAATAATAAAATAAAAACTAAGTGCAATGTAAAACTCAGAAGGTTCCACCGAGATTTGAACTCGGATCGCTGGATTCAAAGTCCAGAGTGCTAACCATTACACCATGGAACCTAAAGTTTCCCATGCCGGGAATCGAACCCGGGCCGCCTGGGTGAAAGCCAGGAATCCTAACCACTAGACCACATGGGATTTGCTTACGGCTAACATAATTGTTTATTTTAAAATATACAAGTTTATTTTTTATATATTTTTCACTTTATTTATTTCTTTCACACAAAATATCATTTTTAAAAATGATGTTTTACATAATTTTTAATAGTTTGAACCTAAATGTTCATTTGATTAATTAATTAGTTCTTAAATTTTGAACTATCAAATAACTATTTTATGAATACATTCTTATAATGAAATAAATAAATGCTTAATACAAATAAGATATATAATTTACTGTTTGAAATATGTATTTCATTAAATTGTTTTGTTTCCGATTCTTCTAAGATTCTTCTAAGAACATTCTAAGAAGCAACCCTATATTAAAAATATATTTAAATTTTTTAATTCTAAATGATTTTTATAATAAATTACGCATATAAAAGTTCCTTTTTAAAATACAGCTTTCAATTATTGCTGCAAGTCAACAATATGCACACATGATTAATAAAAATTTAATTTAAAATATCAAAAGAACGTTGAAAAAACAAAGGGCAGGCAGGCATAAACCATCACTAGTTAAAATAACAATTTTTATTATTCATTTCCTTTAATATTCAAAAATAATAGTCAAAATATAAAAAAAAATTCTAGCGTCTATTATGAAAATAGGGTTTTGGGATGAAATTGTTATTTAACGTAAAGAATCCCATTAAGCATTTGTTCGTGTCGTGCTATTTAAATTTAAAATATATAGAAAATCACACATTAAACTATTATAGGTTTTAAACTCATTAATAATTGAATATAAAAAATAATTACCTTTAATTTCCTGTTCATTTTAAAAAATAAATTTCATCACTTATCGCGTGACTTGTCCTCTTTTCTAAATTCATACTAATAGGTATAAAAATTCTTTGAAAAGGCAACTTCTTACAGTATTTTTTTTTCTTTTTTAAAACATTAGTATTACATATTATGCATTTTGGTATAAGGATTTATCTATTTAATTTTTCAGTATATTTTTCCAAGTATGCTTGGATTTGTTTTCATGTTTTTAAATTGCGAAATTGTCAAAACAGGAAAATAACAAATTCTGAGTGTAAAGTATTTCTCTAGAGATATAAATCACTAATAAGGATTACAAATTTGAGAGAACTTTTACTGAGAATCGAGAATAATAAAATTTCTTTAACCGATATTTTTTTCTGAATCTTAAATAATGATATTTTATAAAACGAATTCTTGCTACACACCGATACAAAGTCACTTCTCTACTCTGCTGAAATATTTTTATCTATATAAATATTCAAAGGATTTTTCCTACAGTTAAATGTTACAGTATGTTTATAAATAAAGAATGACATGCAAATATACTCTTTAATGAGCATATTTGAGAAACATTAATGAATACATGCAAAAAATTCAGAATATATGTATTGAATGAAAAATTTTAAATGTGCGTTTCTGTTTATATTCTTATTAGTTTAAGAAACTTTAAGTCAGAAAAAATGAACTTTAATAATTTTACTATATGCCAGAGAGAATATTTCAGTATGCGGTTCCTAAAAATATCAATACAGTGTGGGTTTCATTCGTATGATATTGATACACAGGAACTTTTTAATGAATAGGAAGAATGTATCGAAAATTTCAATTAAATTTCTGTCAAACTTTTTGCCTTTATCGCAAAGTAGTTTTAATGATGATAGATGAAAATATATACCAAATTCTAGTAATATACCAATGCCCTCTCCCAAATACTGAAATACTAAGAGGTTATATATCTTAACCTGTTAGAAAATACACATTAATAATGGTTTCAATATGATAACAGAGTAGTAAAGTTCTAACAGTGGACAGAATTTGACAAACCACAACAAGTTGGCGATTCATGTTAAGACTGTAAGCATACAGAAATCAGCTCACTTTGCCATAGTATTTCGAAAACAATTTCCGCTTTTCTACTGTTCACTTTCATTTTGATTTATTTTATTTAACCACCTGTTTTTCATATCATCATACCTTCGGCTTCGTCGAGGTATACAGAAAACAGGGGGCGTAGCTCAGATGGTAGAGCGCTCGCTTAGCATGCGAGAGGTACCGGGATCGATACCCGGCGCCTCCATATTTTTTTTTATCATATAAAAATATAGGTTAGACTTATATATTTAGAAGTTAAAAAAATATTTAATTACAATTATAACAAGTAATTTCTCTTCTTTTCATAGAAAAACATTAAATAAAAAATTTCGTAATTTATTCGAATATTAAATTTAAAAAATATGTAGAAAATACGTATATTTTACCCGAATTGTCTTAATATATAAGATTTCTATACAATTGTCACTTTTAGATTATTTAAGAGAGATAGTTTTATACAATTGTTTAAATTATATATATAAATCAGAATGCCTATGATGTATCAGATATTCAAAATGTCCTATTGCATTACCGCTTTAAATATGCACTCATTGCTTTTATAAATGAATTCTTTTTTCATAAATAAATATATTTTACGAAAATATTTCATATTCTCGTTTTTGAAAGTATTTCGTATCAGCATAAAGTAAAAAATTACGAATAATGATATATAAAAAAATAATAAAATAAAAACTAAGTGCAATGTAAAACTCAGAAGGTTCCACCGAGATTTGAACTCGGATCGCTGGATTCAAAGTCCAGAGTGCTAACCATTACACCATGGAACCTAAAGTTTCCCATGCCGGGAATCGAACCCGGGCCGCCTGGGTGAAAGCCAGGAATCCTAACCACTAGACCACATGGGATTTGCTTACGGCTAACATAATTGTTTATTTTAAAATATACAAGTTTATTTTTTATACATATATATTTTTCACTTTATTTATTTCTTTCACACAAAATATCATTTTTAAAAATGATGTTTTACATAATTTTTAATAGTTTGAACCTAAATGTTCATTTGATTAATTAATTAGTTCTTAAATTTTGAACTATCAAATAACTTTTTTATGAATACATTCTTATAATGAAATAAATAAATGCTTAATACAAATAAGATATATAATTTACTGTTTGAATTATGTATTTCATTAAATTGTTTTGTTTCCGATTCTTCTAAGATTCTTCTAAGAACATTCTAAGAAGCAACCCTATATTAAAAATATATTTAAATTTTTTAATTCTAAATGATTTTTGTAATAAATTACGCATATAAAAGTTTCTTTTTAAAATACATCTTTCAATTATTGCTGCAAGTCAACAATATGCACACATGATTAATAAAAATTTAATTTAAAATATCAAAAGAACGTTGAAAAAACAAAGGGCAGGCAGGCATAAAGCATCACTAGTTAAAATAACAATTTTTATTATTCATTTCCTTTAATATTCAAAAATAATAGTCAAAATATAAAGAAAAAATTCTAGCGTCTATTATGAAAATAGGGTTTTGGGATGAAATTGTTATTTAACGTAAAGAATCCCATTAAGCATTTGTTCGTGTCGTGCTATTTAAATTTAAAATATATAGAAAATCACACATTAAACTATTATAGGTTTTAAACTCATTAATAATTGAATATAAAAAATAATTACCTTTAATTTCCTGTTCATTTTAAAAAATAAATTTCATCACTTATCGCGTGACTTGTCCTCTTTTCTAAATTCATACTAATAGGTATAAAAATTCTTTGAAAAGGCAACTTCTTACAGTATTTTTTCTTTTTTAAAACATTAGTATTACATATTATGCATTTTGGTATAAGGATTTATCTATTTAATTTTTCAGTATATTTTTCCAAGTATGCTTGGATTTGTTTTCATGTTTTTAAATTGCGAAATTGTCAAAACAGGAAAATAACAAATTCTGAGTGTAAAGTATTTCTCTAGAGATATAAATCACTAATAAGGATTACAAATTTGAGAGAACTTTTACTGAGAATCGAGAATAATAAAATTTCTTTAACCGATATTTCTTTCTGAATCTTAAATAATGATATTTTATAAAACGAATTCTTGCTACACACCGATACAAAGTCACTTCTCTACTCTGCTGAAATATTTATATCTATATAAATATTCAAAGGATTTTTCCTACAGTTAAATGTTACAGTATGTTTATAAATAAAGAATGACATGCAAATATACTCTTTAATGAGCATATTTGAGAAACATTAATGAATACATGCAAAAAATTCAGAATATATGTATTGAATGAAAAATTTTAAATGTGCGTTTCGTTTATATTCTTATTAGTTTAATAAACTTGAAGTCAGAAAAAATGAACTTTAATAATTTTACTATATGCCAGAGAGAATATTGCATTATGCGGTTCCTAAAAATATCAATACAGTGTGGGTTTCATTCGTATGATATTGATACACAGGAACTTTTTAATGAATAGGAAGAATGTATCGAAAATTTCAATTAAATTTCTGTCAAACTTTTTGCCTTTATCGCAAAGTAGTTTTAATGATGATAGATGAAAATATATACCAAATTCTAGTAATATACCAATGCCCTCTCCCAAATACTGAAATACTAAGAGGTTATATATCTTAACCTGTTAGAAAATACACATTAATAATGGTTTCAATATGATAACAGAGTAGTAAAGTTCTAACAGTGGACAGAATTTGACAAACCACAACAAGTTGGCGATTCATGTTAAGACTGTAAGCATACAGAAATCAGCTCACTTTGCCATAGTATTTCGAAAACAATTTCCGCTTTTCTACTGTTCACTTTCATTTTGATTTATTTTATTTAACCACCTGTTTTTCATATCATCATACCTTCGGCTTCGTCGAGGTATACAGAAAACAGGGGCGTAGCTCAGATGGTAGAGCGCTCGCTTAGCATGCGAGAGGTACCGGGATCGATACCCGGCTTCATGTTCTTTTTTTATCATATAAAAAATAGACTTATATATTTAGAAGTTAAAAAAATATTTATTTACCATTATAACAAGTAATTTCTCTTCTTTTCATAAAAAAACATTAAATAAAAAAATTTCGTAATTTATTCGAATATTAAATTAAAAAAATATGTAGAAAATACGGATATTATACGAATTGTCTTAATATATAAGATTTCTATACAATTGTAACTTTTAGATTATTTAAGAGAGATAGTTTTATTCAATTGATTAAATTATATATATAAATCAGAATGCATATGATGTATCAGATTTTCAAAATGTCCTATTGCATTACCGCTTTAAATATGCAAACATGGCTTTTATAAATGAATTGTTTTTTCGTAAATAAATAAATTTTACGAAAATATTTGATATTCTCGTTTTTGAAAGTATTTCGTATCTGCATAAATTAAAAAAGTGCGAAAAATGATATATAAAATAAAAGAGTAGTGCAATGTACAACTTAGAAGGTTCCACCGTGATTTAAACTCGGATCGCACCATTCAAATTCCAGAGTGCTAACCGTTGCACCATGGAACCTACAGTTTCCCATGCCGGGAATTGAACCCGGGCCGCCTGGGTGAAAGCCAGGAATCCTAACCACTAGACCACATGGGACTTGCTTAAAGCGAACATAATTGTTTATTTTAAAACATACAAGTTTATTTTTTATACATATATATTTTTCCCTTTATTTATTTTTTTCACAAAAATATTATTTTTAAAAAATCATGTTTTATTCTCTGAACATAAATATTCATTTGATGAATTAATTAGCTCTTAAATTTTGAACTATAAACCAACTTTTTTACGAATACATTCTTATAATAAAAGAAATATATAAATGCTTAATGAAAAGCAGTTATATAATTTACTGTTTGAATTATATATTTCATTAAATTGTTTTGTTTCCGATTCTTTTCAAGTAACTTTCTAGAGAGCAATCCTAAATTTTACTTTTTTTGCTTTAAGGTTTTTTAAACAAAAAAAATATTTGAATTTTTTAATTCTAAATGATTTTTATAATAAATTACGCATATAAAATTTCCTTTTTAAAATACCGTTTTCAATTATTGCTGCACAAGTCAACAACATGCACACATGGTAAATAAAATGTTAATTTAAAATATCAAATATTAAATGCAATTGACACTTCTAGATTAGTTAAGAAATATAGTTGTATACAAATGTTTAAATTATATATAAGAATCAGAAAGCCTATGATGTATCAAATATTCAAAAAATGTTCTATAAAATTATCGCTTTAAATATGCACTCATTGCTTTTATAAATGAATTCTTTTTTCATAAATAAATATATTTTACGAAAATATTTCATATTCTCGTTTTTGAAAGTATTTCGTATCAGCATAAAGTAAAAAATTACGAATAATGATATATAAAAAAATAATAAAATAAAAACTAAGTGCAATGTAAAACTCAGAAGGTTCCACCGAGATTTGAACTCGGATCGCTGGATTCAAAGTCCAGAGTGCTAACCATTACACCATGGAACCTAAAGTTTCCCATGCCGGGAATCGAACCCGGGCCGCCTGGGTGAAAGCCAGGAATCCTAACCACTAGACCACATGGGATTTGCTTCCGGCTAACATAATTGTTTATTTTAAAATATACAAGTTTATTTTTATACATATATATTTTTCACTTTATTTATTTCTTTCACACAAAATATCATTTTTAAAAATGATGTTTTACATAATTTTTAATAGTTTGAACCTAAATGTTCATTTGATTAATTAATTAGTTCTTAAATTTTGAACTATCAAATAACTTTTAATGAATACATTCTTATAATGAAATAAATAAATGCTTAATACAAATAAGATATATAATTTACTGTTTGAATTATGTATTTCATTAAATTGTTTTGTTTCCGATTCTTCTAAGATTCTTCTAAGAACATTCTAAGAAGCAACCCTATATTAAAAATATATTTAAATTTTTTAATTCTAAATGATTTTTGTAATAAATTACGCATATAAAAGTTTCTTTTTAAAATACATCTTTCAATTATTGCTGCAAGTCAACAATATGCACACATGATTAATAAAAATTTAATTTAAAATATCAAAAGAACGTTGAAAAAACAAAGGGCAGGCAGGCATAAAGCATCACTAGTTAAAATAACAATTTTTATTATTCATTTCCTTTAATATTCAAAAATAATAGTCAAAATATAAAGAAAAAATTCTAGCGTCTATTATGAAAATAGGGTTTTGGGATGAAATTGTTATTTAACGTAAAGAATCCCATTAAGCATTTGTTCGTGTCGTGCTATTTAAATTTAAAATATATAGAAAATCACACATTAAACTATTATAGGTTTTAAACTCATTAATAATTGAATATAAAAAATAATTACCTTTAATTTCCTGTTCATTTTAAAAAATAAATTTCATCACTTATCGCGTGACTTGTCCTCTTTTCTAAATTCATACTAATAGGTATAAAAATTCTTTGAAAAGGCAACTTCTTACAGTATTTTTTTTTCTTTTTTAAAACATTAGTATTACATATTATGCATTTTGGTATAAGGATTTATCTATTTAATTTTTCAGTATATTTTTCCAAGTATGCTTGGATTTGTTTTCATGTTTTTAAATTGCGAAATTGTCAAAACAGGAAAATAACAAATTCTGAGTGTAAAGTATTTCTCTAGAGATATAAATCACTAATAAGGATTACAAATTTGAGAGAACTTTTACTGAGAATCGAGAATAATAAAATTTCTTTAACCGATATTTTTTTATGAATCTTAAATAATGATATTTTATAAAACGAATTCTTGCTACACACCGATACAAAGTCACTTCTCTACTCTGCTGAAATATTTATATCTATATAAATATTCAAAGGATTTTTCCTACAGTTAAATGTTACAGTATGTTTATAAATAAAGAATGACATGCAAATATACTCTTTAATGAGCATATTTGAGAAACATTAATGAATACATGCAAAAAATTCAGAATGTATTGAATGAAAAATTTTAAATGTGCGTTTCGTTTATATTCTTATTAGTTTAATAAACTTGAAGTCAGAAAAAATGAACTTTAATAATTTTACTATATGCCAGAGAGAATATTGCAGTATGCGGTGCCTAAAAATATCAATACAGTGTGGGTTTCATTCGTATGATATTGATACACAGGAACTTTTTAATGAATAGGAAGAATGTATCGAAAATTTCAATTAAATTTCTGTCAAACTTTTTGCCTTTATCGCAAAGTAGTTTTAATGATGATAGATGAAAATATATACCAAATTCTAGTAATATACCAATGCCCTCTCCCAAATACTGAAATACTAAGAGGTTATATATCTTAACCTGTTAGAAAATACACATTAATAATGGTTTCAATATGATAACAGAGTAGTAAAGTTCTAACAGTGGACAGAATTTGACAAACCACAACAAGTTGGCGATTCATGTTAAGACTGTAAGCATACAGAAATCAGCTCACTTTGCCATAGTATTTCGAAAACAATTTCCGCTTTTCTACTGTTCACTTTCATTTTGATTTATTTTATTTAACCACCTGTTTTTCATATCATCATACTTTCGGCTTCGTCGAGGTATACAGAAAACAGGGGGCGTAGCTCAGATGGTAGAGCGCTCGCTTAGCATGCGAGAGGTACCGGGATCGATACCCGGCGCCTCCATGTTCTTTTTTTATCATATAAAAAAAAGGTTAGACTTATGTATTTAGAAGTTAAAAAAATATTTATTTACCATTATAACAAGTAATTTCTCTTCTTTTCATAAAAAAACATTAAATAAAAAAATTTCGTAATTTATTCGAATATTAAATTAAAAAAATATGTAGAAAATACGGATATTTTACCCGAATTGTCTTAATATATAAGATTTCTATACAATTGTAACTTTTAGATTATTTAAGAGAGATAGTTTTATTCAATTGATTAAATTATATATATAAATCAGAATGCATATGATGTATCAGATTTTCAAAATGTCCTATTGCATTACCGCTTTAAATATGCAAACATGGCTTTTATAAATGAATTGTTTTTTCGTAAATAAATAAATTTTACGAAAATATTTGATATTCTCGTTTTTGAAAGTATTTCGTATCTGCATAAATTAAAAAAGTGCGAAAAATGATATATAAAATAAAAGAGTAGTGCAATGTACAACTTAGAAGGTTCCACCGTGATTTAAACTCGGATCGCACCATTCAAATTCCAGAGTGCTAACCGTTGCACCATGGAACCTACAGTTTCCCATGCCGGGAATTGAACCCGGGCCGCCTGGGTGAAAGCCAGGAATCCTAACCACTAGACCACATGGGACTTGCTTAAAGCGAACATAATTGTTTATTTTAAAACATACAAGTTTATTTTTTATACATATATATTTTTCCCTTTATTTATTTTTTTCACAAAAATATTATTTTTAAAAAATCATGTTTTATTCTCTGAACATAAATATTCATTTGATGAATTAATTAGCTCTTAAATTTTGAACTATAAACCAACTTTTTTACGAATACATTCTTATAATAAAAGAAATATATAAATGCTTAATGAAAAGCAGTTATATAATTTACTGTTTGAATTATATATTTCATTAAATTGTTTTGTTTCCGATTCTTTTCAAGTAACTTTCTAGAGAGCAATCCTAAATTTTACATTTTGCTTTAAGGTTTTTTAAACAAAAAAAATTTGAATTTTTTAATTCTAAATGATTTTTATAATAAATTACGCATATAAAATTTCCTTTTTAAAATACCGTTTTCAATTATTGCTGCACAAGTCAACAACATGCACACATGGTAAATAAAATGTTAATTTAAAATATCAAATATTAAATGCAATTGACACTTCTAGATTAGTTAAGAAATATAGTTGTATACAAATGTTTAAATTATATATAAGAATCAGAAAGCCTATGATGTATCAAATATTCAAAAATGTTCTATAAAATTATCGCTTTAAATATGCACTCATTGCTTTTATAAATGAATTCTTTTTTCATAAATAAATATATTTTACGAAAATATTTCATATTCTCGTTTTTGAAAGTATTTCGTATCAGCATAAAGTAAAAAATTACGAATAATGATATATAAAAAAATAATAAAATAAAAACTAAGTGCAATGTAAAACTCAGAAGGTTCCACCGAGATTTGAACTCGGATCGCTGGATTCAAAGTCCAGAGTGCTAACCATTACACCATGGAACCTAAAGTTTCCCATGCCGGGAATCGAACCCGGGCCGCCTGGGTGAAAGCCAGGAATCCTAACCACTAGACCACATGGGATTTGCTTCCGGCTAACATAATTGTTTATTTTAAAATATACAAGTTTATTTTTTATACATATATATTTTTCACTTTATTTATTTCTTTCACACAAAATATCATTTTTAAAAATGATGTTTTACATAATTTTTAATAGTTTGAACCTAAATGTTCATTTGATTAATTAATTAGTTCTTAAATTTTGAACTATCAAATAACTTTTTTATGAATACATTCTTATAATGAAATAAATAAATGCTTAATACAAATAAGATATATAATTTACTGTTTGAATTATGTATTTCATTAAATTGTTTTGTTTCCGATTCTTCTAAGATTCTTCTAAGAACATTCTAAGAAGCAACCCTATATTAAAAATATATTTAAATTTTTAATTCTAAATGATTTTTGTAATAAATTACGCATATAAAAGTTTCTTTTTAAAATACATCTTTCAATTATTGCTGCAAGTCAACAATATGCACACATGATTAATAAAAATTTAATTTAAAATATCAAAAGAACGTTGAAAATAGAAAGGGCAGCCAGGCATAAAGCATCACTAGTTAAAATAACAATTTTTATTATTCATGTCCTTTAATATTCAAAAATAATAGTCAAAATATAAAAAAAAATTCTAGCGTCTATTATGAAAATAGGGTTTTGGGATGAAATTGTTATTTAACGTAAAGAATCCCATTAAGCATTTGTTCGTGTCGTGCTATTTAAATTTAAAATATATAGAAAATCACACATTAAACTATTATAGGTTTTAAACTCATTAATAATTGAATATAAAAAATAATTACCTTTAATTTCCTGTTCATTTTAAAAAATAAATTTCATCACTTATCGCGTGACTTGTCCTCTTTTCTAAATTCATACTAATAGGTATAAAAATTCTTTGAAAAGGCAACTTCTTACAGTATTTTTTTTCTTTTTTAAAACATTAGTATTACATATTATGCATTTTGGTATAAGGATTTATCTATTTAATTTTTCAGTATATTTTTCCAAGTATGCTTGGATTTGTTTTCATGTTTTTAAATTGCGAAATTGTCAAAACAGGAAAATAACAAATTCTGAGTGTAAAGTATTTCTCTAGAGATATAAATCACTAATAAGGATTACAAATTTGAGAGAACTTTTACTGAGAATCGAGAATAATAAAATTTCTTTAACCGATATTTTTTTATGAATCTTAAATAATGATATTTTATAAAACGAATTCTTGCTACACACCGATACAAAGTCACTTCTCTACTCTGCTGAAATATTTATATCTATATAAATATTCAAAGGATTTTTCCTACAGTTAAATGTTACAGTATGTTTATAAATAAAGAATGACATGCAAATATACTCTTTAATGAGCATATTTGAGAAACATTAATGAATACATGCAAAAAATTCAGAATGTATTGAATGAAAAATTTTAAATGTGCGTTTCGTTTATATTCTTATTAGTTTAATAAACTTGAAGTCAGAAAAAATGAACTTTAATAATTTTACTATATGCCAGAGAGAATATTGCATTATGCGGTTCCTAAAAATATCAATACAGTGTGGGTTTCATTCGTATGATATTGATACACAGGAACTTTTTAATGAATAGGAAGAATGTATCGAAAATTTCAATTAAATTTCTGTCAAACTTTTTGCCTTTATCGCAAAGTAGTTTTAATGATGATAGATGAAAATATATACCAAATTCTAGTAATATACCAATGCCCTCTCCCAAATACTGAAATACTAAGAGGTTATATATCTTAACCTGTTAGAAAATACACATTAATAATGGTTTCAATATGATAACAGAGTAGTAAAGTTCTAACAGTGGACAGAATTTGACAAACCACAACAAGTTGGCGATTCATGTTAAGACTGTAAGCATACAGAAATCAGCTCACTTTGCCATAGTATTTCGAAAACAATTTCCGCTTTTCTACTGTTCACTTTCATTTTGATTTATTTTATTTAACCACCTGTTTTTCATATCATCATACCTTCGGCTTCGTCGAGGTATACAGAAAACAGGGGGCGTAGCTCAGATGGTAGAGCGCTCGCTTAGCATGCGAGAGGTACCGGGATCGATACCCGGCGCCTCCATATTCTTTTTTTATCATATAAAAAAAAGGTTAGACTTATATATTTAGAAGTTAAAAAAATATTTATTTACCATTATAACAAGTAATTTCTCTTCTTTTCATAAAAAAACATTAAATAAAAAATTTCGTAATTTATTCGAATATTAAATTAAAAAAATATGTAGAAAATACGGATATTTTACCCGAATTGTCTTAATATATAAGATTTCTATACAATTGTAACTTTTAGATTATTTAAGAGAGATAGTTTTATTCAATTGATTAAATTATATATATAAATCAGAATGCATATGATGTATCAGATTTTCAAAATGTCCTATTGCATTACCGCTTTAAATATGCAAACATGGCTTTTATAAATGAATTGTTTTTTCGTAAATAAATAAATTTTACGAAAATATTTGATATTCTCGTTTTTGAAAGTATTTCGTATCTGCATAAATTAAAAAAGTGCGAAAAATGATATATAAAATAAAAGAGTAGTGCAATGTACAACTTAGAAGGTTCCACCGTGATTTAAACTCGGATCGCACCATTCAAATTCCAGAGTGCTAACCGTTGCACCATGGAACCTACAGTTTCCCATGCCGGGAATTGAACCCGGGCCGCCTGGGTGAAAGCCAGGAATCCTAACCACTAGACCACATGGGACTTGCTTAAAGCGAACATAATTGTTTATTTTAAAACATACAAGTTTATTTTTATACATATATTTTTCCCTTTATTTATTTTTTTCACAAAAATATTATTTTTAAAAAATCATGTTTTATTCTCTGAACATAAATATTCATTTGATGAATTAATTAGCTCTTAAATTTTGAACTATAAACCAACTTTTTTACGAATACATTCTTATAATAAAAGAAATATATAAATGCTTAATGAAAAGCAGTTATATAATTTACTGTTTGAATTATATATTTCATTAAATTGTTTTGTTTCCGATTCTTTTCAAGTAACTTTCTAGAGAGCAATCCTAAATTTTACTTTTTTTGCTTTAAGGTTTTTTAAACAAAAAAAATATTTGAATTTTTTAATTCTAAATGATTTTTATAATAAATTACGCATATAAAATTTCCTTTTTAAAATACCGTTTTCAATTATTGCTGCACAAGTCAACAACATGCACACATGGTAAATAAAATGTTAATTTAAAATATCAAATATTAAATGCAATTGACACTTCTAGATTAGTTAAGAAATATAGTTGTATACAAATGTTTAAATTATATATAAGAATCAGAAAGCCTATGATGTATCAAATATTCAAAAAATGTTCTATAAAATTATCGCTTTAAATATGCACTCATTGCTTTTATAAATGAATTCTTTTTTCATAAATAAATATATTTTACGAAAATATTTCATATTCTCGTTTTTGAAAGTATTTCGTATCAGCATAAAGTAAAAAATTACGAATAATGATATATAAAAAAATAATAAAATAAAAACTAAGTGCAATGTAAAACTCAGAAGGTTCCACCGAGATTTGAACTCGGATCGCTGGATTCAAAGTCCAGAGTGCTAACCATTACACCATGGAACCTAAAGTTTCCCATGCCGGGAATCGAACCCGGGCCGCCTGGGTGAAAGCCAGGAATCCTAACCACTAGACCACATGGGATTTGCTTCCGGCTAACATAATTGTTTATTTTAAAATATACAAGTTTATTTTTTATACATATATATTTTTCACTTTATTTATTTCTTTCACACAAAATATCATTTTTAAAAATGATGTTTTACATAATTTTTAATAGTTTGAACCTAAATGTTCATTTGATTAATTAATTAGTTCTTAAATTTTGAACTATCAAATAACTTTTTTATGAATACATTCTTATAATGAAATAAATAAATGCTTAATACAAATAAGATATATAATTTACTGTTTGAATTATGTATTTCATTAAATTGTTTTGTTTCCGATTCTTCTAAGATTCTTCTAAGAACATTCTAAGAAGCAACCCTATATTAAAAATATATTTAAATTTTTTATTCTAAATGATTTTTGTAATAAATTACGCATATAAAAGTTTCTTTTTAAAATACATCTTTCAATTATTGCTGCAAGTCAACAATATGCACACATGATTAATAAAAATTTAATTTAAAATATCAAAAGAACGTTGAAAAAACAAAGGGCAGGCAGGCATAAAGCATCACTAGTTAAAATAACAATTTTTATTATTCATTTCCTTTAATATTCAAAAATAATAGTCAAAATATAAAGAAAAAATTCTAGCGTCTATTATGAAAATAGGGTTTTGGGATGAAATTGTTATTTAACGTAAAGAATCCCATTAAGCATTTGTTCGTGTCGTGCTATTTAAATTTAAAATATATAGAAAATCACACATTAAACTATTATAGGTTTTAAACTCATTAATAATTGAATATAAAAAATAATTACCTTTAATTTCCTGTTCATTTTAAAAAATAAATTTCATCACTTATCGCGTGACTTGTCCTCTTTTCTAAATTCATACTAATAGGTATAAAAATTCTTTGAAAAGGCAACTTCTTACAGTATTTTTTTTTCTTTTTTAAAACATTAGTATTACATATTATGCATTTTGGTATAAGGATTTATCTATTTAATTTTTCAGTATATTTTTCCAAGTATGCTTGGATTTGTTTTCATGTTTTTAAATTGCGAAATTGTCAAAACAGGAAAATAACAAATTCTGAGTGTAAAGTATTTCTCTAGAGATATAAATCACTAATAAGGATTACAAATTTGAGAGAACTTTTACTGAGAATCGAGAATAATAAAATTTCTTTAACCGATATTTTTTTATGAATCTTAAATAATGATATTTTATAAAACGAATTCTTGCTACACACCGATACAAAGTCACTTCTCTACTCTGCTGAAATATTTATATCTATATAAATATTCAAAGGATTTTTCCTACAGTTAAATGTTACAGTATGTTTATAAATAAAGAATGACATGCAAATATACTCTTTAATGAGCATATTTGAGAAACATTAATGAATACATGCAAAAAATTCAGAATATATGTATTGAATGAAAAATTTTAAATGTGCGTTTCGTTTATATTCTTATTAGTTTAATAAACTTGAAGTCAGAAAAAATGAACTTTAATAATTTTACTATATGCCAGAGAGAATATTGCATTATGCGGTTCCTAAAAATATCAATACAGTGTGGGTTTCATTCGTATGATATTGATACACAGGAACTTTTTAATGAATAGGAAGAATGTATCGAAAATTTCAATTAAATTTCTGTCAAACTTTTTGCCTTTATCGCAAAGTAGTTTTAATGATGATAGATGAAAATATATACCAAATTCTAGTAATATACCAATGCCCTCTCCCAAATACTGAAATACTAAGAGGTTATATATCTTAACCTGTTAGAAAATACACATTAATAATGGTTTCAATATGATAACAGAGTAGTAAAGTTCTAACAGTGGACAGAATTTGACAAACCACAACAAGTTGGCGATTCATGTTAAGACTGTAAGCATACAGAAATCAGCTCACTTTGCCATAGTATTTCGAAAACAATTTCCGCTTTTCTACTGTTCACTTTCATTTTGATTTATTTTATTTAACCACCTGTTTTTCATATCATCATACCTTCGGCTTCGTCGAGGTGTACAGAAAACAGGGGGCGTAGCTCAGATGGTAGAGCGCTCGCTTAGCATGCGAGAGGTACCGGGATCGATACCCGGCGCCTCCATATTCTTTTTTTATCATATAAAAAAAAAGGTTAGACTTATATATTTAGAAGTTAAAAAAATATTTATTTACCATTATAACAAGTAATTTCTCTTCTTTTCATAAAAAAACATTAAATAAAATATTTCGTAATTTATTCGAATATTAAATTAAAAAAATATGTAGAAAATACGGATATTTTACCCGAATTGTCTTAATATATAAGATTTCTATACAATTGTAACTTTTAGATTATTTAAGAGAGATAGTTTTATTCAATTGATTAAATTATATATATAAATCAGAATGCATATGATGTATCAGATTTTCAAAATGTCCTATTGCATTACCGCTTTAAATATGCAAACATGGCTTTTATAAATGAATTGTTTTTTCGTAAATAAATAAATTTTACGAAAATATTTGATATTCTCGTTTTTGAAAGTATTTCGTATCTGCATAAATTAAAAAAGTGCGAAAAATGATATATAAAATAAAAGAGTAGTGCAATGTACAACTTAGAAGGTTCCACCGTGATTTAAACTCGGATCGCACCATTCAAATTCCAGAGTGCTAACCGTTGCACCATGGAACCTACAGTTTCCCATGCCGGGAATTGAACCCGGGCCGCCTGGGTGAAAGCCAGGAATCCTAACCACTAGACCACATGGGACTTGCTTAAAGCGAACATAATTGTTTATTTTAAAACATACAAGTTTATTTTTTATACATATATATTTTTCCCTTTATTTATTTTTTTCACAAAAATATTATTTTTAAAAATCATGTTTTATTCTCTGAACATAAATATTCATTTGATGAATTAATTAGCTCTTAAATTTTGAACTATAAACCAACTTTTTTACGAATACATTCTTATAATAAAAGAAATATATAAATGCTTAATGAAAAGCAGTTATATAATTTACTGTTTGAATTATATATTTCATTAAATTGTTTTGTTTCCGATTCTTTTCAAGTAACTTTCTAGAGAGCAATCCTAAATTTTACATTTTGCTTTAAGGTTTTTTAAACAAAAAAAATATTTGAATTTTTTAATTCTAAATGATTTTTATAATAAATTACGCATATAAAATTTCCTTTTTAAAATACCGTTTTCAATTATTGCTGCACAAGTCAACAACATGCACACATGGTAAATAAAATGTTAATTTAAAATATCAAATATTAAATGCAATTGACACTTCTAGATTAGTTAAGAAATATAGTTGTATACAAATGTTTAAATTATATATAAGAATCAGAAAGCCTATGATGTATCAAATATTCAAAAGTGTTCTATAAAATTATCGCTTTAAATATGCACTCATTGCTTTTATAAATGAATTCTTTTTTCATAAATAAATATATTTTACGAAAATATTTCATATTCTCGTTTTTGAAAGTATTTCGTATCAGCATAAAGTAAAAAATTACGAATAATGATATATAAAAAAAATAATAAAATAAAAACTAAGTGCAATGTAAAACTCAGAAGGTTCCACCGAGATTTGAACTCGGATCGCTGGATTCAAAGTCCAGAGTGCTAACCATTACACCATGGAACCTAAAGTTTCCCATGCCGGGAATCGAACCCGGGCCGCCTGGGTGAAAGCCAGGAATCCTAACCACTAGACCACATGGGATTTGCTTCCAGGCTAACATAATTGTTTATTTTAAAATATACAAGTTTATTTTTTATACATATATATTTTTCACTTTATTTATTTCTTTCACACAAAATATCATTTTTAAAAATGATGTTTTACATAATTTTTAATAGTTTGAACCTAAATGTTCATTTGATTAATTAATTAGTTCTTAAATTTTGAACTATCAAATAACATTTTTATGAATACATTCTTATAATGAAATAAATAAATGCTTAATACAAATAAGATATATAATTTACTGTTTGAATTATGTATTTCATTAAATTGTTTTGTTTCCGATTCTTCTAAGATTCTTCTAAGAACATTCTAAGAAGCAACCCTATATTAAAAATATATTTAAATTTTTTAATTCTAAATGATTTTTGTAATAAATTACGCATATAAAAGTTTCTTTTTAAAATACATCTTTCAATTATTGCTGCAAGTCAACAATATGCACACATGATTAATAAAAATTTAATTTAAAATATCAAAAGAACGTTGAAAAAACAAAGGGCAGGCAGGCATAAAGCATCACTAGTTAAAATAACAATTTTTATTATTCATTTCCTTTAATATTCAAAAATAATAGTCAAAATATAAAGAAAAAATTCTAGCGTCTATTATGAAAATAGGGTTTTGGGATGAAATTGTTATTTAACGTAAAGAATCCCATTAAGCATTTGTTCGTGTCGTGCTATTTAAATTTAAAATATATAGAAAATCACACATTAAACTATTATAGGTTTTAAACTCATTAATAATTGAATATAAAAAATAATTACCTTTAATTTCCTGTTCATTTTAAAAAATAAATTTCATCACTTATCGCGTGACTTGTCCTCTTTTCTAAATTCATACTAATAGGTATAAAAATTCTTTGAAAAGGCAACTTCTTACAGTATTTTTTTCTTTTTTAAAACATTAGTATTACATATTATGCATTTTGGTATAAGGATTTATCTATTTAATTTTTCAGTATATTTTTCCAAGTATGCTTGGATTTGTTTTCATGTTTTTAAATTGCGAAATTGTCAAAACAGGAAAATAACAAATTCTGAGTGTAAAGTATTTCTCTAGAGATATAAATCACTAATAAGGATTACAAATTTGAGAGAACTTTTACTGAGAATCGAGAATAATAAAATTTCTTTAACCGATATTTTTTCTGAATCTTAAATAATGATATTTTATAAAACGAATTCTTGCTACACACCGATACAAAGTCACTTCTCTACTCTGCTGAAATATTTATATCTATATAAATATTCAAAGGATTTTTCCTACAGTTAAATGTTACAGTATGTTTATAAATAAAGAATGACATGCAAATATACTCTTTAATGAGCATATTTGAGAAACATTAATGAATACATGCAAAAAATTCAGAATATATGTATTGAATGAAAAATTTTAAATGTGCGTTTCGTTTATATTCTTATTAGTTTAATAAACTTGAAGTCAGAAAAAATGAACTTTAATAATTTTACTATATGCCAGAGAGAATATTGCATTATGCGGTTCCTAAAAATATCAATACAGTGTGGGTTTCATTCGTATGATATTGATACACAGGAACTTTTTAATGAATAGGAAGAATGTATCGAAAATTTCAATTAAATTTCTGTCAAACTTTTTGCCTTTATCGCAAAGTAGTTTTAATGATGATAGATGAAAATATATACCAAATTCTAGTAATATACCAATGCCCTCTCCCAAATACTGAAATACTAAGAGGTTATATATCTTAACCTGTTAGAAAATACACATTAATAATGGTTTCAATATGATAACAGAGTAGTAAAGTTCTAACAGTGGACAGAATTTGACAAACCACAACAAGTTGGCGATTCATGTTAAGACTGTAAGCATACAGAAATCAGCTCACTTTGCCATAGTATTTCGAAAACAATTTCCGCTTTTCTACTGTTCACTTTCATTTTGATTTATTTTATTTAACCACCTGTTTTTCATATCATCATACTTTCGGCTTCGTCGAGGTATACAGAAAACAGGGGGCGTAGCTCAGATGGTAGAGCGCTCGCTTAGCATGCGAGAGGTACCGGGATCGATACCCGGCGCCTCCATGTTCTTTTTTTATCATATAAAAAAAAGGTTAGACTTATATATTTAGAAGTTAAAAAAATATTTATTTACCATTATAACAAGTAATTTCTCTTCTTTTCATAAAAAAACATTAAATAAAAAAATTTCGTAATTTATTCGAATATTAAATTAAAAAAATATGTAGAAAATACGGATATTTTACCCGAATTGTCTTAATATATAAGATTTCTATACAATTGTAACTTTTAGATTATTTAAGAGAGATAGTTTTATTCAATTGATTAAATTATATATATAAATCAGAATGCATATGATGTATCAGATTTTCAAAATGTCCTATTGCATTACCGCTTTAAATATGCAAACATGGCTTTTATAAATGAATTGTTTTTTCGTAAATAAATAAATTTTACGAAAATATTTGATATTCTCGTTTTTGAAAGTATTTCGTATCTGCATAAATTAAAAAAGTGCGAAAAATGATATATAAAATAAAAGAGTAGTGCAATGTACAACTTAGAAGGTTCCACCGTGATTTAAACTCGGATCGCACCATTCAAATTCCAGAGTGCTAACCGTTGCACCATGGAACCTACAGTTTCCCATGCCGGGAATTGAACCCGGGCCGCCTGGGTGAAAGCCAGGAATCCTAACCACTAGACCACATGGGACTTGCTTAAAGCGAACATAATTGTTTATTTTAAAACATACAAGTTTACTTTTATACATATATATTTTTCCCTTTATTTTTTTCACAAAAAATATAATTTTTAAAAAATCATGTTTTATTCTCTGAACATAAATATTCATTTGATGAATTAATTAGCTCCTAAATTTTGAACTATAAACCAACTTTTTACGAATACATTCTTATAATAAAAGAAATATATAAATGCTTAATGAAAAGCAGTTATATAATTTACTGTTTGAATTATATATTTCATTAAATTGTTTTGTTTCCGATTCTTTTCAAGTAACTTTCTAGAGAGCAATCCTAAATTTTACTTTTTTTGCTTTAAGGTTTTTTAAACAAAAAAAATATTTGAATTTTTTAATTCTAAATGATTTTTATAATAAATTACGCATATAAAATTTCCTTTTTAAAATACCGTTTTCAATTATTGCTGCACAAGTCAACAACATGCACACATGGTAAATAAAATGTTAATTTAAAATATCAAATATTAAATGCAATTGACAATTCTACAAAATTAATTAACGGTACCCTTAATAAATAACCAATCTATGTTCGATAACTTATTCAAGGATTTCCTCCAGATCTTATAGCCTATTTTATTACATAGCTGTCAAATTATTCTTTTTTTACTCCTCTGGAAATGAAAACTCCTTGCTAATTACTTAAAGTATACGAGATTGATATTGATTTGGGAGTGTATGATGTATAGATGTAAATACAGTGATTTTGCCGCTGGCACAGAGAAAATGTAATAAATGCACGTAGTTTGAAGTTTTGGAATCGCTGAAGGAATGAACAAAGATAAACTTTCAATTCGAAATGTTTATAATGATATCTAGTATTATTCTATTTTCGAATCTCTCGTTTCAATATAACCAAATTTTATTTCTAAATTAATATTTCAAGAAAATGCGGATTAAATTTTTTGTGATGCACTAAACATTTAACCTATGTTAACTCCATATCAAATAACTTAAAAAACATTTTTGCAAGAAAAGAAAAAAAGTCGCATAAGATCAAATTTATTGTTGCAAAGGAGAAACTTTATCTGAAATTTTGTAATATCTCATGATTAATATTTTTCCTTTAAAGTACTCAGTCCCTGAATTATTTTATATTTATATGTATTGTTGGCAATGGTGTAAAAAGTAAAATATTTTCTTACGTACAAAATTATTAAAAGCGTTAAATATTCTGTAAAATTATACAAGTATTATAACTTTGTGGAAAATTAATTCAGCATTTCTGTAGTAATTGCTATCTTTAAATATTTACTATTTTCATAGAAAACCTATAAATACATTGATTTACTCTTAACTCTTTCTGAAGATTTAATTTAAAATTTACTAAAGATTTCATTCACATGTCTGTTACAAAATAGGAATTTAGGGAACTGTTTCTTTTATCAATAAAATTACATTTTAAGAATTTTATATATTTATTTGGAGAGTAATATTTAATACAGAAATTCGGAAACATTATTGGTTGCTTTCTATTGCTTTTAATTTTTTCAAAAATTAAATGACTATTAATGTTTACCAACTATTTTGAGTAGTAGTCACTCAGTGTTCATTTGTTATTCATGTGTTTTGCTAGAAAAGTACAATTGTTTTTAAAGACAATTACAATTTGAAAGCAATGTGGATAGGTGATTATGGAAGAGTGTAAGATTATATTGTTTTTTTGATATATATTAGTTTTGTATGGATTTAATATATATGAAGATGAATTACAAAATCTTATGTGAAACTTATTAAATACAAGATTTTTCCAGAAATATAAATATGAATAAAATGTAGTCAATGGAGACATAAAGTTTGGAAAAATTTTGAAGATATATGTATATCCAAAAAATAATATATATATAAATACATTAAATGTTGATATACTTTATATATAATAATCGAATTATCATGCAGTTATTTATTTTAAATGCATGCATATAATTATTATTACATAAACAGAAAAAAAATGTTCAATAATAGTAAATATGGTGGTGAAAAAAAAATTCATTCAATTGTAGAACACTGTATGGGCAAAAAAATGTTTAGATTATGTGGTTAACTAAAACAATGTTATTTCTATTCTGTATTGAGCACACATTATATTGTAACCAGATAAAACTTGGCATTATAAACAACACAAATAAGAGGATAAAATATGTGATATAAGCCACAGCTGAGACACAAAAGACAGATATCACTTTTCCGATATCTTGAAGTACATACATCAGACACATAGCAATATTACTATTCTGGTATCTTGGTAAGTAATTGGAAGTCTGAGAGCTTTCCTTAATTACAATATATATACCATATAATATATGTTCATATATGTATATGTTAATATCATAAAGTTTGAGGAAATGTACTATGATTTTTATGAAGAGAGTTAAGCATGATATTTCAGGTCAGTTAAGTTGTAATAAATGGAATGTGTGTGTTTGTGAAGTATTTGAAATTCTCAGGATATTAATTACTTTTTAACAAAAAAAAAAAAAAAAAAAAAAAAAAAAACAAATATTTTTATAAATTAAAAACACATAACATAAAATTTACTACTCCTTTGATAATATAATAATAGATTTGTAGTAATATATTTCTCTTGAATATTTTGAAGAAAATAATGTGCATGACTAATGTTTCCAAAAGTTTACCCTAAATAAACTAAATGTTGCCTATAAAAAGAAAGTGGATTGCTTCCCAAGAAAACTTTTCTTGCTTGCTCATTATAATAGGATACATGAGCATGGTAGAAATGTCACGCACATCTGCATTTTTTCTCAAGCATTAGTTTTTAGATGTCTGTCTTCCTATAATGCTGGAAATGTATTTAAAGTTAAATAAACTGTTATCAACATTTTATTTTAAATCAAATATTACATTTAATAACTTTAATAAAAAATCTCTCTAAATAGTTTTCACAGTCTTCAGTTCACTGCACTGACACATGTAACGAAATATATCTTATATTTAATTGCTGGTACATCATAAATTTTTATAAACATGAAATAAAGTCATTTATGTGTTAAAATGAAAAAAAAAAAAAAAAAAAAAAAAAAAAAAAAAAAAACGTATCTTCAAGAGTTCATTTAATGTACCTAGAATTAAATTGCAAAAACTTTTAAAATCTTTAGAATATCATTTAAGAGAAATGAATTAATATTAGTTATACCGTGAATAGAATTTGTCACATTTATGTTTTCTGATAATATAAAATATACTTGATTAATAATTAGATAGTAACGCATTTTTAAAAGTATTTTTAATATAAAATTATTAGTAATTCAGTATTAAATTTTATTAAATTACAAGGTTTAAAAATATATATTTTTTTCATTTTTGTGTTGTTTATAATTCTTGGATTTCACATTTTATAGACACAGTAATTATTTAATATGACAACTATAGTTTAAATAGGAATTATTTTGATTATGTAAAAGAGAAAAATACAAATATGAACCTCAAAACAAGCATTAGAGTGCAAATATGATGGATAAAACTAAGTGTTCCATGTTTCCTTGATTAATAATAACATTAAAATTTAATTTAAATAAAGAATAATGCAAACAATTAAAAATAATAAAAATATGATTGGTGTTTTGGTATTACATTCATATAGATAGAACTCCATTTCAATTATTCATTTAATGAGACAAAATAAAAGCCTCATATAAGGAATGAGTAGAATTTTAATGAACTTGAATATTTTACATGTATTATAACTTCTTGGATAATAAATGGAATATATTTTCTATTTGAATTATGTAGATGCTGAAAAATGTTTAAAATTTTATAGTTATCTTAAAGCTGAATAAAATATAAATTTATTGACTACTTTTAAAAAATAAAAACACCTACAATAACTTCACATTAAAAATATTGTTTATATGTATTGAATAGATAAGTTCGACAGAGTTTTGTGAAACTGCTAAATTTATATATGAACACACATAAATATATATATAATATTAAATTGAGGTGAAATTTAACTAATAAAGGGAGTTATTAAGTTGAATGTAACCCATTTAATATGATGCTTAATTTAACGATCCACTCTCATTTTATTCGTACTCTAAATTCAAAAAGAGAATACTTATGACATTTTCTGTTCTTTGGACAAATCCACCGTATGTTCTGTCCTTTGATAGATGTTTTAAGACCAGTTGAAATAGAAATTGTAAAACAGAAGAATTTTTTTGACCATGATGACATTCCACATCCATAATAATGATTTATAATTTACAATATTCATTACATAAAATACATTATGATAATAAACTTTTCCTCTTATTGCATGCCACTTCTCAATTAAGTTGTATAAATTAATGAACAGCAAATAAATATATAGAGCAATCGAGAGAATATTTATCATCAGCTACAAGGACCTATTGTGTTTAAAAAGCATACCATTCCTCATTTATTGGGTCTCGATAATACGTCGAATTTATGCATTAACATCGGGATTCTATTCTAGATATTGATGTAACGGATATTAGGATTATAACTTTTTCCTGAAACAAATACTCTTTACTTTTTTTCTGCATCTGGTTAAAACATGTGCTCCAATAAAAAATTGAGTGTACAAATCAAGTTATTAAAATGCAGACTGAAAATTTAGCTTATTATGACGAAGGTGGAGAAGATATATCTTCAAGGTAGCATGCCTTTGAATGAATCTAGTGTTCTCTAAACGTAAACCTTTTCAACCTCATAAGAAACACATCTGGACTCTTCTGTCTTCAATGATGCCATGCGCACAGATGTGAAAACTTTTCCCTACTGTTTAAAACTTGTAGGGGAACAGGAAAGTTAAATGAAAGGAATGAATTTAACACTAGCAGTTATTTAACTGGTGATAATTTTAGAAGTCTTGGCCAATGACATCTTTGGAGATGAAAGAGTGTTAATTAATCAGTTAAAAATTAGGAATAAATAAAGTTTGAAGAGTTTTTACTTAGTAATTGTTCCCAGTCTCTGAAGGTAAATGAGCATTTTTATCACTCATGTTGGAAATAAGATTCAGTTAATATTAAATGAAAAATAATTTTAATGTTGAGAAACCTCTTACTGTATATGCTTTATATATATAATTTACTTAGTAATTTCTCAATATTATTGCCTTAACTATAAATATTTTTGAGATTGGATGAATATTGTTTATTTGTGTGGTTGTGCCCCAGAAATCTTTTGTGGATCTGTTCTCATGGGAGGTGGTGTTTATGTAAATTATAAGAAGGTGGAGTTTTTTTTTTTTTTTTCCTGAGATTGAATGGTAATCCCATTTAGAAGAGAGGCCACACGAGTCACTTGATCAACAGTGCCGGCGAGAAAAAAACGTGAAAAGTATCAAAACTCCTCTGTTTTTGCGATTGTCTGTATATAACTTTGTTTGAACAGACAGAGGGATTAAAACTGCAGAAACGCGTTACAGATTGCAAATTTTCTATATGATACCAAGTGTAATTAAATACTACTGTAACATTAAATTCAATAATATTTTTCTCACATACTATTTAAAAAATAGATTTTTAGAATTTTAAGAACTATCAAACTAAAAATGATATTAGTTGTAAAAATACTATGTTTAATAAATATATACTAAATTGATAAGTAATTATGATAATATTCTTTTGTTATTAAAAATTGTAAACATATATCATAAATCAAAAAAAAAAAAAAAAAAGATTTAGAAAGAAGTTAAAATTATAATATGTTTTTTAATAAGCATGATGCAGATTTTAAAACTTTTTAATCAGTTTTATTAATAATATATCAGAAATATCTATTTTTCTAAACTAGGTGGGATTTAGATTTTCTAAAACAATTAAATTAAGAACATAAAAAATTCGGGTTCTGGAAAAAGCTTATTCTCCACCCAGAATATAATTTCCATTTTGTGATCAGATCTGGTAAATACTAAACATGAGATATCTGTAGAAATTCACATGGTCTTTTCATTTGTTTTAGCTTCCAGGATATTGCCACTTCTTAAAGAAAAAAAATAGAAATTTTCCACAAAATTATAGCTCATATGTTGGACGAAATTGCCTATTTGGTTGACATGTATTCATGCAGTTTTTCAAAATGCACCCAAGCCAATACTTTACAAATGTCCCAATTGGATTTTACACCATTTACATAATCTTTATTATTAATTCTTTTTCTGAATCTTATGAAGAGGTGGGAGTGTTTAAAAGAGCAAATCTTAACATTGATGAGAGATGAAACTCTTGCATTAAAAAGATTTGAATGTCATTTGTACCTTAAATAAGATTAATTTCTTAGGTTATAGACGTGAGGCGAGAAGCTGATCAAATGAAATACAGCAGACAGAGAAATTTTCCATTTGGTTGGTTAAACAAATATCAAACCAGTTAAATGCTTTTTAAATGTTAAACGATATTTTAATATTAAGGTTGTTTGTTTTGTACGTCGCTCAACGGAATTTTTTACAAACGAGAGGTTAATTAGACCTTGAGGGGTTAAAGGTTTTATATAAAGAAGTGGATTCCTAACCCCAGAACATTGTCATTGTCCCAAGAGGAGGGATGTGTAGAAATGAAGGTTGAATCAAAGTTAAGGGCACAATACTCTTTAGTATTATTTGGGAGACCAGAGTTTATTGTCAGGTTGAGACTTTTTGTACTCAGATCATTTATTTACCATTTGTCAGTTCACTTCAATTTCTGATATCGTCTGCTTTCTCTAGCAGATATATCTGTGTAGACCGTGATTTCTTTCTAAATAATTCAATAATAACTTTTTTTTATCACTTGAAATGTAACCAAATACCAGAAAGAGCGTTTCCATTGTTGTTTCTGAATTTTTCTTTTTCGCAAGTGTAATAAGGCAACAATTGTTACCAAAAACACTTGCGATGCTCTTTTAAGTGCATTAGATGTTCCCGTAAATGCCAAAAAAATGGCTTTTCAAGTTCATATCTAATAATTTTAATCTAATTCCAATCAATCAGGAAAACCAACAGCATTGAACAATGACAAGATAAAGGGCAGAAGTCTGGAAATAAATGCATGTGAAACAATCGAGGAAATTGCCCGAACACCCTTAACCAACTTTGACTATCCAGAAAGCTTTACGGTTAGCATATGGGTCTCTGTTTGAAGAGAACAAAGCCAATTGATCATTCGTATTGTAACATATTGCTTCAACGGAACCATACAGAATCTTTTATTTTATCATCTGATCACTGGAGACGTAATATGAGGCCTATGCTATAATCTAACACCTTGAAGAAGGTGAGTAGCTCTATATGATGAATCACCATAAGTATTACCAAAGCCAGGTTTGTATCTTAAGAAGGCACTTCTGTGTGTTTAATGAAGTATTCATGAAATTAGTAACTTTAAAGTGTTGACAGGCACCTGGATAAGCTGTTTCCATGTAGACTTTATTGTGGCGAACAATTAAATCAGGTGAATCAATGTACTAAATCGAAGAAAAGTATCGATTGTGTATTGAATGAAATTCATTCTGAAAAACACAAAATGCAATAACGCACTGTACAAGTCAAACTTAGGAAAAAATTAATAACTTGGGATGGGAAGTACTACCTGCCCATTATACTTACGTGATACTCATTGCCCTCTCATTTCGACATGTTAATCCCTATAACGTTTTCTTGAAAGGAAAAAAAGGAAAATTTATTTGATTAAGAAAATGTCTTAAATCTAATATGTCCTTTATATCAAAACATTTGTTAAAAACCAACTGATTTTTATCAGCCCGGATTAAAAAATTTCCCCAACTAAATAGTGAAAATCAATGACAGACGAAGGATATTAGTGATTAAAAATAAAGACTCATTAAACTTTTATTCGTTTATTGAATTGGACGTAAAAAAGCGACAACTTATTTTCAAGTCCCTCTAAAGTATTAATTAACAATTTTAATTTTTGTAGAATCCAAACTCCTTCTAGTATACTTTTGTTGCTGCATCTAAATAAGCTGTAAGAGCTATTAATGTAATACTCTATAACATGTGTAAAATCTTTTATTATTCCTCCACTGAACATAGGGAATAATAAAATCTTTATTCTGCTGTAGAAACAGAAAGTTTAACAATTAATATGGACACTTTGTAGATAAATTTCATTGATGTATTCATGGGTTTATGTTCACCAAATCAAACGTTTGATTCAATTTTAATGAAGATGAAATTCAGTTTGATTGGAATCAATCAAAAAATATTAATGAATTTCCTTAAACTTTTAGATGTATGAATTTAAAATTAAATGTACACAAAAATATGTTCTCTGTTTTTAAAGCAGTTCACTCATTATCTATAAATTCTCCCTTCACATTTATTTACTACGAGGTTGC